>JAFMSR010000017.1:41370798-41830798 GCA_022818135.1 Saxidomus purpurata | reverse complement strand
CCAACTACTACAACAACAACTGCGGCAACTACAACAGAATACAACTTCTTTGATCACGGCGGGAACATAGCACTTTTTATTTTTACACTACTTATGGCACTCGCTCTTCTGGGACTTCTCACCTGGTGCCTGATGAACATGTGCTGTGGTAACGTCTGCGGAGGGGCTTGTAACAACATGGGTGGCTGCAGGTGCTTTGATCGTGGACATGATCGAAGGGAAAGGCGGTAAGCCGGACACATTTATTTTTTCATATGATTCAAAAATGCATGTATTGACTTATGGTCGGACAGTTGTTGATGCTAAACTACTCTATACATGAAATAATGTGGATCTGTCCGACGATACGACAGCTACTGTCACTCTAATAAGTTAAACCCGTGTTTCGTGTTTTTCAGCTTCAAGAAACTGGTTGTAGAAATTTGGTAAAAAATGGATTCTGATGAAATCAATTGTGCAGTTTTATCCGGCTTACGAATAAATCGTGCTAAAATTCTTTAGGCGAAACCGTTTAAATTTGTTCCATATTGTTTAAAAAACTATTCAGGTTATTCATGATACTGTATCTTTTGTAGGTACCCACAGAGACAGAGACCGGAAACCCCTGAAACGTGAGTTATCCTTTATTTGCAAGTCATTACATAATTCCTAAAATTGAATGATCAATTTGAGACGTTTGTCAGTTGCTTTTCAAGTTGTCAGTGCTATATCGCTATTTTGTTTGTTTTATTTCATTACACGTAAGCTGAACTATATGCGAATAGATAATTAATTTGGAGCATGTTATTTTAAAAAATACCTAGTTTCCAATTATCGAAAGTCACAAGCTGGAGATGGTCCATCGACGCACAATCAGATGGGCAAAAGTGATTATTCCAGAGATACCAGTGTGACAGACCTGCAGAACACCCTTGGATGGAGCACCCTTGAGAACAGGCGTCAAGCCTCCAAATTGGTTATGTTTTACAAAATATACTACAATCTTGTAGCAATCTCCCAGTCCCAAACAGATTAACAAGACATATGCACCCCTTTAGTTTCCGCCAAACCCATGCAAACTCGGACTTCTTTAAGTACTCATTTTTCCCCCATACCACAGTCCTCTGGAATAGATTAACAACGCATATTGCGATCCTGCCTGATCTTGAATCATTCAAGCAGGCAGTGGCCCAACTCAATTATTAATCGTACAACAGTTGTTTTTAAACCTTTTATTATTTTACTATTTTTAACAGTTTTAACCATCTTGTTTCTCTAAACTGTAAGAACTATCTTGCAGTAGTTTTATCTTTTATTAACACGCCCATAATACTCGCGAGAGGTGTGAGGCAGTATCACAAGATAGATAGATAGAAGTCCATTAAGTATTATTAACACAGAAGTAAGAAATTTCACACGTACTTACTGGGACACTTCTAAAAAAGAACGACGATAAAGTCCGAGGATTCCAACTGATATGACCTACTTGCAATTATGTTATCTTGGACTTTATCCAAAAAGGGAAATAATTTGGAACTCATTTAAGTCTCCCATGATTCAATTTGGGCGGTGTTTTTAACTTCGTTATATAATAGGGTCTTATAGCGAAATATTACAGATTCAAAAGCGAAATGTACATGTGCAGATCATGAATAGGCTGCATAGATGTGAAGAGACTGACCATTACCTACAATACTGAATAAGACAGATTCACTTGTGTCTAACATGACAAGATATAAAATTATGAATTCATTAAGTCAGAGAAATACTTAAACCTAAAATATGAAATTATAATTCGTTGTGATATATTTAGTACCAATAATTTATTTAATCGATTTCTTCCATTCCATAGTAGGTTTAATATAGAAATGATACTTAATAAATGTGAATATATATTTCAGTCCACCTCCAAGTAAGTATCAGCTTTTCAAGTTGTCAGTGCCATATCGCTGTTTAAGACTAAATTTGTACTTTAGCTTATAGATGATTGCGTTGAAGCAAATTAGATGTACTCACATAGTGACTTGTTTCCTCATGAGCCCCGATGTGCAAAACGCAGCGATAGACCTGTGCAGCCATTTTCTGTCCATCTGTACAGTGCGACCTGATCTGAATAGAAACATTTCATTTATTTACCTTTGAGTCAAAATGTCTGGGCTATAATCTAATACTTAGTGTTGAAAAATCGAAAAAATTTACATTTTTTTTTCTTTCAAATGTGACGATAAACATACAAACGTTGGTTTTTGCACAGCGTGGCTCATTTTGTAGTTGAACTTAAGAATTAATACATGTAGTAGTAACGCTTGAATACAGTGAAGCTACTTCTTGATATATACTCACCAGATATAGCATAGCTTCAATCAGAACTGTCTTGAGGGTCTGTATAACAGTTTCATTCACATTGGATATAGAAGAAATCTATAAAAATCGTTTTCGACTATCCTAGTCAAAAATAAAAAATCCATCCATTCAGTTATGTATAATTTTTATCTTAATTTGTGTTTGTCAATAACAGAAATAACTTGGTAAAACTTATTTCTTATATGTTTTTAAAGCATCCACTGTGTTTTAAGCATCATTCTTAACTTTAAACCAGTGTTGCCATTCTGAAGGGTAATATAACTTTAAGTGTTCAGTTGTTGACTCGCTGAAAGTTAGTTTAAATTTAAATTTGACGAATCATAATCCTGGTATTTCAGCAGGTTTTTGGAAATTTTAAACTCAGTTGTCATGAATACAGAAGAGACAAGTATGTGGTAAAACTATTTCACAAGGCTCTTGAGTACTATTCTATTAAATTAATAAAGTGCGTTAAGTTACAATCCAGCGAGTACTGGCCAGAACACAAAGACACACTATTTAATAGCTAAACAGTAGACATTTTGCAACTACAATATTGTAATATAAGAATAATCTAGACTTGCATTAGTTCAACGTTCTAACCACACACCATGGCGGCACCACGAACTCGGGCTGAGAAAAATGTTGTTCTTATATAACACGTTCCAGCGAATTTTTGGAATTCCAAAATTTTCCAAAAACTACTTTGAAAACTATAATAGAAATTCTTGAAATAAGTATGTTGATTTATTGTATTTTACATTGGAATAAATATTTTCCACCTTTCAATAACTTATTAAGACAATCACAAAAAATAAATTCTAAAAGATATTGGAAAATAAATATTCCAATTGGAATCTAAAAATAGCATTAAAATTCCCATTCCAATTGGATTTTTCCGGAATTTACTATATCCACAGTGGATATACACGAAGTTGACTGTATTGGTTTTTTTAAACTAAAAAAATTTGCACAAATCTTTCTGTCCACATTTCTGTGATTGGAAAAATCTAGTACAAAGTGAATGGAAACAAATAAAGAAATAATTATTGTAACATAGCTGTTTGGCAATTAAACTCGTTAAGAGACTTTAGGTTTATATGTCATTTATGTCACTGCTGAAAATCAAAATAACAAAAAAAATTATTGACCCTCTTTTTTATAGAGCCTAACATATTGCTAGTTAATTTCTGGAAAAATTATGATGGTTCGATGACTTAACGTTTTCGCAATATTAATATTTATTGATACACCATCAAAGTAATGTGGTAAAGGCAGAATTAGCTAGAATTCGGCTATTGTAAACATTTATGTATGTGGTGTATTTTTCAGAATAGGTATCAATTTTCAATCTTTTGTATTGTATTATGTCATACTTGATACAGGATGAAAGATTAGGGATGGTGATATTTTTATCATCATCTAAACAAATATTACGCTCCTTACCATTACCCCACCCACTTTACTAAAATTATTTTTTTTCTTCAATTTTTGATAAATGAATTGTTCATGAACAGGAATAACAAGGTTTTGAGATATTTTTCCTACAGTATGATTAAGATTCATGTTTTAGAACGTAAAAGTAAGAAATTGGGGTTAATGTGCATATTAGAAAGAAATCAATAGAAACTGACAAAAATGTCCTTTTTTGGGATTTTGACGAGCTTTGAGATATGACTACATAGGCATGTAACATAGAACTGTATTAGAAACATGTTATTTCTTTGTTTTATATCCTGACAATTCTCCTTGTAATAAAGTTTGAATTAAGTAAATATCTCAAACAGTTTTTAGAAAGGAAAGTTTTTGTACCCTTCCCCAATTTTAAGTATACTGACTTTTTATGTAATTTTACAGAATATAAAAAACCGAAGGAACCCGAACCCGAACCGGTAACAAAACAAGAAAATGTTTATCAGCCATATAGCAGACCAACCCCTATGTATGGAATGAGGTATTGATCTGTTTTCTTTTTGTTTTGTTTTACTCGTTGTCATTCATATCAAAAGTAAAACTTTTTTAAATATGTATTGAAAAAAGAGCTTTTTACAAGTATTAGAGATACAACTTTTATATATGTATTTAAAATAGAATTTTTTACATATGTATTAAAATAGAACTGCTTTTTACATTACACGTATGTCATTAACGCCTTGGATTTTCCCTTACGGTTTATATATAAAACACTTCATACAGCACAAGAACATACGAAGCAGAACCTTTTCACAAACAAACATGCTTTGGTAAATGATGATGTAATAGCTACATGCACGAGTCAACTGATAATATCGGTAACCCAGGCGGGGCCTCATCAGTAAAATACAAGTCGACTGACATTTTCGCGGTAACAACAATGGCGGTTAGACATTTTATTGAAAGAAAACTATGAGGAATGCGTGCTATTCGGGTTGTCTGTACATTTTATAGATACACATTATTCCATACTGGTCGCAAATGGCTTCATTTTGAATTTCTTAACCTCTATTTGAAATTTCCAAATATTTAGCATGTATTTTTGTTAATTTATTTGTATTTCTAGCTTAATTTTTATTATTTCAGGCCGTATCCGGTACGCCCTCCCGCATATCCTATGATAAGTTCAGCACCCTCTCTTCTACCAGGCTATGTACGTTAATGACATATCCGCTATTTATTTGATATATGGATATTTCAACAATATGGTGACCAACCTAGCCCCGTGCTTATAAACGTTTCTTGAGCACAATCTCATGCTCAGCACAAAATCACACTCAAGATATATGAAGTTAAGTTAAGTTATATTTATTTGCAAAGTCAGGTTTAATATAAAGATACATGAGTTCAAGAATAGACCTTCTGATTAATGTTATGGACACCAATTTTGTTAAAAGATAAAACTTGACTTTAGTTCGTATAACTTGAGCATGATTTCGTGCTGAGCATGAGATTGTGCTCAAGAAACGTTTATAAGCACGGGGCCTAGTATGTGATACGTTGTCGGTGCAATTTTCCAGCGGAATTCATAACATACATGTAGTGCTATCTACACATACCACTCTATCTGTACATTTAGTGTTAAATTATCAAAGAAAGCCGTGATATACTGTATATGATTGATGGAACTTTGAGCCCTTCAAAAACGTTTTTTAAACAAGGAAAATAATTTCTTTAGTAAACTATATCGTTATACAGAACACTCCTTATATAACGAACTTGGGACTATTTAAATTTGTTCCTTGTATCCGGAGTATGCTACAGTGTATGTATATTTAGTTTTTTCTTATTAAAATAAACTTAAAGAAACAATAGGGTCCCCAATATTTGTTCCTTAATATAGTCGTAATTTCGTTATATCCGGAGTCGCTATATACGGAGTTTACTGTATATGTATTATGGGCAATAAGGTGAGTTCAAATGAACACGTATGAAATATTCTAATTAAATAATCGACCGCAAATTTTGCGATAGAAGTGTACTTTGAAACTATGAAATTTCATACATTTATTGCTATAGTGTATAGCTCTTACTTGACAAGTACCGCAATTTTATCATTTTCGTAAAGATTATTGTTAAATGTATCTGTGGATAGCAGATTTATTACAAACTTTTTCACACACGATGACCCATTTGTTCTGGTTGATAAGCTACCTTGCATAATTATGTTATATGCATTCCATTTTAGGTTTTGACAAAACAAATGTTCCAAACTTCGTCTCCTTTTTTGCGTTCGCCGTCGCTGTACACTTTTGTGATAACCTTCACTTATTTTATAATTTCTACATTATGGTTAAAAGAAATAGTATGTCCTATAAAGTTAAGGTTATTTTTTTGATAGATGTAATATACAAAATAACTATTTCAAGAAAATATGAGATATTATTAAAAATGTGATATCTCCTTTTAGATACTATTCTAGCAATGTGATACTATTTATTACATAGTGAAAGATAGTTGTTTTAAAGTCACAGGATCACTTTAAATTTACAAATAGAGAATTAATAAACTGATATATCTTCAATATAAGAATAAGAGCCACGTGTAATTATACTCCTGGGACTTTAATTTTGAATTGTGAAAATAAACATGTAAAATCGTATATGTGCTATATGTGACAAATAAATAAATAACATTCTTATCCTCTGCTGCATTTGTACATTGCCATCTTTGGTGTCGAAAGTTCGTCTGGACAATTATAGTGTTTGTCTTTAAGGCGAAGACATTTTGTAAGTGTTGCGCCCGTAAGTTCATCCCTTTTCTTAAAGCAAGGCCCTTCTACAGAAATCGCACTTGAGTATATATAAATCTATATAAATAAAAAGTATTTTCTATACAGTAAAATAATGTGTTTATAAATACCCTATTAACTAGAATTACATCGAATTACATAATAAATTATATTGCTAAGCTTCATGGTGCTGAAAGGCCTACTTTCAAGTCTGAGTGACTACATAGTTTTCTTTTTTTAACATACACATCCTCTCCTCCCCTCGATGATACAGTTCTTAGATAACGAGTACATGTTATTTATCTTATCATGAATTGCAAATCTGTTTAAAGACTGACAACAGTTTCCAAAACGGATTTGAACGAGACGTTATCCCCTTTAAGCTATACATTCATCCAGTAATCAGGTGCTACCATAGCTTATGATAAATACTACATCACTATCATAGCGTAAATACTCCATCACTGTTTCATGTAGCGTGTATTAAACTGCAGTACTATATGTATCATATTATGTAGACCAACAAAGTCATGTTAGCTAAATCTGCAATTTTAGTTTAACGGAATATACGTGTAACGCAAAGACGAACGAGTAAGTTATGCTTTATTTACTTTTGTTGAACTATATCGGTGTTACATTCGGACAGTTGCCTTTAAGAGGCAAACCCTTATATTGGGAGAAATCTAAAAAGCCTCAAAACATGATATATGCAAATGCTTTTAAAGGATCGCTACCAAACATCAAATTTTCAGCTAAAAAGTTCTTACAGATATCGACAGAATTAGAGGAATCATACATTCTGTAGTTCCTGTAGTGAAACCTTCATAAACATTTTGGGTGGATTACGATTTATTATGAAAGGTCGCTCTATTTTTTTTTGCGCAAAAACGAGACATTTTTTTGATAATATATTCTTCTTGAAAAACGCGTTTATTTATTATTAGACGTACATTTTGTACACCAAGCTTATTTCCAGTAATTTAAGAACCTTATCTTCTAGCTGTAGGGTTTATCCCTTTAACTTTTTCTCAAATGTAGTTTAGGAACACATCTTTTCAGCAACATAATAGTTATAAGAAATATAAAGGCATAATGTGTTTTACGAAAGAAGATATTTCAATGTATTGTAATTGACTGCCCTACACTAACAACAGGTTGTAAAGAGTATTTACATAATTTATAATATAAAGCTACTTTCAAATGTATCGCTAAACACTTACGCACCCTGAAGAGCTACACAATAAACTACTAAAAGAATATTAAAATTACCGTTGGATAGTGTTACATAAAACTGAAAATGTGCATCCCTGGAGAAATGGTATGATTGAAAGAGTGAACCGAACGTGTTACAGTTGACAAATGAAATACAAAGTTAACTAAGCAATGTTCGTAAACGATTTAGTTTTGAATTGCATTCAACAGAATGTTGTCTTAACTTGTGAAATGCATTGTTGTTGTTTTTTTTATTTTCATAGGTTTTTATGAAATTTAAGTTACAGTAAACTATGAACAGCTCATTTTGTGTAGGTGCTCGGTAGAAAGGCTACTTTAAGCATTGTTCGACTTTAGGAAGTCACTCTATATCAAACAAAATGTAAAATCGTTCTGTACTGTGGATAAAACTTCAGTATATGAAATTGACAAATTAGTAAAAATCCTGTTATTTTTCTTTAACAGTTCTAAAATACGTTTTCGCTGCAAGCTGTGGTCATGTATTGATTAGTGGTGAAATTAATGGTTTTTGATATCGGGTAACGTATCATTTACTGTGACGTACAATTCGCCGCAAGGGAAAAAGTTAACCTAATTTATATGTTGCATAGGCCATACCATATCCACACGCAATAAACTCGTTATAAAATAACACTTCAAACTGATTTTAAACTTGATACCCGGGTTGACCGATCTGTTTACCAAATTAAATTTTTCAGTGGCAAAAGTTATGGTCAGTCTTTCATCTATAAATAGTCTCAAAATATTACTTTTTTCACAGACCATGTTCTTACTTTCCTCCTCCATGATTATTTACAACGCAGATTTCGGGCATCTTAATTCTTTTATTGTCAATACATAACAGAAAAGAAACTGACAGAAAAAGAATAAGCAAAAATGAACTTTATGGGGCAGTCAATTGAAAGGTATTCCATATACATTATTATATTGCTTTTCGTCATAATTAGCAAATGTAAAATGTATCCAAAATCAGTAACAAGAGCAGTTAAATTTAAATATTACAGATATCACCGATCTTATTTTAGTTGGATTTGAAAATATAATGTAATTTTGCTAAAAGCGAAATCCATTGAAGGCGGGTAACAATTCGGAAGTAAAATAAACATCGTTACAGGTGTTTGTTTGTGAAACAATATACGAAATTCAATGGTTTCAACACAATTTGAATGAGCGGACAAATGATAAAATATCTGAGAAAGACATACTTTCATACTTTTGGACTAACAAAGTGATGAAAAGGATTTAAAATCATCAGACATATGTAAGTCGTAGTCTTGTTGTGACTTTAACATAGCACGGAATTTCATGTTTTGTTTAAAATATAATAATTTTAACTTTAAGTAACTATCATGTTATTTGAAAAAGAAAACACAATTATGTTTGTTCTCAGTATAAAGGATAGATGCTGTGAAATTTTAAAAGTTGTTGGTTGTATTCTGTCACGTATCTTAAAGTATCACGATCACTTTCACAAGTAGCTCTCATTTTATCAACAAAGATGTCTTACTGTCAGAAATAACCCTTCTTTGTACCAAATCACTTGTAACTTTGCTTTTTGAATAAACGTACATGTTAGAAATATAGAGCAGTATTTTTTCAGGGACATTGCAAAAAATAAGAAAGGCTTTCTGACAACTTTTTCTCATGATGAAACGACTTGAATACGAAAGAAATGCATATATCAACATTGTTTTCGCGTGAATAAAACATGGTTCTATCATTATCCCGTCAGTAAATTCATTTTCCTATATGAGTACATTAAAAAAGACTCTGGGACTTCAAGGTCACGAGCATGCTTTCATTGTCAAACACTCATGCCCGTGTTTACATTAGAGGCCTAGAAAATACATTTAAGTTTGTCTCATGTTACTACGTGTGTCAAACTGAACATATGAGATATAAAGTTATTCATATGAATGAAAGCAGGATGTGACGTATATTAGAAAAAGTACGGATTTTTATGCCTTACTAAGGCTGTATTCTTTCTTATCTGTAATTAGACGTCATCGTGTAAGTTCGGCTGTTAAATAAGACCCCTGTTAAGGTTAAACATTAATCTTAAAGTCATCAGCACTTCATATGCTAATAAATAGATACTAAATTTACAAAATATACGGTTAATATAAACGAATTGGGTTCGATCTGTTTAATCTACAGTTCTTTTACATTTGCCGCTTCTTGTCTATTGCGTTGTCAGTCAGTGTTTGTCATTTCTTTGCAATATCATTGAACAAAAATACTGCGCTAAATTTATAGCATGTTACTTCGATATCAATGCACCGTAAGGACTGTTTTATCACTGTTTAGTGACCTTTATTCTTAATTATAGTAGAACGTCTTTATTTAAGTAATTGGTCGGGGTTTTGTCATTTCATGTAGTTACGCATTCTCGTGGAAAGTTGACAGATAGGTGCCGTCATTATGGTATTTTACTCCAGGCATAAGTTGCCGGATGCGTGAACTACTGCCTTCATCCAATTAAAAGTACTGTGAAATGGACTCCACAAGCTTGTGTTGATTTTTTTCTCTTGACCTTTGAGTAGCCATCCCCAAACCAAACTCCCCCTACCCCCCCCCCCCCACACCCACACCCACACCCACACGCACACACATGTCGGCGAAAGCATATTCGACCAAAATATTGTTGTACCAGAGAGTCTGACATCTCTGGTTGTACTAAAGTGTAGAACGTATAATAAATCAAACCTCCTGCTTGCATGTGGGAAAGCTAAGTATGCAAACAATGATGGATAAATGATTTTGTTAATCGTTTGTGCCATTAGTCTAAAATGTCTGGTTTAAACCCAACTTAAAGACTCTGTGTATGTAATGTAAGAGTTCATAACAAAACTGTATCACTACAATCATACTGTTTTTTCCAATTATGAAACGCGGTATGAACGAATCAGCGGACTGTAACCTATTTGTGTAAACCACGGTAGCCTTTTCATTTATTAATAGACCAAAAGTGAGTACAAAGTACAGTATAAACGAACACTTTGAGGCCATTTACATGTGTTCACTATAATTATACATAATATGTTATATAAATAGAACAATTTTAATAAAAAGAGAAAAAAAATCGGGACCAGGAAATCTGTTCCTTATATCTGGTATTTCGCTATATCCTGGGTCGCTATATACGGAGTTTACTGTAATATATCAGCTCTGACGCATTTCCATTCCTTGTTATCCTGTCAGGGGAAATAATCGCTGCGGTGAGTTTGTTCAAAATCGATGCATTGGTTACTTCCCGTTACAGTATACGTTGGACTGTTTTTTCTTGTATAATCTACTTTGTTGGACGTTTGTATAATATTCTTGTAATGGTGCATGGTTTTAACGCCCGTTTCAATCGCATTTCAGTCATTTTACAGGTGGGCAGTTTACCTAACCAGTACAAGAACCCTATCTTCCGTAAGAAACTGCCACATTTCCCACAGAACGAGACAGAATCAGTAGTAAGGCTTGAACCCATGCCCCTCAATTAATGAATGGTGACAGTGATTTCAAGTCAGCGACTCAAACCACTCGACCACACTGCCGGCACCCAGTAGCAAGTAGAATTTAGCAAAAATACCATTTTCTTGCAACAATATATAAAAAAATGAGACTGCAGGGATTTGGGCAGTTTCTTACTTACATCTTTCTATAATGGAATTTTCTTGTTCCTGTCTAGGGCACAACCTAAGTCAGAATATTGACTGATTACATATATTTGGTTCCCGGTCTCATAGAATATAACGGAGGTGTAACAGACTAATCAAGTTTTGTCGGAATGTGAAAAAAATGCGCTAGACATCTGAATTATAATAGAATTTCCAGTTAATAGAAGTTAATGAAACCTATTGGTTTGCTTAAAAGTTACAAAGATCTGGTTTGGATTTCGCTTAGTTAAGATTATAGCTACCATTTTAATACACGAATAACATCTTAAAAATCTGTTTTCACCTGTTGCATATTAAGTGCTTCAATTTCGTGTTTATTTATGACTAAGCGTTGCGTTTGCACGTTCAAGATAAGTCACCGTCAGTGATACCTATATACATGTATGCTCGGACGGTAAAGGTATCACTATACGGCGCAGTAGTATAAAGCTCGCTTTGGTCCGGAAGTTGGTAACCTTTCAACATCCAATGAAGTGACAAGTAGAATGTATAACATTATATGGTTTGAAAACTTTACTCTGTAAGGCACTTTATAATTGGATAATACCGTATGAAAAAGGTCAATAAAATACTGTCTTGCGTTTTCAGTCTTGTATGAATGGTTTTATTATTTAAGTACGTATTTGTAGTTCATATATCCACTTAATATGCTGTTACCTCAAAACTTATTTTAATTATTAGTGTAGAGTAATTGTACTTTCTCGACCAGTGAATAAAGGTCAATATTTCGAGCAGCATATTTGATAAGAAAATCAAGGACTAAGTTTGTTTCCTTGGTGGACATGCTACGGTACGGATTTAATCACAATTGGGAAGAAACGGGTAGCTCAGTCGGGAGAGCATTTGCCGTGAAAGCGAAGTGTCCCCGCTCCCCTGTCAGGGTGCACAATTTTCTCACCAAATGACAATTGGCACCTCCTTACTGCATAAAGATAAAACTACTATAAAATATAGCTACCCATCTTTTCCATAAAACCAATATCGCGCCGACCATCTATTCTAAAGTAAGCTGATTCAGTCTTGACTGACACACAGTTTTTAGCGTGAATATATATTACATCCTTTCTTGATCAGAACCGGTCTAAATGTCTGTATTAGCTTGTTTCATTACTTCAAGAGGCTTAAGCGATCTGTGTTTGACAGCCTTGTTAATAGGATTATCTCTCTCTTTTATCATGAAACAAAATTTCCTTACACCACGTACTTATAAAACATGGCTGTTTGTTTTCATTCCTGTACTTGTTTTCATTAAACTGCGTGTTGATATTTTGTTGCGAGTTCTACGTTTTAAGCTCACGTGGGCCCGTCGTCAACAATTGCACCCATTCAAACATACTAAGACAAAACTGCTTTGTTCGCATGTCATCCAACCAGAATCACAGATGCGTTGGGTATGGACTCGCCACCCAATCTAATACTGGTCCCGTGCTGTACGGAACACATATAAATACATGTTCCGTACAACATGGGACAAGTATTAAATTGGGTGGCGAGTCCATAGCGAGTCAGAATAGCATCAAAAGGTAATGACCCTGACGGAACACCCTATGCTGGCAAAATTAAGCTTCTTTACCTTATTCTATATGCGGAATGCAAACTCAGCAACACTATTTACATCAGGAAGCCTATCTCGCTTCATAATTCATAAGCCCTGTAAGTGGTCTTTGTTAGTGATGTTCCGATTGTCGCTAGTCGCCGACGATCGGTTAGTAAAATGAAGGGCGATAATAATCGATTACACATATCCGGTCGGCGACGTCGCGGTAAAAGTTTTATACCATACCCAAGGGAGATAATTAGACTCACGTTATGGAAGAAAAAAGTTCAACAACAACTGAGTGGGCTTTTCTCCCAACTGGGGAGAAAAACAAAGTCAATAGCTTGGAATTATTATCATTGACATTGACACTCTCTGATTTCTTTGCCAATACAACTTTTTG
This sequence comes from Saxidomus purpurata, assembly GCA_022818135.1. Lineage (NCBI taxonomy): Eukaryota > Metazoa > Mollusca > Bivalvia > Venerida > Veneridae > Saxidomus > Saxidomus purpurata. The sequence goes on along the minus strand of JAFMSR010000017.1, from coordinate 41,817,431 downwards.
TTCATATTCGTGTTGTCTGTCTAGCACAAAAGCATACTCGGCCATCAGTTCTGTGTTAACAATTTATTTCAAAAACATCTTCTAGTCTTCTACCAGTTTCTGGCCCTTACCAGAAGGCCAACATTGTTGAAAACATGACCTCAGGCCTTGGGGTCTCTTGATTTTACACAGGTTTCTATAAAAAAAACCTTTGAATATTCCCTTTAAAAATCTCTTATTAGGCTCAATGCTTCGATTGGTGACATGTAGCATTACCTATTTACTGTTCCAGCATTATAAAGGGTTAAGACTCTGTGATGGGCAGTTTTTAAATCCCACTGGGACGAAACTGTTTTGATTTCTGTCCTCTGGCCTGTTTCGTCGGGCCCTTAAGGGTGTTTCTCTTGGTGCTCTGCCTTCTGCAAATGCATTGAGTACATACGTTTTTTGGTTCTCAAGGTTTGCTTTTTTTATATATTTATACACGAGCATTTTTGTGTTTTACATACCATGCCTTTTGTTTCCATTGCGTGTGTTAGAGATTCACCTAGCAGGGATTACTTTTATTTACACTGTCCTGTGACTTTGGAACATGGTGGGGGTAAGAGTGAGGTTGGGTGCGCACCATAAACCGGTTTAAGCTCCCCAGTGGTGTTTTTGCCACTGACCGTTCCAAGGCGGTGCCCCACTGTGTTCCGTTAATTGTTCGTTTTGTCCTCGTGTGTTTGCTTTGTATGCTTGTGTGTGTTGGTAGTGTATGTTTGTGTGTGTACATGATTGTGTGTGTGTGTTGTGTGTGTGTGTGTGCGTGCGTGCGTGCGTGTGTGTGTTGGTGGTGTGCACTTCTGGGTGCTGTGGGGCTCGTTTTGGGGAGGCTGCGTTTTTGGTACGTGGCATTCCCTGTTTGATATTATTTTTGTTTTTAACCTGCCATAACTGTGGCAGAAACTACTTTATGTAACGGTGTAGATTGTAGCGCCTTGCTTGAATGTTACTTTTGGTTCAACCGATTATTAATCGGAAGGTTATCGATTATACCCCATCCGATTGAACCGATAATCGATTGTGAAAAATTCAACCGATTTCTATCACTAGTCTTTGTAATTAAACTTGTAGTTACGCGTAATGCGATCGGAAATCTCTCGGACAGCTCGATGACTCTTTGTCTGGCATCGTGTATAATTGCGTTTTAGTAATAAATTAAATGCACGTTAAGAACATTAAAGCTGCTCGCTCTCATTTTTTGGTAAAAAAAATAAATAAAGTTCTTCAAACTGTATACATGTAAATAACGTATTTTAGAACATATAGTCATATAAAGAGGTTCCAGTATAAATTCCTGTCACGTATATCTCTAAATTTCAAATAATACGCTACCAAATTCAAAAGCGTTGCATTTAAAATTCCAATATAAGCATATAGTGTAGCGGTGCCGTTTAACCGACATTTACAATCGATTTCTGCAAATACCTACCTAGATTTTTGCTTATATTTTGATTCTAGCATTTAGTTATATATTTTTTTTGTATAAGTATGTCCATTTTTAAAAAAAATATTTTTTTTTTCAACGGTAACCGAGAGCGAGCAGCTTTAAAGACAAACACTTTTCGATTCTCACAAGGTTTGTGTCAATAATTTGATTTATGTTTGGTGATGGTATTATTTCTTGATTTAAGCAGCAATAGGTTTAGTAGTATGTTTTCTTTGTGTGCTTCTGGAGGTAAAGTCACGCTACAAACCGACTCCGTGATTAGAAACTATTTCTTTTAGAAAACTCAGCTTTGAGCTTGAAATGCTTTCACCGGTAGCACTGACCAGTAGTTCAAAAGTCGTTTTTAAAATGCTTACAGAAAGTTTTCTGTAAACATCTTTATTATGGATTTGATATTTTTTGATTATCATACATGTATACATCCAAATTCGAAGCACAAAGTAACACTGAGTTCAAAGATTATTAGGTTCCAGGGGCCGCATTCCAGTAGCATATTAAGTGATTTCTTAAGTATTTTAACTCAAGTCCAAAATTTTTAATTATTATTATTCTCTCAAAAGACAATGATTGTGTGTAATTTCATCATCATCAGTATAGAAAATGGTCATGGAAGCTCTAATAAATGTTAAACATGCTGCAATACACATTCTTCTTTTCAAATTATCTTCTTTAGGAAATTGTTAATTTCCAGGAAAATCTTAAGATTTGACTTAAGATGCTACTGGAATATGACCCCTGATAAATTATATCGGATGAACAGCAGACCAATCTGACTCTGTCGGACGTTGAAGGGACTTACCCTATAACTGATGTTAAACTCAATAACCTCCAAAACATAAATAATAGAATCTGTGGAAGTATTAGCCTATAACTTATCCTAAAGGTTTCAGCTATGCATTCCAATTCATTATTGAAAAAAAACAGCGGTTTAAAATATACTGCAGTACCGTAAACCATTCAATAATCTATGTAGAGTTGTTGTTGTACAATTAATGGGCGGATGCGATTCATATAACAAAAAGACTACTAATTGATCAATTGTGGTAAAATGAGGCATTTGTCGCCATAGGATCTTCTTTGAAATTGTATTTATTTATCTTTTTTAATCATTGAACATATAACCTATGTTTGGAGAATATAATCTGCTGGATGTAGGTGAGTGCCCCTTTAAAATGCATTAGACACCTTCATAAAGCCAGTATTGGAAGAAACAGATGGTTTTGCTGAATCACAAATGTTCACAAAGTGCTTAACGTCATAACTGTACTTTTAAAATAACGCTCGAGAATTTGATTTTATATAAATCAAGCAGTGTCGCCGACAAGTACTTTACCATTTTTCTGTGTGATTTAATTTAATCCTAAATAGGCGTTGCACGTTACTTTTGTTTTACCATACAACAGTCACAGTAAGCATTGCCAGAAATATCAAAAGATCTGATTACATTATCTCCCTTGAAGACAACGACCGGGGACATGTTAAAAACTGTTGTAACAGCTTCTTCCTATGATTCATGAGGATATAATACACTGTTATATTTAGATGAACCAACGAAAAACAAAAGGAAAAAACACATTTCAAAGCAAAGTGTAATACACTGCAAATCTGTGACACTGATTTTTTTTACTATCCTAGTCAAAAAAAGTATCCATACTTTCTGTTTTTCAATCTAGTAAAAAGAAAGAAATAACTCTGTAAAATTCATTTCTTACACACATCTACTGTGTTTTCAGCATCATTTCTTGACCATAACTCATTACGACCACCCCTGCCAAATGTTTACTCATACTTCATGAAGTACTCATGAAATATTCACGACTTCTTCATGACGAGACTTCATGAAGTCTTCATGACAAAAACATGAACTGCAAATGAGACAAATGCATCAGCCACTCATGAAAACAGATTCATGAATTATTCATGAAGTGGTTAATGCATTAAAAATGCATGAAATTAAGCATAGCCTGTATTCATGAAGAATTCATGAAGTTTGTATTTATTAATCTTCATGAAGAATTCCTGAAGAAATTCCTGAAAAAAATACTTCATGAAGAATTCATGCATTATTTTGTTCTTTATTTCAATGTCTCATTTGCACTTCATGTTTTTTCCATGAACACTTCAAGAATAAATATTCTTAGAAATTCATGAACACATTTGTGCTTTTCCTGAATATTTCATGAACAATACAAAACATTATAAAAGGACTTATTTGCCTTAAATGACAAAGTAAATACATCATATTTTCAGTTACTAAATACTACCTGTACCGATTAAGTAGTATCCATTATCCATGCACTCCAGGTATTAAGAGCTGAGATAAACAATGACCAGTGTATGTTTATATTTTAGAATAAACATTCAAAGCAATAAGTAGTTGGGTTTTTTTTTGCATGGAGAGGTGCATTAAGTCCTGACTGCCATGCAAAGCTGATAGTAAACTACTTTAATGTCAAAAGACCATGACAAGATAATAAGAGTACATTGTACAATAGTGACTGACACCAGGGATCACAATATATCCCTGTACAGCAGACTTTAGTACTGCACAAGGAATTTCAACTAAGAAACCAAATCTATTACAGAAACAAGTGAATTGTATCTCAAATTTATTTGAACTGAATCTCCAGTAACAGATATTCTGTTACAAAAAAATGTTATTTTTGTTTCTGTCTGAGTGTTTTTTGCAAGTTTTCCAGTTTTTTTACAAACAACTCCCTGGAAATTTTTGTTTTCTTCCTCACAGCCCTTTCAAGATTCTCTATTTTGACTGGGTCAAGTGGAGGACGAGCATCACCGGAGCACTTGGATGTTCTCTTACCCGTCCTTGAGCAACCAACAAGTTCATCCTCAGTGAAGAAGGCCCGTGCCAAAGTAGTGAACACCCTCTGAATGTCAGTTTCCTGTAAATGTTCAACAGTTTTTAATTTAACATCATCTTGATCGATAGTTTCTTTCTCCTTCTCCTCTAAAGAACTTACACGTTCTTCCAAACGGCGTATTTTTCTCCTCAAGGACCTAATGTCTTCTTTCCAACTGAAATAATAAGAAAATAGCAATAATATTGTAAAAACAAGAGAGCCATGATGGCCTTATATCGGTCACCTGAAGCTATAGCTTTAATAACATGTAAGTAGGTTAAGACATCCTGGTGAAGGTCATGTAACTACGGTTTACAAGAAGAAGTCGTTTAAACGCTTTTTCTATTTTTAGATCTGGCAGCCCCTCAAAGGGGCCAAATAATATTATGTGAACAAATTTGAGAGAGGTCCATGCCAGGATGCTTCAAACCAAATTTGGTGAAGATCCATAAAGCGGTTCATGAGTTGAAGATGTTAAAAGGCCTTTTACTAATTTTAGCTCTGGTCAAACAAAACCATTTGAACAAATTTGAAAGAGGAATATGTATTAAGGATGCTACATATCAAGTTTGGAGTCATTCTGATCATAAGTTTCAGAAGAAAAGATGTTTAAGTGACAAGACAATGTAAAACAAATGAACTCTGGGCCATAATTAGGTCAAAAATGACCAAATCACAAAACCCTGACAATATGCGCCAGGGCACTTCACTTTGTGACAGGTGAGCTAAAAACACAACAAAATTTCATATTAATTTACACATATAATTTTTCCCTGATTAACCATGTTGTAAAAGGGGGACAACTGTTAGATAACTGCATCCAGAGTTATGGGCCTTGACATACAGATGGGGTGCCATTAAGTATGTATGCCAAGTTTCAGTTGCATATCTTTGAAAGTATTGAAATGATTGAACATTGTAAACAAAAACTTTTAATTTTATATTATGGAAAGTATAAAAGTGGCATTCTAAACCGACTTATTGGTAGGGTTGGATAACGTACGTACCTATTTCATTTTGTACTGGTATGTACTTGTTTCAAAAAGTAGTCGGTACTCTTATCGGTACCATGAATGAAAATAAAATAAAAGAAAAACAGAAAAGAGAACAGTTTAAGGTAGTGGACAAAACATTTAGATGTCATGTACATGTACTTTGTTTTTACTTTGATTTATTTTATTAAATACATGTATGTTAAGAGTAAACTGTGGTTTCTTAAAATAAAAGTATAAACATTTACTGTTCCCAATTTTTTTTGTTTTAAATATCTACAAAGATTTATTATTGTTAAAAATACTGGATCATTTCATTGGTATCGATACCGTATCGTATCATTTCATTAGTACCGGTATCCAACCATACTTAATGGGATTGTTTTCCCAGGTGGAGATGTTGATAGCCATGAAGTATTTCAAGTTTCAACTGGATACCTTTGATAGTATTCAAGATTAGACTTTAAAAAAACTTTAAAAAAAAAATCCAAGTTAAAAAGAGATAACTCTGTAAAAATTCAAATCAGAGTTATGTGGCATGTTTTCACCCGATTTAGACTTTTATAGTAAATAACTGTTTGATCTGACAAGAATGGAAAGCACAACTAGACTCACTCATTTAAGTTATATTCAGTCTGTCTATTTATCAACAAAGTTAACAGATATGACAGATTGATCACCGATTACTAAACTTATCCTGAGATTATTTAGCTCAACTCTAATAAAAGACTACTTACTCATCTGACCCACAATTTGTTGTAGCTGAGCACATACTGGTAGTCAAAGATGTGGACTTGGTCACAGATGGGGACTTAGTCACAGATGAGGACTTGTTTAAATCTGTAAAAAAAATTCTAATTAGTGGAAATGGATAAATTCAGAAAAGGGTTAAAGATGTTACCGTCGTAACTAAAGTAATTAAACAGAATTTGTTTTTTCTTTTACTAGCAGCAGTGACCTTGGCCTCAATAGATACCCACAAACAATCCCGATACAAGTTACTTAACCATAAAGTTTGGTTGCTCTAAACAACATACCCTGATGTAATTATAATGTAATGAGTTAAGTTTGTATTACTGGTTAAATACAAAGTTTTGTTGCATATCAGGCTGCCCCAGCTATCATACTTGTAAATAAATATATGTGCAAGAGTCGATATATTCCTTTATATTTTTACAAAATGAAGGGGAAATATTACTGTTGGTCAGCAAATCTCATCTGCATTGTACATGTATTTGTAACAAGTTATGTCAATGCATAATGAAATGGTTTCAAGCTTAGTCAACTGCTGATTCCCACTGTTTTTGCTAGATTGTTTCTTGCATAGCAGACGGGGATTTCCAGTATTTTTATCGGTGCTTGAAAAAACAAGAGTTTTTCTCAGTGTTTGACAATATAATATTATTATTATTTGAAAATATTTGAGGTGTACGTAAATTCTAAGTCGCAAAAGGGACATAATTCTGTCAAAATGCTTGATAGAGTTACCTCCTCCTGTATATAGGTTGGGATCATGATGGTGAACAAGTGTGCAAAGCCACATGTCAATGGACTTTGAAAATATTTGAGGTGGTACATAAACTTTAACGTAAATTCTAAGTCGAAAAAGGGGCATAATTCTGTCAAAATGCTTGATACAGTTACCTCCTCCTGTGTACAGGTTGGGATCATGATGGTGAACAAGTGTGCAAAGTTTCAAAGCCATATGTCAATGGACTTTGAAAATATTTGAGGTGGTAAGAAAACTTTAACATAAATTCTAAGTTGAAAAGGGGCATAATTTTGTCAGGTTGGGGGCATGACGGTGAACAAGTGTGCAAAGTTTCAAAGCCATATGTCAATGGACTTTGAAAATATTTGAGGTGGTAAGAAAACTTTAACATAAATTCTAAGTTGAAAAGGGGCATAATTTTGTCAGGTTGGGGGCATGACGGTGAACAAGTGTGCAAAGTTTCAAAGCCATATGTCAATGGACTTTGAAAATATTTGAGGTGGTACGCAAACTTTAACATGAGTGGATACGGCGACGCTGAACCTCGGGTGACTAGGATAGCTCTCCTTATTCTTCGAATAGTCAAACTAAAAATGACTCTCATGCTGTAAATGACGCATTACGAACTACATGTATGTAGCAATTTACATTTTATTTCATAAAACGGAGTAAAACTCCGAAACCTTGACTCTCTTGTTTCCTGATAGTATATGACTAATGATTTAAAGAAACATTGTTTTATCAAAAATTCACAACCTTACATTGCAACTGATAAAACAAATCCAGATCTAAACATGTAATTTGTCTTTGAAACCTAACAACCTCTTTCCTGTGACCTAGTTTTAAATGCACATAACCCAGATTCGAACTAGACCAAGAAATTATCAAGACAAACATTCTGACAAAGTTTCATAAACATACAGTCATAAATATGACCTCTAGAGTGTTAAGAAAATTGTTAACGGACGGACGAACGACGGACAAAAGGCGATCAGAAAGGCTCACTCTGTCACTATGTGACAGGTGAGCTAAAAAAGAAAGCCATTTGATTGATTTTATTTCTATTTCTTTAATATTGTATGCAAGAAAAAGATTCTGTCACTGGTTGTAGTTGCAGATGGGATATCCGGCTCTCGGGTAACTGTTTACGGGGCTACTCAGCTGGAGCTTCATAACCGCCTAAACAGTTACACTCAAGGCTGGAAATTCCAATTTGGACCTACTACCTGTGAAAGAATTTTATAATAATGTATTTATATGAAAGTGGTCAACTCTAGTCTGATGTAACTTCTTAGATACAGTGTAACTATATTTTTCAAAATGTCAATAAAGCCAAACCTTTGTGTGCAAGTAGCATATTAATTTAACTAAACTAATCTGAAGTTGTCTAATCTATTTCAAACTGCATCTATTTCAGTAATAACAAACCTGACTGTTCCACATTTACTTCATCCTCATCAGTCGTTTCTGTTTCGTAAGATTCTGGGGTGCTCAACAAACCTGCTGATAAAAGATCATAATAAACAACAGGGATAAGATGGTCCTATATCGCTCAACTGAGTATCACTGTACTTAAAAACAGAAAAAGGGAATAACCGACGTTTTTCAGTTTCAATCTAACTTGTAAAACACACCTTCTATATCTGTATTGTCCATTATTTTCATTTATGTCAAAATAACTCAAATATTTCAAAATAACAGGAAGTAGGTCAAAGTTGAACTCTGCATGTCAGACAGGTCCTATATAAAGACAAGTATGATTGAAAGTGGTAGTGCAAACATGGAAAAATAATTGCTTCTATATGAAGGGCACTAAATAACTCTGAAATAAGTGATAATCAAACTCATCCGATGCCCTTTAATTAAGGCCCCCACATGTTTAAATTGAGAAAATAAAGCATTTACGATAATGGGCTCCCATTATTGAAGGGAAAAAACCATCCAGTTTGACTGAAGACAATACTTGATTGCCGTTTAAACGGTATTGTTTCGTGTTTAAAAGATTGTGTTAACATTTACTAAAATCTGTAAACATGGGAGCCTTACTTTTAAGACATATAATATGTACATACTAACAGTAAATATGATTGGTGAAGCAATGAAGGAAATACAGTGTAAAAAAAACAGGTGAAACATAGCAAGTTTTGTAAGTCAAAGGCACATAACTCTTGAAGTACTAGTCTGATTTGATTAATAATCGTCTTCAGCCATAGCCTTTTGGTCATACATATTCAATGTAAATATGAGGATTGGTGGAAGAAGACTGTAAACATGGTGAATATAGCAAATATTCAAAGTCAAGGGGACACAACTCTAGACTTACTGGCCAGGTTTGATTAAGATTGCTTCATAACTGGAACTCTGGATTTGGTGTGTTTAGATTGTCAACATGCACTGTTTCTAGATTCAAGTAAACAAAGTGAAAGTGGAAACGGAAATTAAACTACTAGTATAGTGGCCCAAGTTTTGAATATTTGCAATGCAGTTGTGCCTAAATATTCAACACACAGGGGATGCCTTTGGTTGACAAATTAATGTTTATTTTAGTAGAAAGATACCTGACTTTTCCACTTGATCATTGCTGCTAATGACTTTACTGGTTTTCTCTAAAGTAGATGTTTTCACTGTTTCAGACAGTTGTGGGACGCTCACAAAACCTGCTAAAAGTAGAAAGACCAAATTAATAGAATGCTTCACAACAAAAGCCAGACTGTAAATGTGTTTCAAATCTTGAGCAGTATCTTTGGTTTTGTCAATAACCTTGAAAATAGACATTTAGTGGCACTGCTGAAAATGAAGGCATTGTGCTCCAAATGTAAAGCATCATACTAGTTACAAACTGATTGTTGGTTCAAATCCATCCGGTTTGTTTCATGGTGCAGCATGTATGCCACATACTTAAAATTAACGCCTACTCCTTACATACATTATGGTCTTCTTTCTTTGAAAGTAAATAAGCTGAATTTCTATTTAAAACATACTAGTTAATATAGATTTGTTATCTACAATATGTAACGATTGTACCACTGGAACCCGACTGAGTGAAGACAGTGATTTTTTTCCTTCTATGATTGGTTTCAGTATATGGACCTGTTCCTAATCCAAAATAATAATCATTTTTTCCCAATTTCCTACCTAAAAATTCCCAAAATGACCCAGCAAAATCAAACAGTCCTGCCGAGTAATGAAACGCTGATTAAATTACTCAATTAAATATGAATCACGTAAAAAAATCATGTGCGCGGTAAACAATTGATTGCGTCCATGCAATAGTCAAGCACCCTAAAACACGTTTTAGCGTAATGTAATTTTGCGAGTTATTTGAAAATTTACAATAAGTTATGTAAATGTTGCGGTTTTTCGCATTTTCTCCGGACCCGGACGCCTTTCCAAAATGGCAAAAAATCAGTGGAAGAAGACCTTGCAGACTACTAGATAGTATGTATACTGTTTACTTGCATTTTTTCAAGTTACTTACTGCTTGTTTTCTGTGATTTAGCAGATTCATAATAATATTTAGGTGGCCGCTTTGTCTGCTGCAGCAGGTACTTTCTGTTGGCTGTAAAATACAAGCATTTAAAAAAGATGAGAGAGGGAAATTTAAAGGCCCGGTTCTGTCCTTAACTTCACAAAACTTTTTTCCGTGGAAGTATTTTATTTCCTTTGAGAAATTTATTATTTACCGGTATATCATATATGAATGATTTCTATCAAAAATCATTAGATAATATCTTTAATTTAAAAATATAGATGTATGCAGTATTATCTTAATTTGTTTCACAGTATTTTGAGTACCCAGTGAGTACTATAATCTAACTTTAGTCAGCAGTAGACTATAAGAAATTATTTTTTTGGCATAAGATATATAATATTCAGCAGGCTCCTCGAAGAATGTGAATAAAAATCTGAAAATGTTTTATACTCACGATGGATTTCGCTAATGACTGCGTTATACGTTTTTCTCTCATACAGTGCTTGAATAATCTCGCCTTCCATGTACGCCGACATAGCCTTCTTGGGAAACACAATATTTTCAGGTAGGATTACGCTAAGAAAGCGATCCTCCCATTGAACAAGGAAATAGAGCATGTTGTCTGCCATAATAATCAGACTATGATACTACATACACCAAAATTAAAATAAATATTTCGAGTTCAAATTTCGCCGCAAAAGAACTTATTCTTTTGCACACGGCACTCACTTCCTGCCATGTGCCTGTGTCGGGTGGTTTCGGGTGAAGCCGACATCGGCCGAATATGCCTATATTTGGAATTATCAGTTCTCCCGGGAAATAACGAGTATTTGTAAATATATTTCAGTCAGTGAATATAACAGTTTTGCTGTATTTAAAAACGTACGAATTTGAATATAAATAATCACATAACCTTTCCTCGATTAGTTGACACATCTATTTAAATTTATAATTTTATGCATCGCACTTACAATACAATAGACGCTTGGCACTGTTTTGTTACAGGAAGCGTCTGTATGATTCAGACTAAATAAAGCGGCTACTATAGGATTTACTGGAACAAAATAATTTGAATGCAGTCAAGAACATTTTGGGCTGTCTAGAGCCTAGAATATATAGATACAGGTAGAAACATTTCATGACTAATGAAATACAGGTGGTCAATAATATGAATTAAGGCACCGCCTAGAATGGGGATTTATCGTATATTCTTGACCATGTTGACAGTGCAAGGATCAACACCCTGAAGGTTTTTGAGAAAAAAATGTATTATTTAAATACTAAGTTACTATGAATACATTAAATTATCAAATCTTTTTATAAAGTTCATCAGTTCAGGGAAAATCTTGAAAGGTCAAGACCAATTTTGCATTTTTAGTAGATCTAATTCAAGGACCATAATCCAAGTAATTTGGCATGTTATTGAGCAGTAGCACAAGATATTATGCCAACCACAGGCAATCGGCGTGTGACTTTGTCCCCCTATGATGACCACACCCCCCGCCCCCCGCAACCCTGAACTCTACAACCCAGATCCCAATATTCTTTATTTATAGTAAAGTAAAAAAAGTTTTTGGAAACATGTTTTTTTATTATGTTTGTTGCTATGATGGTTTATTGTGAATATTTGGGGTTGTAGAGTTTGGGATCTGGGTTGTAGAGATCAGGGTTGGGGGCAGGGGGTGCGGGGGCGTGGTCATCACAGGGGGACAAAGTTACACACTGATTGCCTGTGATGCCAACAAGCAATAACAGCAAGTTTTGTGAATATCGGTTAAAACGGTTAAAAACCAATATTTAAATCAAGCATTAGAGAGCGGGCAAGGCTAAATTAGCAGTTTTTTTAGTAATTCAAGGGCATTAATCTAAGAGTACCTAGGGTGATTTGGCTCGGTAAAAAGGGAAACCCAATTATCATTATACCGTCAAGAATTTGTTGTTTCACATTGACAGTATTCATTTTCTGATCTATACCTTATCAAAAACAGCACATTATTTATATGGATTTAACTGCCAAGCTTTGCTTTTATACTTAATATACTGAACCGCTACTGTGACAAAAAAGTCCACCTGCCATGGCTCAGGAGTAATGGATGAAACTATTCCCATCTTGTTTACATTTCTTTATTCTGGGTATACAATATATTATAATGTTTATCATTGAAAAAATATTAGCTGCTAAGGTATACATTAAACAATTTTATTTTACAGATGTCAGAATGTCAGCAGGACAGAGGAAACTCAACTACTTTTTAGAAAAACATGAAAATGGACAGAAACTATTTGAATGTCAGCTGTGTAAACGAGTTATGAAATCAAAACGCTCGGTTCTGGAGCATTTATTTCAGCAGCACAACTTTTGTAAGTACAATACCTAGATTTAATATTTTGGCCACAGGCCTGCGGTTTTCAGAAGTCTGGATTTTCAGTAATCTTTAACATCACTGCATATAAACAACAGATAAAAAACAAACATTACAAAGTTGGTCTTTGATGAAAAAGCTTTTTAAACCAATCTGGCCTGAAATGGAATATGTCAAACACGTCAAAATGAAAAACTGTGCCAAGGACTGGCCATCAAACCATGTATAATTGTATATAACAGTACTGACAGATATTGAACATTAAGTTTACCTATCTTTGCTTATCATGGTATGTATTTTTCTTTGTTTTAGCTCCTGTAAAGAAATGTTACAAATCATACGAGAATGGTGAAAACAAGTCAGTTCCCCGAAGTACCTTGTACAGGTGGCAGGCTCACTCAAAAAAACCTTTGTCGTTTTGTGAAAATTCAGTTGAAGATGATCAAGGTAATAATTCTATCAAAATTATGAAGGACAACTGTGATACAGCTTTTAGAAACTATTGTTCTATAACCAGTTAAAAGGTATATGTATCTAGTCCATTCATCCCATTTGTTTGCCTTGTTGTTCCTCTGTAGTGAAAACATTTATAAAGGAGAGAAAGGAATCAGTTTACTGCATGAAACGTTGATTAAACTGTGCTATTATTAGCTGCACAGCACTTAAGAGCACAAAAATATGAAATTACCTAATTTATTGATATTTGCTTAGTAGTATCATCATTGGACAAGTCATACAGGTAGTTACATAGCACAGTGGTGTTACACTAAGAGAAAAAAATAACCATGGTAAGGACCATCTGTAGGCAAGAGTACATAACTCTGTTAACTATTATGGCTGAATTATTTCCCTTTTGGACTTTGAAATTGATTCAGGTTTTCATACACATTGCCATTTAGTGCAAGACTTATCAACATTCACAAATACAGGAACATTGTTTGTTTAATCTATTTTTTCTTTTGTCTAAAATTCCTTGGTAATATTTGTAATGCATTCTCAATCAATTCTACGAATAGTCACGCGCGCTGTCATCAGACAGCTCTTGTTCATTTACTTCAAAAATAATTTATGATATTCTTATTCATAATTATGTGGTAAAGAAATATTTTGAAGAAACAAGATGAATTTCTCTATGATACAAACATCAGATCGCTAATATTTCTTTCACTGTAATATATTTCAGACTGTGAATTTGATGTTCAGACCCCTGTACAAAGTAGTGAAAATGTCGTACAAAGTGCAGATATGGACAGTGCTGAGACTTCAAACTGTACATCTGGAGTCTGTGACCCAACACCAAGTTATGTCAGTGACAGCGATTTGAGTAGCACAGACACCTTGTCTGAAAGTGATATTTCAGCAATTGATACATCAAGTACAGATTCTTCTAGTACAGACCCTACAGTGGAATCAGGCTTTGAAAACGATGCTTTAGTGCTGCTCAACTGCTTTAGGGAGCACAAATTAACTGACTCAGCATGTCATGACATTTTAAAAGCAATAAGACATGTTTTGCCTGGTGAAAAGGGTAATCCACTGCTAAACTATAGAAAAGTGCTTTCACAGGTACCTGAAACAAACTATAGGGAGGTTAAATACTGTTGCAAATGTGAAAGCATTATCCATGGAAATGGACTAAACCCCCAGTGTTCAAATGAGGATTGTTCCAGTTCAGTGAAGAGTTTCATGGTAGCAGATATAAAAGAATTACTAAGAAAACTATTGAATGCACCAGGTATGTCCACCAATACTTTGCAAACCAATTTTTTTATTAGCTCACCTGATTGATGCTCAGTTGAGGTATTGTGATCGTCCGGGGTCTGTTGTCTGTCCACGCTTAACCTTGTCCGTGCAATAGAGGACAAAGTTTTGACTGGATCTTTATTAAACTTCATCAGAATGTTTGTCTCAATGAGTTCTAGGTCAACATCGTCATCTGGGTTCAAAAACTAGGGGTTAATTAATAGAAAACCCGTGTCCATGTGATAGAGGTCACATTTGTGTTTGCATCGTCATAAAACTTGATCACAATGTCTGCTTGATGCAGGTTAGTCCAGGTTCAAATATTGGTCGTCTGTGGTCAAAACTTTGGTTATAACATGCCGGGGTGAGTTTTTGTGACCCCCAAATGTCTGGTGTAATGCATAAACAATTAATAAAAACTGAGTGCAAAGAATACAACTAAAAGGATAATTGCTCATTTCATTTGTATTAATTAGATATTGTATGACTTGTTTTCACAACATTACATGTATATCTTGAAGCACACTTTAAAAAGAAGTCTGATGAGTGTATTTCAAAAATATCGAGTAAGTTGTGTACAAATGATTACCCTCTATTTAAATGGTTGCGGATGCGGATAATGTCAGGTAAATGAGCTGCTTTACTGTTTGACTGTCTTTAAATATTTCACTACATGCCATGTAACCAGCATTGTTTTATTCTGTTTCAGGAATTATTGCAGATATCAAGAAGACCTTGACAAATATTGAACAAAATATGAACTCTGATACTCTGAGTGACATACATCATGGTGATATGTACAAAAAGCAATTTGTTAATACAAGTGAACTTGAAATCAGGCTTACTGGCATTCTTAATACTGATGGGATAAACTTGTATAAATCTTCAAAAGTTGAACTTTGGCCAGTTTATCTAGCCATTAATGAGTTAAGCCCCTGTCATAGATTTTCAAGGGAAAATATTCTTCTCGTAGCGTTATGGCAAGGCAAAGGGAAACCCCCATTCAAAATTTACTTTGAAAACATTAGTCAAGAAATTAACCTGCTAACAGAGGAAGGTTTTCAGCTGGATACAGATGGTGAAGTTTTAACAGAGTACTTATCTGTAATTGGCTTAACTTTAGATTTGCCATCTAAGGCTGGTGTACTGAATATGACACAGTATAATGGCACAGAGGCTTGCATTACATGTGAGGAACCAGGGCTTGTTGTTCGCCAGGGCCAAGGACACTGTAGGAGCTATCCTTATCGGCAGTCAGTATCTCGCTTCCCTGAACGTTCAGCTGAAAATGTATTGGAATTGATGAATAGTGCAACAATCCGTAACAGGCAAAAAGGTTTATCTGGAGTTGCTCACTTGTTGAAGTTTGATTTAGTGTACGGTACTGTGCCGGACTACATGCATTGCGTCTTGCTAGGTATTGTTAAAACAATTCTGAAAGTGGTTCTCCCCAACTGAATCTGGAAATGACTACTTTGTGGGCAAATACCTAAAGCGGATAAATGAAAGACTTCTTCAGATACAGCCACCTCACTATATAGAACGTCTACCTCGGGACATTGAAAAACATTACGCAAATTTCAAAGCCACAGAACTACAAGCATTTTTACTTTTTTATGGATTAATTTGTCTTCTTGGTATTCAAGAAGACAGATTTTTGCAGCATTTTGCGCTTCTGTCTGAAGCTATTTTTTTATTGCTTGGTGACAAGATAACTACAAATTGTCTAGAGAGAAGTGAATTTTTGCTGAACAATTTCTATTCTCAGTTCAGTGACTTATATGGAAATGGATCTTGCGGACTAAATGTCCACAATGCATGTGTACACTTGCCAATGTATGTCAGAAAATTAGGGCCTATTTGGTGTTGGAGTTGTTTCCCATTTGAAGATGCTAATGCTATGATTTTGCAATCTGTTCATGGTACAGGGGAGGTGGTTAAACAAGCTCTTCGTAAACAAGAAACAGCAATGTTTATCCGCTCATCAGACAAGATTCAGTTGCCTTCATCGAAATATTTGAAAGTCTCCCATCATGCACAAAATTGTGATGTCCTAGGGTCTTTGAAACTAGTACGTAATACCTTACCTGTTGATGTTATTGAAGCACTTGGTGTTGAAAATTGTGGCCATCTCAGAAAAGTTTTAAGAATTTGTGTCAATGGTGAAAGATTCTATAGTTATGAATATTCGAGAATGAAAAAGAGGAACAGCTACACAGTGCTGTATTCCATAAATAAAATTGGTCAGATTCAGTATTTTGTATTGAACCTTCGATCCAATTTAGCTTATGCAGTTATAAATGAAATGAATGAATGTTTTAATACTTGGCTTAGCAATTTTCAGGCAGCCAAGCATTTACAGTCTGTAGTGAGGACTGATCTTCGTAGGACTGTATCTGTAGATCAGTTAAAAGCAACATTGCTTTATATGACATCACCTGCTGGAAATAATGTTGAAGGAGTAGTTGTGAAGATGCCAAATGGTGGAGGTCATGCAATTTTCAAATAATTCATGTTAAAATGACAATAACAAAAATACAGCTGACTTGTACATTCTTAGTTAGTCTTTAAAGATAAACAAGTTATCAATTTTTAGCTCACCTCAGCTAAAAGCTCATGGTGAACTATTAGGATGAGTGAATGTTCGTTGTTCATAATATGTCTGTTGTCTGTCCACACCAAGTTTGTTTACACTCTAGCATACACAATTAAGAACTGGTCTAATCAAACTTCATCAGAGTGTATACGGCCACCTTAAATGGGCTAGATCAAACTAGTAAGTCTGCAGTTATGTCAACTTGACTTAGAAAATGTGCTGTATTTCACCTTATTGACACTCTAGCACCTTATTTCTTTACCAATTCCAATCCTATTTATAGTGAATGTGCGTGACCTAAAAGTCTTGTATAAAACAAATGGAACTTGTAGTTCATGAGTTATGTGCCCTTTACTGGGAATATTTGCAATATTTGACCTTGTTTGCCCTCTAGCATCTTCATTTCTTCACCAATCCAAATCAAGTTTACATACCTGTATAACAAGTTTATGTATGTATGGTCAATAATTTCTCAAGAAGATTTCAAGAATTGTAATCATAGATATACTCATAAAATATTCATGACTTTTTGTCAGGAACAGTTAAGAATGTTTTAAGAAATAGATATTATAAAACTGCTCATAGAATGTTCATCATTTTTTTCAAGAATTTTTCTTGAATTCTGTAGGTATATTTTCATTCATGAGAAAATCTTGATTCATTCTTAAACTGCTTCATGAATATTTCAAGGATTTTGTGAATCTGTCAATAATGCTTGATATCTTCATGAAGTGGATCAAATGACACTTCATGCATAAAACTTCATGAAGTCAGATTAAGAAGTGATCAAGAACAGTTCATGAATAATTCATAATGGTGATGAAAAATTCATGATTTCATGAATTTCATTTCGCCGGGGCAGGCCAATATAACTTTAACTAAATAAAATTTCCGCCTGAAATCAGTAACATTTCCTTGGTTAAATGACAGTTTTATTTGATTAATATCTCTTATCTGGTTTTTTTTTTTTTTTTTTTTTTTATTTTTTTTTTTTTTTTTTTTTAATTTTTTTTTTTTTTTTTTTTTTTTTTTTTTTAAAAAAAAAAAAATTTTTAAAAAAAAATTTTTTTTTTTTTTTTTTTTTTTTTTTTTTTTTTTTTTAAAAAAAAATTTTTTTTTTTTTTTTTTTTTTTTTTTTTTTTTTTTTTAAAAATTTTTTTTTTTTTTTTTATTTTTTTAAAAAAAAAAAAAATTAATTGTTTTTATTTGGTTTATCTGCGATGCAGCAGTATATACAAAAAGGCTTGATATGTTCCGCATTGTGTGATGTACCTGTACAAAGCTCTGAGTGTGCAGTGAGTGTAGCGTGGCGACAGTGTAAATTTGGTCTGCAGTGAGTGTACCGTAGCTACTGTGTAAGTTGAGTCTGCAGTGAGTGTACCGTAGCGACAGTGTAAACTGAGTATGCAGTGAGTGTAGCGTGGCGACAGTGTAAGTTGAGTCTGCAGTGAGTATACCGTAGCTACTGTGTAAGTTGAGTCTGCAGTGAGTATACCGTAGCTACTGTGTAAGTTGAGTCTGCAGTGAGTGTACCGTAGCTACGTGTGTAAGTTGAATCTGCAGTGAGTGTACCGTAGCGACAGTGTAAACTGAGTGTGCAGTGAGTGTACCGTAGTTACTGTGTAAACTGAGTGTGCAGTGAGTGTACCGTGGCGACAGTGTAAACTGAGTGTGCAGTGAGTGTACCGTAGCTACTGTGTAAACTGAGTGTGCAGTGAGTGTACCGTAGCTACTGTGTAAGCTGAGTCTGCAGTGAGTGTACCGTAGCTACTGTGTAAGTTGAGACTGCAGTGAGTGTAGCGTAGCTACTGTGTAAGTTGAGACTGCAGTGAGTGTACCGTAGCTACTGTGTAAGTTGAGACTGCAGTTAGTGTACCGTAGCTACTGTGTAAGTTGAGACTGCAGTTAGTGTACCGTAGCTACTGTGTAAGTTGAGACTGTAATTAGTGTACCGTAGCTACTGTGTAAACTGAGTCTGCAGTGAGTGTAGCGTGGCTACTGTGTAAGCTAAGTCTGCAGTGAGTGTACCGTAGCTACTGTGTAAACTGAGTCTGCAGTGAGTATACCGTAGCTACTGTGTAAACTGAGTCTGCAGTGAGTGTAGCGTGGCTACTGTGTAAGCTAAGTCTGCAGTGAGTGTACCGTAGCTACTGTGTAAACTGAGTCTGCAGTGAGTATACCGTAGCTACTGTGTAAACTGAGTCTGCAGTGAGTGTAGCGTGGCTACTGTGTAAGTTGAGTCTGCAGTGAGTGTACCGTAGCTACTGTGTAAGTTGAGTCTGCAGTGAGTGTACCGTCGCTACTGTGTTAGTTGAGTCTGCAGTGAGTGTACCGTAGCTACTGTGTAAGTTGAGTCTGCAGTGAGTGTACCGTCGCTACTGTGTTAGTTGAGTTTGCAGTGAGTGTACCGTAGCTACTGTGTTAGTTGAGTCTGCAGTGAGTGTACCGTAGCTACTGTGTAAGTTGAGTCTGCAGTGAGTGTACCGTCGCTACTGTGTTAGTTGAGTCTGCAGTGAGTGTACCGTAGCTACTGTGTAAGTTGAGTCTGCAGTGAGTGTACTGTCGCTACTGTGTTAGTTGAGTCTGCAGTGAGTGTACCGTAGCTACTGTGTAAGTTGAGTCTGCAGTGAGTGTACCGTAGCTACTGTGTTAGTTGAGTCTGCAGTGAGTGTACCGTAGCTACTGTGTAAGTTGAGTCTGCAGTGAGTGTACTGTCGCTACTGTGTTAGTTGAGTCTGCAGTGAGTGTACCGTAGCTACTGTGTTAGTTGAGTCTGCAGTGAGTGTACCGTAGCTACTGTGTTAGTTGAGTTTGCAGTGAGTGTACCGTAGCTACTGTGTTAGTTGAGTCTGCAGTGAGTGTACCGTAGCTACTGTGTTAGTTGAGTCTGCAGTGAGTGTACCGTAGCTACTGTGTTAGCTGAGTGTGCAGTGAGTGTACCGTGGCGAAAGTGTAAACTGAGTGTGCAGTGAGTGTACCATGGCGAAAATGTAAACTGAGTGTGCAGTGAGTGTACCGTAGCAACAGTGTAAACTGAGTGTGCAGTGAGTGTACCGTAGCGACAGTGTAAACTGAGTGTGCAGTGAGTGTACCGTGGCAACAGTGTAAACTGAGTATGCAATGAGTGTACCGTAGCTACTGTGTAAACTGAGTCTGCAGTGAGTATACCATAGCTACAGTGTAAACTGAGTGTGCAGTGAGTGTACCGTAGCGACAGTGTAAACTGAGTGTGCAGTGAGTGTACCGTGGCGACAGTGTAAACTGAGTATGCAATGAGTGTACCGTAGCTACTGTGTAAACTGAGTCTGCAGTGAGTATACCATAGCTACAGTGTAAACTGAGTGTGCAGTGAGTGTACCGTATCGACAGTGTAAACTGAGTGTGCAGTGAGTGTACCGTAGCGACAGTGTAAACTGAGTGTGCAGTGAGTGTACCGTGGCGACAGTGTAAACTGAGTATGCAGTGAGTGTATCGTAGCTACTGTGTAAACTGAGTCTGCAGTGTGTGTACCGTTGCTACAGTGTAAACTGAGTGTGCAGTGAGTGTACCTTAGCAACAGTGTAAACTGAGTGTGCAGTGACTGTACTGTAGTGACAGTGTAAACTGAGTGTGCAGTGAGTGTATCGTGGCGACAGTGTAAACTGAGTGTGCAGTGAGTGTACCGTAGCGACAGTGTAAGTTGAGTCTGCAGTAAGTGTACCGTAGCGACAGTGTAAGCTGAGTGTGCAGTGAGTGTACCGTAGCAACAGTGTAAGCTGTGTGTGCAATGAGTGTACTGTAGTGACAGTGTAAGCTGAGTGTGCAATGATTGTAGCGTAGCGATAGTGTAAGCTGAGTCTGCAGTGAGTGTACCGTAGCAACAGTGTAAGCTGTGTGTGCAATGAGTGTACTGTAGTGACAGTGTAAGCTGAGTGTGCAGTGATTGTACCGTAGCGATAGTGTAAACTGAGTTTGCAGTGAGTGTAGCGTGGCGACAGTGTAAGCTGAGTCTGCAGTGTGTGTACCGTAGCTACAGTGTAAGCTAAATCTGCAGTGAGTGTACCGTGGCGACAGTGTAAGATAAGTCTGCAGTGAGTGTAGCGTGGCGACAGTGTAAGCTGAGTGTGTAGTGAGTGTACCGTAGCGACAGTGTAAGCTGAGTCTGCAGTGAATGTATTGTAGCGAACTGTAAGCTGAGTCTGCAGTGAGTGTACCGTAACGACAGTGTAAGCAGAGTCTGCAGTGAGTGTACCGTAGCGACACTGTAAGCTGAGTGTGCAGTGAGTGTACCGTAGCGACAGTGTAAGCTGAGTGTGCAATGATTGTAGCGTAGCGATAGTGTAAGCTGAGTCTGCAGTGAGTGTACCGTAGCAACAGTGTAAACTGTGTGTGCAATGAGTGTAATGTAGTGACAGTGTAAGTTGAGTCTGCAGTAAGTGTACCGTAGCGACAGTGTAAGCTGAGTGTGCAGTGAGTGTACCGTAGCAACAGTGTAAGCTGTGTGTGCAATGAGTGTACTGTAGTGACAGTGTAAGCTGAGTGTGCAATGATTGTAGCGTAGCGATAGTGTAAGCTGAGTCTGCAGTGAGTGTACCGTAGCAACAGTGTAAGCTGTGTGTGCAATGAGTGTACTGTAGTGACAGTGTAAGCTGAGTGTGCAGTGATTGTACCGTAGCGATAGTGTAAGCTGAGTTTGCAGTGAGTGTACCGTAGCAACAGTGTAAGCTGAGTCTGCAGTGAGTGTACCGTAGCGACAGTGTAAGCTGAGTGTGCAATGACTGTACTGTAGTGACAGTGTAAGATGTGTTTGCAATGAATGTACAGTATATAGCAACAGTGTAAGCTGAGTCTGCAATGAACATAATGTATATAGCGACAGTGTAAGATGAGTCTGCAAAAAGAGTACTGTACATATAGTGTAAGCTGAATCTATAATCAGTGACTGTATATTCTCGGCTTCGCACATCCGGGTACTGATAAATTATTTATATTCGGGAAAGGTGATTCCTCGGCTGTCATCGTTGGTCTCTTTGCGTCTCTAGTTTTGAATAGCACAATAACCAAGACTAGAAATGAAAGAAAACAACGATCTACCATTAGCTTGTAACTATCAGATTGTTTTTATAGTAATTCTATGTTATTAAAAACTTTTTGTTTCGTTTGAAATAAACTTAAACTTGCATACGAGTCTACGATAAAGACCGAGTTTTCACCCTTTACCGAATGAAGAAATGAACGCGACCTAATAATCCGATTGGTTAACTGGTCAGTATGACGTCACGGCGAAGCCGAGAATAGCGACAACGTAAGGGGCGTAGCTAAGTCTGCTATGAGTGTGTACTGTTGAGACGGTGTAAGCTGAGTCAAAAGCAGAAAGCTTCATCTTCAGTTTCATCATGCAGTGTTACCTTGCAAGCAGTTACGTTTTTGCCCGAACATGGCATTCTTATTTGTTGCTATTTAATCAAACGTAAAGGTACTTAAACAAATAAATAAAGAACCATTTTAAAATCATTTTACATACTAATTGAATTTATATAAAAAAATGAAATTCAAAACACCTCACATTCATGTATATCGTAATTTGCAGTACTTGTGTAGAGCTCGGAACCAGGAAAATGCGAGTACCAGCTCTCTTTTTTGTTCATATCAACGCACAGGTACTTTGGTTGTTAAAAATAACACTTTTTTGGAATGAACTCAACATCTATAATATTTTTCATATCATGGATTTTGTTTTATTTTAAAATCACACGTTTGTCCGAAATCCTTTGCGGACGTAAATGTGTCAGTATTTATTTAGTCTGTATTGTTTTGTCCCGTAATGATATTGGTTTCTTCTAAGACTAAAACTGATCTGATTATGTCTGTTCAGTTCATTTCCTGAAGAAGTGGAAGTATGTTTTTATCTGAGCCTTTCATATGCAGGACTCAGTTTTTTCTTCCTCTGACTGCACAATTTTATCTTTTGGAACTGGAAGGAATTATCCCGAGTTTCTTGAAGGGACACACGTTGTGTCTATACAACGTGGCTGTTTATTCACCCAACCATCGTCCGGATCTATAGAATGTAACCATGTCAACTGCAATGTCTGCATATTTCACCTTTCTGTTTATTCCAACATGTTATATAAATGTAAGGGAGTATACTAGGGTCATTCATAAGACGTGTACTATTTAGTTTTTACAGGGAAATCTGATACTTTTCTGTTCGGTAATGCCAGGTTGTAAGTTACGCGTACCTTCGGAACGCCGTAGCTGTCTTATGTAAAGACACTACAAGTTGTCTTGTCAACTGAGTAGTCTTGTTAAGTGTTATTCACGGGGTAGTTAGACAAGATAATATGTTTGTTGCACATGCTATAACAACAGAAAAAGCATAGACACAACAACATTACACGTGGACAAGACAGCATAACAGTTAAAAAGATAAAACTGTTCATTAACAAGACAGACATCACAATTACTTGAGAAGCCAGAAAAAAATTTGAACAAGACATGACATTCAAATAAGAGGACAAAATGTAATACTTTAACCACCGCCACCATAACTGCATCATTGCCAAAATGTTTATCAGAGAACAAGATCTATCTTTAAAAAAAGATGGTCGGTGCAATTTTAAGCGTATGAAAGCGATTGGAAGCTACAAATTTTAGTAAAATCCTGTTGACGTTAATTTTTATGCAGGCAGAAGGCACCAAATGTCACAGAGTGAGACAAAAATGTGCACCATGCTTGGCCGGGTGCATACCCACGGTCCTTCGCTTACACGGTAATAAACGTATTTTATTGACCTTTTTCAGTTGGTATTATCCAATTAAAAGGTGTCTTACAGAGTGTTTTTTTTTTCAATTCAAAAACTGTGATAAATTCTACTAGGCATTTCATTGGCGGTTGAAAAGTTACCAACTGCCTGTAAAAAGCGAGCTTAATACGCAGAAAAAGCAATTGACAGGTTCCTACTTAACACCGTACGTTCGTGATATTAAGACTCTTTTTCTATAACAACAATGCTTGGTTTTTCTTTCAAAAGAAAACTAAATACTTACAATGATTCCAACAGAAAACCTTTTTACACTTGATATTTCAAATGCCTTACAAGTGGTCTTGATAATTAAATTTTCACACGCGTGATGCAACTGGCAGTTCGGTTGCTATTGTCTGGCTTTGAGTGAAGCATTAATGCAAAACAAAATCACTCACAGTTAGGAAAACAACATATTTGACAGAAATCAAGTGGGAAGATTTAGGATTTGTTCCAAGGCGCCAAAAATGACAGGAGTCTGCGTCGTTTTATTTAATATTTTATTCACAAAAAAAAAAAAGAAATAAAATTTAATGCCTGTATTAGTAAGGGATTTTCAGTTTAAGTAAGAGGTTCGACAGAGATACATGTAATTATGTTCCCTAGGTGTTCTTGTTCTAGAACAGAACAGAACAGAACAGAACATAACAGGACAGAACAGTAGCTTTATTCATATCACACAGATTACAAAACGTACATTTTATAATCAACATGTAAACGTCGAGTGAAAATTACATATATTTAACCATAACATGGTGGTGTATATATAAGTCAAAGAGAAAAAAGAATATTGAAAAAATCTGATGTTCCAATAGTTTTACAAGAATATTGAACAGGTTTTTGTTGCGACAAATTCTTTTGTCTGGAAAAGTACTTAGTTATATTGGATGTGTTGTTGATAAGAACAACTATGAACGTGTCTTTGAGTAATTGTTCTATAGATGATTATATATATAGGAAATAAAGACACTCCATCATAGCTTAGACATGATACATTTAGTGCGTTCGATACATTATGGCGGATGCTTGAGAGTTATTTACGAGGGAAGCGTCGCGGAGATTTAGTTTATCAGTGCGTTATTTCGGTAAACATAACGTATTAGCCATACGTAAAAAGGAAACGTTCTGGACGAGAATTTACATGCACACCAGCAAGAAATTCTGCTGACTCCGTTATTGGTAAATCAGATGGTAAAGATACCTACATTTAGAAATACTAAATTACATATTTTACTGTAAATTTAGACATAAATCACTTGTTTCACTATTAACTGTGTGCCAAACTTTGAATCTAAACAACGGAAATTGGACACAATTCATCTGCTTGCTTTAAACTTAGTTTTTGTATAGATATAAATTATGTATGTGGATAGAAGATTCTTCTTTGACGACGGATGACTAGCCTCTGGAGTATCCTGTCACAACGCGGTAGATATATCAGGATCTAACAATATTTCTTCATCTGATTTACTGTGTAGCATGTCAAAAGTTCTTACATTGTCTTTTTACAATGTACTGTAACAATAGATTTACCATATATCATGATTTCGTCAAGATTGGATTAGGGATAATAAACGGGGTTACCCCTATGGGGGCCTCAAAAACAAAAAAATAAAAAAAAAATAAGAAAAAAGATTGGATTAGTACCTCACGTAACGGGTCATCGAAATTTCATTGTCATTGGCTCAAATTTTAGCAACGAGGCCCTTAATGATGTATAGCGCTTTTCGTTAATATTCTATGTAGAAAGTTTGAAACAAATCTCAAACTAATAGTGCAGATTAGATTTAGCATTATGACTGTAAGATGCAGAAATAAAAATTATCCCTCATAAACGAGACTCCAATGGGGTGGTGATATTTTAAAAATGCTTCTTTTTTTCTGAATTTGATTTTGATTGGCACATATAATCAACTTGATATTCTTTTAAAACGGAAAATTTAGAAACTGGATTTTTACAGAAATGATACAATCAAGGGAATGTAGTGCTTTTTTCATAATAAATTCTGTATTTAAACTTAAGAATTCTTTTTGTTTGAATGTAGCAGTACTGGTTTATATCAACTTGAACAATTCAGCTGTTCATGACACAAATTAACACCTCTGAGATGAGATGAAGTCCTCGTTGAAATTTTCAAAACGTTTTTTTTTCTGAAACACAGAAACCAATACATTTTACACTTGTTCAGCTATTTTCTACATTTAGCGGGGGATATGAATGCACTGTATTTGCTTGTCTTAATTTTGTTTGTGGATAGGAACTTCTTTGAAATCGATGACAAACCCCTTGAGTCCCCTGTCACAAAACGGCAGACATACAAGGATCTTACAATTTGCCTTCATTAGATTTACTTTATAGCATGCATAAGCTTGTTAAAGGTTTACAATGAACAATAGATGTCCCATCTGTCATGTCCAAGCTACTTACAAAAATACATTTTACAGAGAACAAGTACTCTGCCACGAGAAATCGTCGTAGATCAAAGTTTTGCTTTACTAAAGAGCATATCATACGCGTATGAGGAATTGTCAAATCATCTATTTCTTGTATTTAATCTGGTTTTGAAAAAACAAAGTAAACTAATGTTTCTATCCGATATAGGATAACGTTTAACTTAGCACAAAACAACACACAGGCACGTCAATAATTCTACACATTATTTTGCTACTCACAATGATGCTAAACGCAGTAATTATACAAACATCAAGTCTACACAAAATGATTATAAGTGAGGAAAAAACATATTTAATTTGTCTTGAGAAGCACAGTGTTGGATGCATAGTTTTTAAATGTGTCTTTGAGTTATTCTTCTATATTATGTTCATTCAGGAAGTAAAGACTCTCTAATTCAGACCAGACATGACACGTTAAGTACTTTTGATACAGCATTGTGGATATCTGACTGCTATTTGAGAGAGAAACAGCGTATTAATGTAGTCTGTCTGTGCTTATATCCATGTATCAGTAAACAGAGCGTATGAGACACTGGTCAGGAGGAAATGAATAATTTCTGAAGCAGTAGACCTCTTACATTTGCCCTTTATGACGATTTAATGCGTTCTAAAACTATAGTTCATATACATGTATATATAAAGTAATTCTTCCATCCTTTTGTGTGCTGTATTCTTATTTCGAAGTCCAGATGATGGTGAGCATCATCTGCATGTGCGTTGCAACTGTCTCCAAAATTCAAAATAACCCCTGAAGCGCCTGTATGAAAGTCCCTCAGGCGTTTTTAACCATGACTCCAGTAAAATACAAAGTAGCACGCTTTAAGGTATCATTATCTCTTTATTGTTCCTTTAAATGGACTCTTGCGTAATGTCCCAGATAAAAACAGTACATTAATTTGGATCGTGTTGGATTTTGGTTGTTAAAAATAACACTTTTTTGGAATGAACTCAACATCTATAATATTTTTCATATCATGGATTTTGTTTTATTTAAAATCACGTTTGTCCGAAATCCTTTGCGAATCCCATGAGCTTGACGTAAATGTGTCAGTATTTATTTAGTCTGTATTGTATGATATTGGTTTCTTCTAAGACTAAAACTGATCTGATTATGCATGTTCAAAGTTCATTTCCTGAAGAAGTGGAAGTATGTTTTTATCTGAGCCTTTCATATGCAGGACTCAGTTTTTTCTTCCTCTGACTGCACAATTTTATCTTTTGGCACTGGAAGGAATTATCCCAAGTTTCTTGAAGGGACACACGTTGTGTCTATACAACATGGCTGTTTATTCACCCAACCATCGTCCGGATCTATAGAATGTAACCATGTCAACTGCAATATCTGCATATTTCGCCCTTCTGTTTATTCCCACATGTTATATAAATGTAAGGGAGTATACTAGGCCCATTCATAAGACGTGTACTATTTAGTTTTTACAGGGAAATCTGATACTTTTCTGTTCGGTAATGCCAGGTTGTAAGTTACGCGTACCTTCGGAACGCCGTAGCTGTCTTATGTAAAGACACTACAAGTTGTCTGGTTAAGTGTTATTCACGGGGTAGTTAGACAAGATAACATGTTTGTTGCACATGCTATAACAACAGAAAAAGCAAAGACATAACAACATTACACGTGGACAAGACAGCATAACAGTTAAAAAGATAAAACTGTTCATTAACAAGACAGATATCACAATTACTTGAGAAGCCAGAAAACAATTTGAACAAGACATGACATTCAAATAAGAGGACAAAATGTAATACTTTAACATAAGAAATCAACGGCGTTCCAAAGTACCGATAACGATGCGTGATGATACGCGATACTCGGCACACCGCCAACATAACTGCATCATTGCCAAAATGTTTATTAGAGAACAAGAACTATCTTTAAAAAAAGATGGTCGGTGCAATTTTAAACGTATGAAAGAGATTGGAAGCTACAAGTTTTAGTAAAATCCTGTTGACGTTAATTTTTATGCAGGCACCAAATGTCGCAGAGTGAGAAAAAAATGTGCACCATGCTTGGCCGGGGCGCATACCCACGGTCCTTCGCTTACACGGTTATAAACGTATTTTATTGACCTTTATCAGTTGGTATTATCCAATTAAAAGGTGTCTTACAGAGTGTTTTTTTTTCAATTCAAAAACTGTTATACATTCTACTAGGCATTTCATTGGCGGTTGAAAAGTTACCAACTGCCTGTAAAAACCGAGCTTAATACGCAGAAAAAGCAATTGACAGGTTCCTTCTTAACACCGTACGTTCGTGATATTAAGACTCTTTTCTATAACAACAATGCTTGGTTTTTCTTTCTAAAAGAAAACTAAATACTTACAATGATTCCAACAGAAAACCTTTTTACACTTGATATTTCAAAAGCCTTACAAGTGGTCTTGATAATTAAATTTTCACACGCGTGATGCAACTGGCAGTTCGGTTGCTATTGTCTGGCTTTGAGTGAAGCATTAATGCAAAACAAAATCACTCACAGTTAGGAAAACAACATATTTGACAGAAATCAAGTGGGAAGATTTAGGATTTGTTCCAAGGCGCCAAAAAATGACAGGAGTCTGCGTCGTTTTATTTAATATTTTATTCACAAAAAAAAAATGAAATAAAATTTAATGCCTGTATTAGTAAGGGATTTTCAGTTTAAGTAAGAGGTTCAACAGAGATACATGTAATTATGTTCCCTATGTGTTCCTGTTCTCACACAGATTACAAAACGTACATTTTATAATTAGCATATAAACGTCGAGTGAAAATTACATATATTTAACCATAACATAGTGGTGTATATATAAGTCAAAGAGAAAAAGAATATTGAAAAAATCTGATGTTCCAATAGTTTTACAAGAATATTGAACAGGTTTTCGTTGCGACAAATTCTATTGTCTGGAAAAGTACTTAGTTATATTGGATGTGTTGTTGATATCAACAACTATGAACGTGTCTTTGAGTAATTGTTCTGTAGATGATTATATATATAGGAAATAAAGACACTCCATCATAGCTTAGACATGATACATTTAGTGCGTTCGATACATTATGGCGGATGCTTGAGAGTTATTTACGAGGGAAGCGTCGCGGAGATCTAGTTTATCAGTGCGTTATTTCGGTAAACATAACGTATTAGCCATACGTTAAAAGGAAACTTTCTGGACGAGAAATTTACTGACATATTGTTCATTTATTATACTTCGTCTATCCTTTATTATATACTTCTTATAAGGTAAAATCCATTTTGTAGGTATCAGACAATTTTGAAACATGTGGTTAATCTGGGTGTTCGCCAGCTTAAAGTTACCAAAGAAGCGCCTGTATCAATGTCCGCAAGGTTATTTTTACCGCGGTTCCGATACAGTACAGATTATTATGTTTTAAAATATTTGTTTTCTTATCTCTTAAATGTCGTCTTTGATTGAGTCTCATGTAATGTTTCAGATAAAAAGAGAATTTTTGTCGAATTATATGACAGACTTCGAGGCAGTGTTATCATTTTGCCATTACATGAACGTAAATCGCCAAATCCTCGTCAAAGTTAAAACGTAATTGCCCGTTCCCTGCGAAACATGCACACCAGCAAGAAATTCTGCCGACTCCGTTATTGGTAAATCAGATGGTAAAGATACCTACATTTAGAAATACTAAATTACATATTTTACTGTAAATTTAGACATAAATCACTTGTTTCACTATTAAGTGTGTGCCAAATTTTGAATCTAAACAACGGAAATTGGACACAATTCATCTGCTTGCTTTAAACTTAGTTTTTGTATAGATATAAATTATGTATGTGGATAGAAGATTCTTCTTTGACGACGGATGACTAGACTCTGGAGTATCCTGTCACAACGCGGTAGATATATCAGGATCTAACAATATTTCTTCATCTGATTTACTGTGTAGCATGTCAAAAGTTCTTACATTGTCCTGTAACAATAGATTTACCATATATCATGATTTCGTCAAGATTGGATTAGGGATAATAAACGGGGTTACCCCTATGGGGGCCTCAAAAAAAAAAAAAGAAAAAAAAAAAAAGAAGATTGGATTAGTACCTCACGTAACAGGTCATCGAAATTTCATTGTCATTGGCTCAAATTTTAGCAACGAGGCCCTTAATGATGTATAGCGCTTTTCGTTAATATTCTATGTAGAAAGTTTGAAACAAATCTCAAACTAATAGTGCAGATTAGATTTAGCATTATGACTGTAAGATGCAGAAATAAAATTATCCCTCATAAACGAGACTCCAATGGGGTGGTGATATTTTAACAATGCTTCTTTTTTTCTGAATTTGATTTTGATTGGCACATATAATCAACTTGATATTCTCTTAAAACGGAAAATTTAGAAACTGGATTTTTACAGAAATGATACCATCAAGGGAATGTAGTGCTTTTTTCATAATAAATTCTGTATTTAAACTTAAGAATTCTTTTTGTTTGAATGTAGCAGTACTGGTTTATATCAACTTAAATAATTCAGCTGTTCATGACACAAATTAACACCTCTGAGATGAGATGAAGTCCTCGTTGAAATTTTCAAAATGCTTTTTTTCTGAAACACAGAAACCAATACATTTTACACTTGTTCAGCTATTTTCTACATTTAGAGGGGGATATGAATGCACTGTATTTGCTTGTCTTAATTTTGTTTGTGGATAGGAACTTCTTTGAAATCGATGACAAACCCCTTGAGTCCCCTGTCACAAAACGGCAGACATACAAGGATCTTACAATTTGCCTTCATTAGATTTACTTTATAGCATGCATAAGCTTGTTAAAGGTTTACAATGAACAATAGATGTCCCATCTGTCATGTCCAAGCTACTTACAAAAATACATTTTACAGAGAACAAGTACTCTGCCACGAGAAATCGTCGTAGATCAAAGTTTTGCTTTACTAAAGAGCATATCATACGCGTATGAGGAATTGTCAAATCATCTATTTCTTGTATTTAATCTGGTTTTGAAAAAACAAAGTAAACTAATGTTTCTATCCGATATAGGATAACGTTTAACTTAGCACAAAACAACACACAGGCACGTCAATAATTCTACACATTATTTTGCTACTCACAATGATGCTAAACGCAATAATAGTACAAACATCAGGTCTACAGAAAATGATTATAAGTAATGAAAAAACATATTTAATTTGTCTTGAGAAGCACAGTGTTGGATGCATAGTTTTTAAATGTGTCTTTGAGTTATTCTTCTATATTATGTTCATTCAGGAAGTAAAGACTCTAATTCAGACCAGACATGACACGTTAAGTACTTTTGATACAGCATTGTGGATATCTGACTGCTATTTGAGGGAGAAACAGCGTATTAATGTAGTCTGTCTGTGCTTATATCCATGTATCAGTAAACAGAGCGTATGAGACACTGGTCAGGAGAAAATGAATAATTTCTGGAGCAGTAGACTTCTAACATTTGCCATTTATGACAATTTAATGTGTTCTAAAACTATAGTTCATATACATGTATATATAAAGTAATTCTTCTATCCTTTTGTGTGCAGTATTCTTATTTCGAAGACCAGATTTGCAAAAAGGGATGATGGTGAGCATCTGCATAAGCGTTGAAACTGTCTCCACAATTAAAATAACCCCTGAAGCACCTGTATAAAAGTCCCTCGGGCGTTTTTAACCATGACTCCAGTAAAATACAAATTGGCACATTTTAAGGTATCATTATCTCTTTATTGTTACTTTAAATGGACTCTTTCGTAATGTCCCAGATAAAAAACAGTACATTAATTTGGATTGTGTGACAGATTTGAACATTTTTTTTGGTCATTACGCCACTTCATGCATGAATTTCCAAGTAGAAAAAACTCTTGACAAAATAAAACGTAGTAACTGTTGCATCTAACAAGTGATGCATGTTAATCTGAGGGTAGTTCTCCTGGCACCAACAATGATACGTCTAATTGGTGAATAGGCGACTAACTAAAACGACTACTGTAAATTATGAAATATTCGCGACAACTTTATTTCGCGTTTTTTCGCGGGAGCACTCTTTTGCGTTTACAACATTTCGGTAACTCAAAGTTCTCCGGAAACGATAGATATTGTTACAAAAGTGTGCACTAGTGAGAAAACTTTTTGCGACTTATGGTATCGTGAATTGACATGAAGATAAAAAAAACACGACCTTTTTGCATATTCATAAGGCGTATTTACAGTAAATCATATTTTTTTTTTTTTTGCATTTAATGTGTGTTTTGGTTTTTTACATTTAAATAAATTATATATTTACACTTATTTTTAAGGTTGCCAACTGAATGTTACCACTAAGTGGGTTTTGCCTTAAGTTTCAATTTATCTAAATGCTTGTTTG
This sequence comes from Saxidomus purpurata, assembly GCA_022818135.1. NCBI lineage: Eukaryota > Metazoa > Mollusca > Bivalvia > Venerida > Veneridae > Saxidomus > Saxidomus purpurata. Next base: position 41,784,845 of record JAFMSR010000017.1, on the reverse strand, counting down.
TGGACATGGCATTAATCTTTGTTAATGGTGACACACCTCTTGATTCGCCTGTCACTACAAAGTAGACATTGAAGGGACTTACAATCTGCTTTCATTAGATTTAACCATAAAGTATGTCAAAGCTTTTTAGAAGTTTTGTCCTACATACATTATACAATTGATTTACCATACATCATGTACAAGCTACTTAGGAGCGGAAATTGTGCAAGAAAAACTGTTCAACGATATTGAAAATTTTGTAACATATTCTTTATAGTTTTCCAAATCAACATACATGCAAGTAAACAATTCTTATGTTATTACACCTACCCTAAATCAAAAATACAAAAGGGGGGATGCCCCGTCAATGCTAAATCAAGTTTTGTGTGATTTCTAAAGGTGTGCTTTTACGTTGTTGAGTAACATGGTGAGGTCAATCGGCTCACTCAGCTCAAACATGTTTATTTGCTTCCACTGGCGCCGTGTTTAATACATATACTCTTACTTTACCAGAATAAAACTATACTATACTATACAAGTCTCAGAACAGCGTACTTAGAAATTAGTATTAAACTCGACACAGATGCCCTCATAGCTTCTATAGTTGCTCGTCATATAGCGAAAGTGAAAGAAGTTAATCTGACGACAAATGTTAGGATATGGCCACGTTCGATTCTGAAGAAGCTAATTCTACTTAGAGTTGTTTTTATTAATTTCACTCAGTATTTAGACATTGATCTGATATAGGGTCATGGATGAAATACCAATTATTTAGTACTGGAATTTATTTCATAACATTATTTTTAAAGCTTCCTGAAATGTATATCATTTGTGAACAAGTACATTCAGTATTTACAGTATATAAACGAAACTTGAAAGTAAATGTATAAAATGGCGACACAGTTTTAAAAATTAATTTTACCTGAATATTTGTTGAATTAAACTTTATTTGTTACCAGAGAAGTGTGGGCTATTTATTCGCCTAAATAGCGCGTTTTTTGCAAGCTCGCATATTTCGAAATTACTTTCCATTTGTATTTCAATACTTTGATTAAAATATACATATTGTCTTACACCAATGCATGAGTTCGTGGTAAGCCTGAACAGAACAGGTTGACATACTATTAGTCTGATATTATCACGGAGTGTACAAAATGAACTAAAGTCGTCTCATAAATGACTTTAATAAAATTGCTACGTAAATTCCGTGCCGGAAGTATTGCAAATATTAAATATCTATTTCTGACTTAATGTCAAGGTAGCACTTAAAGTGATAATACCCTTCACTATGACAATCGCCATTCACCAATGGTTTAGCATCATTAAAAAACAAGTTTTGCGAAAGTTAAAGCTAAATAACATTAATATACCACAGTTTTATTCTTATTGAACACCGTTGAAAAATGACAAAATCTTTTTTGACCCGCCGGGTCATAAAATGATATTCCATCAATTTGATATGATAAAGTTATGTTTGCATGCACTAAAGAAGGAAATGGTTGAGTATAACTTATTTTCTTTTAACTTTCTAATCATTTTTCATTTTTTAAGCACTTTTCTTGACCGTACCTTTTCCGGTCATTTTGAGCAGTGTTTTAGCTTTAAACTTGTCTCTTGTGGTAAGCACTATTGAAATATATTTCGTCTTAAACTTGCGACTTATTTCTTACATAGCATTAATTATTTTTTGCTACTTCACGGAACCGCTATTATATATGATTAGTACACTAAGCAATCTCGTGTGTACACGACCGGTTATTCAGATTGCTGTAGCTATACCGTATTCTTCTCGTAAAAAATATAATAAAATTATAAAACTACTCAAAATATTGTTTTGAACACAATTCCATAAGGTATTTCACTTTGACAAACAATTTGATGAAATACTAAACCATTTAGACACATATGACATGTTAATATGCCTTGGGCCAATGTGATGTTCCCTTGGATAAAAAAGCGTTTGGGTATTAATTACCTTTTGATAGTAATCAATCTTTAATTATTTACAATACCAGTAATACGTTACTGTAAGAACTATACTCAGTTCCAAAAAAAGTATTTTACAATATCAGTCGATACGTAAGCAGAGTAATTTTTCGCATAATATAACTCATATATACAGGATCGATCGGCAGCAAAAGAAAAGTTTAAGCCAGATGTACGTGAAGGCAGACGCTTTGAATTTATCGTTGCGATCCACAAAAAGTCCGATGAAAATGACAGGAAGAAAAGGACGGTATTTTTTTTGGAAATGAGGTCTTATCAGGTGTAGCTCTTTTCTTAAATATCATAAATAAAAAAAAATTTATTTTTCTATTTTCTAAAACTAATTTATTTCGAACTTACAACAAGTGAGTCTGACTGCAAGATGAAGAAAAAGGGATAACCTATCAGAAATGTGGCCCCTTTTTTTTAATGGGACTGCTGAAAGTTTAGAGATTATATTCACGGACTTCATTATATCAGTGAAATGGCTTGATAAGAATTTGATTTTAAAGGAACCTTTGGCGAAAATGCCTCATATTATCACAATTATGTATTGGGATCTTACAACGGTATACATGCATTAAACTGGATTTATTTACAATAAGAGGCCCTACATAGATAATTGAATGGTTTTCGGTACTGCATCACATTTTAATCCGCTACAGACTGGGAACTAAAGCTGAAACTTTAGTTGTAGTGATACTATAGTAAAGATTCTATTATTTAACTATGGACAGTTATTTAGTTTGACTTTAGTTACAGGGTAAGTCCTTTGAAATATTATATCTAAACAAACAAAACAATACATTTTTCACCAATTTATTTAACTTACAACAAGTGATTTATTTCTTGACTTTCAGATGCGGAAAATATAAATTCACTTAGAATTGCTTGCTTCAATGGACGATGAAAAGTTAAAATCTTATTTAAATAATCAAAAGGCAGGTATGTGACTGCATATCAATTTGTATTGGTTACAACGGAAACTTTGGAAAATGGAATTTTACAAATTAAGCCAGGCTTAGGCAACCTGATTTCAATCTTCTTATTACAGCGAAATACATAAATCTGGTGTTAAAAATAGTAATGATTTAATTTAACTAACAACACTTAAGTCATATGACGTAACTTGGAGACTACTTTTTCTGGAAGAAACAAACCAAACATTGAATTGGTTTCGCTGGTTATTTCATTCTTTTTTTAGGAAACTATAAGGTGACTTAATCAGCTTGTACCTTTAACAAAAAAAAACAAAATATTTAAATAAACTCAAAATGAGGCATGTGCCAAACATACCTTCCTTGGTTAGGACATTGCAAATGGAAGTTTACACATCAAGCACACAGGTTAGACACACCACATACACATGCACACATACACACAAACACATACACAGGGTTAAAAATCGTAATTACATATAAAAACACAACAACACAAAATAAGTCAAACAAAGGAAAGACACGATGACCAAACGAACAATTCAGTCATAGACTAAAAGGAGACTTCTTTTCTAGAAGAAGCAGTCAACATTGAATGTGGTTTTGCAGGGGACATTCATTATTATTTTTAGCAAACATTAAGGTGAAATCACCTAGTACATGTACGTGCTATACGACCTGTCTGACATTTAGCAGCTATTTACGAGAGACACGTGATATAGTTTGTTCGTGCTTAATGCATTAAACATAACGTATTAGCTATCCGTCTGGAGGAAATGAATAAATTATTGGACTTAATATCAACTGACATATTGTTTCAAGCATACTAATGGCAATCAGATATCTGATAAACGTAATTTACACAGATTTGATGCACTCTAAAACTAATGAAAACAATCACATTCATTGATTTATTTGTTTTGCTTCCTTTCTGGTGATAGTTTATATTTTCAAATTCAGTGAATTTGTTTAACATCTTAGCTTTAGTAAATCTGCTCAATAGTCAAAACAAAAGGGCAATTATTGCCCTATATCGCTCACCTGAGTATCACTGTACGTTGAAACAAGAAATTATGTCAAAAGATTATAATCAAGGAAAACTAGTTGCAAAATTGCACAAATAATATCTAGTTCAAAAAACAAAACCTAGGCCAACGGTCAAGGTCTAAGTCAGCCAATTGACCAGTTAAATTCTGCATTCAAAACTACGTAAGGTTCAAATTTCTTTGCTGTAGCGGAAAAAACATCATAAGTTGGAAGGTCAAGGTCAGCCAACGTAAAAGTTAAGATCTGCATGCAGAATTAGCCAAAAACAACAAGGAGAAAATAAGTCAGTAGGTGAAGTGACTCCGGCTATGACCCCTTGACCTCAAAACAGCAGGTTTAATCTACTGGTCAAGACCAACCTCACTATCTACATTGAAGATCATAAGCCAAAGGGTTCTCCAATCATTGAGCATAATAGATCTGACATTCACTAGTGGCTTTAAATAGTAAGAAAGTTCTCCTTTTGTAAAGTTCAACATCTCCGTGAGGTCCGAGGAACATATGCCAACTGGTTCTCAAGTTATTAAACATAATAACTTTAACATTGTAATCCCTTTGGCGTAATCAATTTTTACATCTGGAAATAATGTGAACAAAATTCGTAGAGGGCAACCACACAATGCTGTTTGCTCTGGGCCACGCATATTTTGGCAATATTTTTTAAAATTCAAAAGTATTTCCTATAGCTCTATATACAGACAAGCAACTACAAGGGCGTGGTTAAGTTGATCCCAGACTTAGTAGAGGTCCACTGGACAATGTTACATACCAAATATGCTAGGTCTATGCCATGCGGTTTAGGAGAAGACGATTTTCCCTACAAGTCTATGTAATACACGTGAACCCCGAGTAGTCTCAATTTTGACCTAGGGGCATGATTTTAACACACCCCGTAGATATCCGCTAAACAGTGCCACATTCTAAATATGAAAGTTGTGGTTTTGGAAAATAATTCTTTAAGATTTTCTACATAACTCTATTCAAATCAAGTGACCCCCCACCCCCACCTCCTCCTTTCCTAATAAAACGCTAATAATTTCTAGTACATAGATTTATTTTCAAATCTTGTAACATATCACCAGTAGCCCAACGTCACAGTAAAAATATACACTCGATTCATCCGGTCTCATGTTTTGTTTTCGAGTCTGGTAGTCTCGTATCAAGTTCATACTGTCTTTCAGACAAATATTAGTGCGGACAAAAACACTACAATAATAACTTCATTATATTAGGAACTTTTTGGCAAATTTCACAACTTTGATTTGTGTTGGGCAAATGTCACAAGGAGTGTTTGATTAGCATACCAAATTCTACTGGAACCGGACACAGCACAGCCACCTGTTTCTGACGTGGCTAAAACACAGGTGTTACAAGTGTACTTTTACAAAATAATTTAGAAATCCAATTTAGAATTGTCCTCTGCACTGTATAATGACTATAGTATTTAAGATAGCAAAACAAAAGGCGCTCACTGTATAGCAAAAATGATCAAAATTGCACTAAAAGCGAATGTGTATTTTATGGACGGTCTGTTTTGTCCGCTTGATTCTGGAACTCAGTAAAACATGAAATTTGTCTAAGGTTTTTTTAATTAATATATACAAAACGTTATCTATTTGAAATTGAAAACACACAATCTGACTCATTTATCATGCAGTTTTTTCCAGCTTGACTTACATTTATTTCTGGCATCAGAAAAAGACCGATATTAAAGCTTAATATTAAGTAGCTGCAAAGGTATGTCATTTGAATGTAGCGATACATTTGACAAAACAAGAATGATTGAATATTTACATATGGAAATTCTATCCCATTTATAAAATGACAGACATTTGCATTTTTCTATTTCGTTATACAGAGTAAAATAAAATATGTATACATGTTGATGAAAAAGTCATCGTTTTAACCCGCATTTGTCATAATTATATATGCACTGTATTTTTCTGTAGGGTTCTACGTTTTTGTGAGTTTTTAAGCTCAGTATAGCTTTGTATTTTGTGAGGTCTGACGTTGTTACGAAGAAGTACGTCCAGTTTGTGCTTTTGACACAGTACATATCAAGCTAACATACGGTGTCCAAGGTACATAATGCATCACAGAACCTATAAGAATTCCTTTCACCATGACAAAATACAACTACAATTCTATGGTTTCATATCAATGTAGACAGAATGTAAGAATTGTACACACCTAAAATTTTCATTAGACAGAAACTACATTAGAATTGTAAAATGAAGTCTTAAAAATAGTAACATGTGCATATGAATAAAACCAGGATTTAAGACCCATGTATAAAACAAACGTTAGCTATGCTCGGGAATTTTGCCTCCTCTGTCCGTTTATACATAAACAAACGTCAGTCCTAAAGTCTTGTTAGATGACGTCAACATGTCAGTCACTACACGTTTAGTTCATTGAAAGATGGTTATATAAAAGTTTGGCATAATGCATGCATTAAATTCTCTTCTCAATCTATTTACATATCCAATTTAAAGTGATAACTACCGTTCAAAGTTTCCACAAATATAGATTTAAGAGCTTTAAGGAAGACATTAAGCGACGAAGTACAAATTGTTTTGCGGTTTCTCAACTTAATCACTGGCTTAAGGTATGCCGCTTTAAAGTTAAAACTTTAAAGTTAAACAATGTATGCCTATCCGTTGACTCTCATTTCTCCGGAATTTAAATAATATTTGCCTGGAAAGAAATCCTTCAATTTCTGTACAATGAGTATTTGCATGATTTTTAATTGATCCTAAAGAGTAGCATCGTAATATATGCATTAAAAGAGGATTTTAATTATTCTATTCCCTTTTACTTCATCTCATATAGAGAACGATACCAACGGCATTACATAAACCGATTAGTTACAGATCTCATACAACGTAACAAAAATGCAACAAACTAATCGCGTTTGCTGGATTTTGAAAACGATAAGGAAATCGAACTAGACAGTTGAAATTGCATATTAAAAAGATTACTAATCAACGATTTGGTTTAAATTTCGCTTAATATGTGATATTAAAGCTGCCCCTATAAAATAACACAAAAGAAATCATATGTCTTGGAATAACGACGATTTTGGAACAGGAGAATATTCCAAGGCATTTGCAGTATATCGGATGAATTCAATGTAACTGTTGAAGGCGATGACATGATTTGCGATGATAAATTCCAAACTTCCCCGAGTAATAAGAATGAGTTAATACGTCAATACAGTTCTATTGAAGAAGATATATTGATATGTGATTGTTGCCTTGCGGCATTCATCTCTAAAAAAATAACGATTGACAGTGATTTTCTTTCATGTGGCAAAATCTTCACGGTATTTCAGTTTGATAATACTGGACCATTTATACACCACTGACATGTTGATTTGTCTTGGGACGTTTTGCTTCCCTTCAGGAAGGTAGTGATTGCTGTATTGTTACATTATGTCTAATATTAATGTCTGTGGTAGCTTGTAGTATTATACTATACCGGCTGGATGTAGCCCAGCGATGGCTCGGCATCTAAGTAAAACAGTAAAACGTTCCACAAAATATACTCGTACAGAAAACAGAATTGTCACCGTTTTAAATTTCAAACCTTAGTTTTCTTTCTTTCTAGAAGCAACTCGGATCTGATTATGCCTGTTAGAGATTCATTTACTGATTGTGGCGGAAGGGCCTTGTTTACAGGATTAAGCTGTTTTCCACTTTGAAAAACTACAGAATGTTTACAAAATACGATAACAGTGTTTCATTAAACACACGTTAATTCTAAAACAATATCCATTAGCATCTGAAAATGCGTGCAAAGTAATTTAATTCGAGTTGCATGTTTACTGTTTTGTCTAATTTGCATTCAGCCATTGCCCATGAGGCTCATACACACAATGCGAGTTTCATTTCATCTGTTTTTTTGTATAAAGTAAAAGTAAACAAGGGACTCGACTGACTCATATATTTTTAGCTCGACTATTCGAAGAATAAGGAGGCTATTGCACTCGCCCCGGCGTCGGCGTCGGCGTCGGCGTCGGCGTTGGCGTCTGCGTTGGTTAAAGTTTTTTTATAAAGCCAAATATCTTGAATACTATCAAAGGTATTGACTTGAAACCCAAAACTATATGTTTACCATCAACATCTGCCCCGGAGGAAACAACCCCATAACTCTGTTTTGATTTTTGACAGATTTATGCCCCTTTTTAACTTAGAATTTTTGGTTAAAGTTTTTATAAATCAAATATCTTGAATACTATCAAAGGTATTGACTTGAAACTCAAAGTATGTGTCTACCATCAACATCTACACCTAAGGAAACAATTCCCATAACTCTGTTTTGATTTTTGACAGATTTATGCCCCTTTTTAACTTAGAATTTTTGGTAAAAGTGTTTTGTAAATTCAAATATCTTGAATACTATATAAGGTATTGACTTGAAACTCAAAATATATGTTTACCATCAACATCTACACCTGAGGAAACAATCCCCATAACTCGTTTTGATTTTTGACAGATTTATGTCCCTTTTAGCTTTGAATTTTGTTAAAGATAGAATACTATCGAACGTATTGACTTGAATATTAAAATGTATGTTTACTGTCAACATCTTCACCAATGTTTTTGATTTTTGACATATTGATGCCCTTTTTAACTTAGAATTTTGTCACAGTTTTTACCAGACTAATATGGAAATACTCAAAATGGCTTTCTTTTGAAAGTCATAGAATAATTATGCAGCGGTCATGCTTTTTTAATTCTATACACATCAATTTTGAAAAGTTACAAAATTATTCATGATCAAATATACAAGGTCATGTATTTCTTTGAAATTATCCCCCACCCTCCCTCCAGTTGGCTTGCAGAATCCAGAGTAAGTCTTTGAATGCAATGTACATTTACAAAGGTTTTTGGACAAGTTTCATATCTTTGACCTTAATTCTTATAGACAATTACACAATACTCCTGTTCTTAGACAAAAACCCCATTTTACCAACAAGCTTTCGAATAGTCGAGCGTGCTGTCATGTGACAGCTCTTGTTTATCTCGAAATAGCTTGTATCGGTGTGACAAGCGCTAACATGAGACGCAAACCTAAATTTTTGTCTTTCTCATTTGTTGCTGTAAAAAATGAATAAAAATACAGAATACTAAATCCTATCCCTCGTTCAAGGTCTGTACAACTGTAGTCAAGAGAAAACACATTTATCATGCACGGCACAATTGTTTTAGCATGCCTAGCATAGAAACAGACAGTATCTTCAATGCATGTTAATGACCTCGCATCCAGGGTTGTTTTTTGTGACAGGCATTATTGACATAATTAAGATACTAGTTCGCCTTTTCTGTGATCATATGTTAGCAATAGTATTAGTATGAATGTTAGTATTACTTGCTATTTCAGAGAATTTTGACTATACACTGATGAAATCAAAGGAGGGACAAGCTCTGATATATAAAACTTGCTGTCTTGTGTGCGAATATCTGTCATTTGATGAAAGTTCGCAAGTAGATGGAGTGGTATTCGTCTCCGACTACACTGGCACAACAATGGATCCTTTGAAATACTGGAATGCAGAATGTGAAAAGAAGATGATGATTTTTTTCAGGTATTTACATCATCATTAATAAAACTAATCGAGAATAATGTAAGGCAATGACGGTAATCCGCAAAGTTGTGTTGATATAGAAGGCGATACGCGTAGCGTAGTTTTACATTTTTAATTCGCACCACTACGTTCGTATTTTTGCAGATTTAATAAGGAGAGAATAGACAATGGCCCTAATGTGACATCGTCAGTCCGTGCTTTGATTCTTGTTTGAAAAGTACAAAACAAAGTACAAAACAAAAACCTTCTGTAAGCTTTTCAAGTGGTCTGGCTGCATTTCCAGACATTCTTGATTCAGCTTGATAGCTATTGTCTGTAGTGAAACGTCTTCCAAATCAGACATTTTGATCAGGTTGAACAACATTCCGTGACTTCTTAAACTTTGATTATGCGTTCACATCAGTTTCTAGATTTAACTGAATTCCAAACCGACGCGCACAGTCAAATAACAAACATCTATATACAGTGTCAGGTTAAATAATGTCGAAGAATTTTACAAGAACTGGAAATTTCTGAAATTGTTTTGTTGTTGAAAGTTTGTCTTTCGTTGCAAAACTGTAAGAATTCTTAGAATATACATTTAATCTTTATGCGACAGCTCTGATTAAAGCTGCTACTATAACCTACGCTAAACCCCAGCTGTAAAATGTGATGCAAAATGTGAACGCGATGAGTTTAAGCTCTTTGACAAGATAGAAAAATCACTTTACTGAAGCCAAACATATGTTCTCGTTTGGTACTGAGAAATACCAGTTAAACTTGCAATAACATGCGGCAACAATCTGTTTGGTCAAGTTTTAGTTACAATACAACGTTCATCCTTGAAAATATTTGAAAACCGTCTGCTTCTTACATACACGCAGACATGCAGCTTAAATAACAAGTATCATATTATCCGCACAGAAAATATAGAAATACTTCGAAATATAATCAGTATGGAACTATAAAGAACTTAAAATTTGATGATTACTTAATCAACTATAGTTTATAATTCGAAAACAAATTGAGTTCTGTTAAAATCCTGCAAGCGTAGGAAATACGATTTGACAGTATCCTAGTGAAATTTTACATTTTGTTTGTAAAAAGTGCTAATTGGCACTATATCATGGGCAGTACTTAAAAAGTGCCGAATAGCACTTTATACAAAAAAACAACAACAACAAACCAACAAACAAATCCTCTTACTGAAGGATAACGGTGCTCGCTCTCAGATTTTGGTAAGAAAATAAAGTTCTTCAAACTGTATGAAATGAAAATAACATATTTTAGAACATTTAGTCATATAAAAAGGTTCCAGTATAAATTCCTGTAAAGTATATCTATAAATTTGAAATAATACGCTACCAAATAATAAAGAGTTCCAAACGATTTTTAATACCAACATAAACATATAATATAGCAGTGCCGTAAAACCAGCATTTTCATTCGATTTTTGCAAATTCTTACCTAGAGTTTAACTTGTATTGTTGATGCTTACCTTTAGTTTTTGGCCTGGGGACTGAAAGTCCCCAAGGCCTAAGTTAGTATACCACATTTCAAACCCTGCAAGAATTTTAGCCGTGCTATGTGCGAATAACAACTGTAAACATGCGCTATGCGAAAGTAGTGCAAGACAGACCAGATCAATCTTCTGTTTGAATGCCGCATATGATAAGAACAGTTACAAATAAAAATAGTACATAAAACTTCAAACGACTGCAGGAAGGTATATAGCTTACGGGCTGCATTACACATTTTTTCTGTTTTAGAAATTAATGCGCTGTTAGCTGATTACGGAAGATAATCATATGCATATCACGGAAAAGTACGGATATTTACGGAAATTTACGAAAACGTACGAAGCTCTATATAAGAGTTTGTAGTTTGATTTTCAAATTTCCGATGTTATTTCATTGACAACTTTGTTATTTACGAACGATTACATATATATTTACCTAAAAATAAATGTCTCTAAAAAAGATAATTTACGTACATTCCCGAGAAGGAACTAACGTGATCAAATCACCCGCCATTTATCAAAGGACGCTGCATGTCGAGGCCCAGTGAACGGTTTCACTGATTACAACTACAAGGTAACCCAGAATCATTTTTGGTTTTCTCGTTATATACATTGTACAGTACTGTATTTATATTTCATTGCTGGTATTGCTTTGTTTATTTCTGTTTCAAGGTCTTGTCATTGGTACACAATAATTTTCGATCCACATCATCAGATCATATCGCTTGAAGTTGTACAAAAGCGCAGATCGAATTATTTGTACTGGCTTAAACAATTTATAATGTTGACTATGTGATTATTTTTCATTTAACGTACATTTCATAATAAAACAAACTTCCCTGTCACCCATATATTTGTGAATCATTCATTCTGTGTCATATATTGAATTTCGTCCTCTGCACATTTCGACCCGCGCTTTAGGTAAGATTCAACGCAGAACACGTAGGTGAAAAGTTGTTTTTCGGGGAGTTAACCTATAGCCCCCAGGCCTTCAGCGCTCACAGCGCTTTGATATATTTATGTATTAGTATGTCATTTTTGAGAATTTTTTTTTTTTTAACGGCAAATGAAAGATCAGCCTTAAGTAGGGAAATAGATAGTGGTAATAAAAACGACAGACATGTCTTGAGAAGTACCTTTTTTGTTAGCCATTATCAATAGACAATTATCATTTAGGAAATAATGATAGTCTCTAATGGCTGATGCTTAGTAGTTATAAAAAGTATGAGATCGACCTCGCATGGATCTAGTTTGTTAAAGTCCAATCCATTTAGCTTTACGTGTGGAGGAAATGAATAATTTGCGGTCTTCGCATAATCTGACATTATGATACTGTTTTTGGCGCACTAGTGGCAGACAGACATCTGATATTGTTAATTTACGTAAAAGTAGAATTCTGGAACAATACATCGTGTTCTTACTTATTGTTTTCTTTCCATTCTGTGGAGTGTTTGTAATTTCAAAGTCTGTTTGCAAATATTGGCAGTAACTTTTTAACCTCTTAGTTGCGGTAAATCTTGTGTTGTGTAACTCGAGTGGTAAGGCTGCAGACTTGAAATCACTAAAGTTTTCCCCAGTGAAGCGTCACTGGTTCGAGACCTTTGTATGTGATGGATATGGAGGATTAGAATCTGTTACTTGCCTTTCCTCGAACGATGGTTTAACTGACTTCTTAAAAAAACCTGCAGTACTATCGAAACAGTCATAAACATAAATAAAACAAACAAGTTGTAGTGAAGTCATCTGGCCCTTAACTTAAAAGTTTATACTTAGACTGGACAATCATCTAAAATTCCATAGTCGCACTTCAGACAAATCAATTTAACTGTTGTCGCTTATAGAATTATGTTACAATAGTTAACTCTGCAGAGACAGCAAGAGTCTAAACAATTAATACATTTTTCATGTTTAGGGAATAGCTGTAACATCATAAGGTCAATGATCTGTCTAGTAATTAAACGCAGGATGTGAAATAGTTGCATTGTAATAATTTTGCTGTAGCTTATTGCACTCACAAAAAGCTCTAAAACCAATAACGCCTCGATTAATACATAGGCTTCTTTTCCATTACTTAAGCGTACTATGACTTTTTTGTTCAAATCTCATTAAACCTGTTTTACAATATCAGAGTCTAGAAAACAATGAAATCAAATATGTAGCCTTTTCTACACTTACTGACTAGTCTCAATGTAGGCTTGGGGTGGTAACATTAGCAAGGTAGGTTACACATGAACCAATATCTGACCTATAATTCGACCTACAATCCTCTCTCCGCAAATATGTTTAATATAATATGACAGAATGAAATGTTTATGCAAATATGACGTAATGCGAATTCAGGGTATTACCATACGGACATAATATCATATTTCATGTCAAATAAAAACTAAAATTCTGACAAAGACTGGGTACAAGAATGTCTTGATATAAAATATTGGTATAAGAAAAACGTCTTATAAAATCATTACCTCTTTCCTAATTGTAACTGAAAATGCATGATAACATCAATTTAATGTACAGCGACCTCTAGCGTAATTTACACATACTTTTCGCATTGGAAAAGACGTGCTTTACAAAAGTAACTGCCATAAACATTTTATCAGAATACAGCTGACGCGATAAAAGGACTGGATTAATGGAAATTTCTATTCATATACCTATGACAACTATTAACATTTGCATTTGTCTTTATTATCCAGTAATACGAACACATGTAACTCAAGAGAAACAATGGTATTGACATAGATTTATGTATGTGTGGTTACAGAGGGATTTTTATTAATCGACTTCTGTGATAATGAGAAATTACTTTTTCAGAGGGTTTAACGCCCGTTTGATTAGCCTTTAGTTCTATTCAGGCGGGACATTTTCATTACAAACGTTACAGAGAAGAATCAATACCCCACTCTTATCCCCGAATGGCTCGCAAAGATACAGGTTGTTTGGAGAAGTTTAGTTATTCAAGTTGTTAAAACAGTCAATATTGTTTCAAAAGTCTCATGTAATACACATACATGTAGCAATACTTTCGGATTTGACATTCTGTGTTTGTAGTTTCAATTCTAAATATTATTAAGTAATGTGCGCAGCAATACTTTTGATTTGACATTTTGTGTTGCATTTTGAAATTGTTTCAACTAACAGCTTATCTTTACTCAAAAATCAGTACATAAACCTTCAGAGCTAAGAAAATTGCACCTCCCGCTTTGAAGTTGATTCCATCTGGAGTGAGTTTTGAGACCGTTGTAAGAATTTGTTTCGCAGTCAGAAGTAAACAATAAATAAGTAAACAATAAACATGTTTTTAAGTAAACAAAAGGCAGTCAGAGACGATCATAACCCCCACCGAAAAAATCGGCACTGTAATATAACAAGAGGGCCAAGATGGCCCTATATCGCTCACCTTGGTACAAGTCCACTTGCCTGGTGGAAGATCACTAGATAATGTTATATACCAAATAAGTTTGTTTGATATTATTTTTGTTTTTTTGTTCCTATATACGCCTTTGTAAAACAAATGATCCCCCCCGGGCAAGGTCAATTTTGACCCCAGGGGCATAATTTGAACAAACTTTGAAGAGGTTTGCTAGGCAATGCTACATGCCAATTACCTATGCTCTAGGCCTTGTGGTTTCAGAGAAAAAGATTTTTAAAGTTTTCCCTATATAAGCCTATGTAAAACTAAGTGACCCCCGGTGCGGGGTCAATTTTGACCCGGGGGTCATAATTTGAACAAACTTGGTGGAGGTACACTAGCCAATGCTACATGCCAAATATCTAAGCTCTAGGCCTTGTGGTTTCAAAGAAGAAGATTTTTAAAGTTTTTACTATATAAGTCTATGTAAAACTAAGTGACCCCCCGTGCGGGGTCAATTTTGATCCGGGGATCATAGTTTGAACAATCTTGGTAGAGGTCTACTAGCCAATGCTACATGCCAAATATCTAAGCTCTAGGCCTTGTGGTTTCAGAGAAGAAGATTTTTAAAGTTTTTTCCTACATAAGCCTATGTAAACCTAAGTGACCCCTGTGCGGGGCCAATTTTGATCCGGAGCTCATAATTTGAACAATCTTGGTAGAGGTCCACTAGACAATGCTACATGCCAAATATCTAAGCTCTAGGCCTTGTGGTTTCAGAGAAGAAGATTTTTAAAGTTTTTCCTATTTGTTGATATAGCAACCAGAGTTCTGCATGGAATGGAATTCTTTGAACAATTTTGGTAGAGCTTCATGCAAGGAACATTCCCGCATAGTTTTATCAACATTGGCCCAGAGGTTTCAGAGGAGATGTCATTTGAATCAAAATGTTGACGGACGACGGACAATCATCGATCAGAAAAGCTCACCCTGGCGTAGCCAGGTGAGCTAAAAAGCAACCTGAAAGTGTAAATCAAATGTACTAGTGGAACTTTGTACGAAGTGACTAATAGCTTTCTTGAAGTAAGACACTTTTTATATTAAACTGCTTTCTACGTCAGTGCGCGGATTATTGTACTAATATTATTGAGCAGTGAGGAAAGACGCTGTGTTTAGACCAGCAACCATTTCCTGGCATGCGTGGTAGTTTTGTATCTTTACTGGCAATATCTTGAAATATCTGCAGTAGTAAGGAAGTTGATTCTATATCCTACAGGTTGTTGTCTGTTTTCTTTTCAATAAAATGGCCGTGAGATAGGAGATATTAAGTATGAAATGGCATGTTGGTAATGATGTATATATTGAGTTCACTACAATTTTAATAATGAAAAATAGTCATGAGTTGATTTTAGTCTGTACAATATATTTATTGTTATATCTTAAGTGTTAGTTTTAATGGTGTCATATGTAATGTCCTTGCCAAATATCTATATTGATTTATATGACAAACTTTGAGCAATCTGTAGTCATTACGCCACTTGATTTAGAAATTCGCCAAATATTATTAAATATATAAAATGTAGGTGCCTCTGTCGGTCGATAATATGAACAGCTGAAGGAGATTCGACTGACGTCTTCACCATCAAGTCATAACGGTGGAAAGGCAACTAGATATTCTATATCTTTTACCATTTAGTTTATTCGCATTTATTTTAGTTCGATTACGAAGAAGCTCCGTAGATTATTGACTCGCTCTTGAACACTCATTCCGCATGTCGCCCGCAGGAGAAAGGCAGAGTTTTTTATCACTGCTTCCCATTTTCAAGTTCGTTATAAATTTCATTCTTTATCTAAATTGTGTACACGTATGACGGCTACATGTATGGGGTTAAGAAGTTCTTCTTTTTCAGCTTTTACAAAAGTGTCTCTCTCCTAACACAACACGACACACTAATTATTAGAATCATAAAATCAACTTGCATATGATTTAACATGGTAGATTTGCAATTGTCAAATTTTTTAGAAGTTGAAAATATACTACTACATTTGATTAACGATATATCATGTCACTGGAGTTACAATATGCACTGTATCACGCCCCCCCCCCTGGATTTTTCTAATATTTTATCGAAAGTAAGATACACTTAACCGATTTAGAAACGCAAACATTCCCCCTGTTGAACATTTTTTTAGTCATTTTTTGCGATGAATTATTGAATCTTTTACAAGAATTTAATTTTTTTATTGTTTTTGTTGTGTATGAAATTTGAATAAATTTGAAACACGATAACACTGTTAAAAATAAGCATTTTGCCACTTTTGCGTTTTTAAACCCGTTGAGTGTACTCCTAGACCATCGGTCCCTAATTTCAATATTTGAATTATTTTGATATAATTATGATCATGTAATAAAACACTGTAGAAAGCAATCATTATCCTTCATTTTTAAATTAATCTGTCCTGTAGTAGGTATATCATTACAAAATCGTGTAAATCTCTGAACCTCTCACTGATTGAGAGTTATAGGTTTGAGCTACCAAGACTGAATGTGAGAGACTTTGCAGTTTCATACACTGGATGTGCGTCTAGTACATGTTCTTCGAAGGAACGATGGTAATGTATAATGATTCCCTACAAGTAACTGAAATACAGTAGCGGAAATTCTTTTGAAATAGACGTTAAACCAAATGCAAAACAAGCTCTTTTGAATGTTTCTAAAATCTTAATTTGAATAATATATGGAAATGTAAAATCGTGGGATAATTAGAAATTACAAGTTTCGACAGAAGAATTACCAAATTTTTAAAGTAGACAGAAAAAATGCTAATTGAACTCCTCTGCTACTGTCTGGTGCATTATACGTATTCCACAGCAGAGTACTTTGCAATAAATTCAGAAACTATATAGTATCCCTACATTTAGTAAATTAACAGACGTTATAATTTTACAACCATATCTCCAATTAAGGGTCAGAACTATTCTGAATGCGTGCGTTTACTGGTCTATTATTCAATTTATTCACCATTCTAATATGTCTATGGTATATTTCTATAGTCAATTCGAGTGCATTAATATGATTAAAGCACTCGGAAAAGAAGGCGGAGTTTCGGACATGGAAATAGTTTCTTCCGACTTTTCTAATTTACTCCCGCGCAGAAAATAAAATATAGAAATAGAAATAATATCTGTGTAAATACATCAGTCGCATGAAATAGTTGTGTTTAAGAACCTATTAAATATTATTTTTGATTGCGTCAAGTAAGCCTTAGAATACCTTCAACTTGTTATCCTTTAAAAAGGCCAAGTAAATTCAGGATTAACGTCATTCAATTCCGGGAGACAAAACAATAAATGAAAACGTTGACGTCATCACACTGACGTCATTACTCCACGTTAAAACGTTGTACAGTTCAGATTAACGGTTCGCTTTTAAATCGATTGTCTGCTTTGTTAGGCTCTGAATCTGACGTCTTCGGCACAATGTCACAGTCGGGTATTTTTTATATTGTATGTATTAGATGATTAAACTAAAATAGGTATGTATAATATAGTTATGTATGATATCTTGACTGGTTGTCCGAATAGGGAGTGAATTCCAACAGCCACTATTTATGCTATATTACACATTACCGCCGAACTGAAAAAACGCTGTCAACCATTGCTAAATTCCATTCTTGTCAAACATCCATGCATTTATTCATAATTTCGTTTTATTTAAGAAATAATATATGGCTTCGCCCTCGTGAATTATTCCGCCAGGCACATCACCTCCGGGGAATGCTTCAATTTCGATAAAGCACTCCAAGCCATAAATTATTTCTTAATTAACATAACATATTATGCTATGCATTATCAAGTATTACAAGTGTTAATCCAAGTAGACAGAAATAAGTCTCACTTGCACATAGAATTGTCGTTTAACGACAGTATCTAATGTTCTGCCAAACTTAATATGTGAAGTCAATTTGTCTGTTAAGTTTTCTGCATATATGAATATTTATATTTAAATATACCTTTATTTAAAAGTGCGCACTTGGTAAGTTTTCATATTCTATTTTCGAGTTTTCAAGTGATGTGGCAAGTTCATATTGTCTTCCAGACCAATTAAATATATTCCCATTTCATCATTTAAGTGACATTTGTTTGAGCTGCTCGCTCTCAGTTGCCGTTGAAAAAATATTTTGTCAAAAATGACATACTAATACATAGATATAGAACTTAACGCTAGAATCAACAATAGAAGTAAACATCTATGTAGGAATTTGCCAATCGAGTGAAAATGCTGGTTTCACGGCACCGCTACACTATATGTTTAAACTGGAATTTCAAAAGCGTTTGCAACGCTTTTGAATTTGGTAGCGTATTATTTCAAATCTACAGATATACTTTTCAAGGAATTTACACTGGAATCTTTTAATATGACTATATGTTCGAACATATGTTATTTTCAAACAGTTTGAAGAACTTCGCGTTTTTTACCAAAATCTGAGATCGAGCAGCTTCAAGAGAACCAGACTGAATTCAAATACACTATCACAATGTTATAATACAAACATTGAACTCCTCTGCTGGTGTCTCGTTTATTATACATTTTCCACAGCAGTATACTTTGAAATAACATTCAGAAACTATATAATGACCCTACAATATCAAAGATATATTTGGCAAATCAACAGACATTATCAAAACAGCAAATATAAACAAAACTGAGCTTACTGTACAGTTACAGCAAAATGCTGTTTACTTTCTTTGATTTTGTTTATTAAAAAGCATTGATGACCCAGGATTACATTTTTAAACAATTACGTTATTTAAATTACATTGCTTTCCCTTTCCGTTTAAGTGGAATTATGCTCATTTTTATGCCCCCGAAGGCAGGCATATTAAAATCGCACCGTCTGTCCGTCCGTCCGTCCGTCTGTGCGTCCCCACTTACAATTCGTGTCCGGACTGTAACTCTGTCATGCATTGAAGGATTTTAAAATAACTTGGCACACATGTCTAGCACATCAAGATGACGTGTCGCGTACAAGACCCACATCCCTACCTCAAAGGTCAAGGTCACACTTGGAGTATGAAGGTTATGGAATCCTCTATATATGCACACATTCGTGTCCGGACTGTAACTTTGTCATGCATTGAAGGATTTTAAAATAATTTGGCACAAATATATTGCACATCAAGACGACGTGTCGCGTACAAGACTCACGTCCCTAGCTCAGAGGTCAAGGTCATACTTAGAGCTTGAAGGTAATGGATTCCTCTATATATGCATATATGCACACATTCGTGTCCGGACTGTAACTTTGTCATGCATTGAAGGATTTTAAAATATTTTGGCACAAATGTCTTGCACATCAAGACGACGTGTCGCGTACAAGACCAACGTCCCTACCTCAAAGGTCAAGGTCATACTTAGAGTTTGAAGGTAACGGATTCCTCTATATATGCATATATGTACACATTCGTGTCCGGACTGTAACTTTGTCATGCATTGAAGGATTTTAAAATAATTTGGCACAAATGTCTAGCACATCAAGACGACGTGTTGCGTACAAGACCCACGTCCCTAACTCAAAGGTCAAGGTCATACTTAGAGTTTGAAGGTAACGGATTCCTCTTTATATGCATATATGCACACATTCGTGTCCGGACTGTAACTTTGTCATGCATTGAAGGATTTTAAAATAACTTGGCACAAATGTCTAGCACATCAAGACGACGTGTCGCGTGCAAGACCCACGTCCCTAGCTCAAAGGTCAAGGTCACACTTAGAGTTTATAGGTAATGGAATCCTGTATATATGCATACATTTGTGTCCGGACTATAACTTTATCATGCTTTGAAGGATTTTAAAATAACTTGGCACAAATGTCTAGCACATCAAGCGGATGTGCCACGTGCAAAATCCAAGGTCAAGGTCACACTTAGTGTTTAAAGTAATGGAAAACCGTATGCATGGTTACTCTGTCATGTATGGAAGGATTTTAAAATTACATAGCACATTTATTGAGCACATGGAGAGGACACAGACTGTGAGGCACCTCTTTCGGGGGCATTCGTCACTTGTGAGGGACAGCTCTTGTTTCATGTAAAAATCCAGCTGAAATAGGTGTGTGTAAAAAAGGGTAGAGGAAATAATATTATGGCTTTTAACCCAATACACTAAACTTTTCCTGCTACCAGTACGAAATAATGACTTTCCAAATATTACTTTTCTTATTTTGACTGGGGCAGTCTTTAAAAATAGAAAAACAATTGCTTGCGAAGTTGCTTCATTTCACTGCCGAAATCTCTACCAACAACAACAACAACCCAAGGGAAATCCTTGCGAAAAAAGGGACTGTTATTCTATTAGTCCGATTGTTTTATTTCTAAAGCACAGACTTCCAACGTTTACACCAAATGCAAATGCGATACATACAATTTCTTTCATTGATAAGTAATAAGAATTTCCATATTTAAGTATTGAGGGATTTGAAAAATCTGTATTCTCGTCTTTTATTTTCCCCGCCATCGTGATTCCCGCGTGATTGGTCGTGAAAACGTTAATTCTGTCTCTCATAGAACGAGTTGATGGCATAGTAATTGGAAAAGTAAATTACTGCTTCCATTAGTTATTAAAGAGTTGCATCACATTTACATAGATTAGACAACTTTAGTGGCTTGCATCCGTCTTAAGTTTACAAGAACCACTTTCCTGGACAGCCTTGGGTGTCAGCTAAAATAGTCAGGGATTGAATTAGTGCTTTTCAGAACTTGCATGTCAGAAGCAAGCACCTTGCTAGTAAAAACTAAAACGTCGATACGGACTATGCAACTACAGTTGACTCTCGTTATCTCGAATTTCAAGGGACCAGACCTTTTACTTCGAGATAAACGAAGTTCGAGGTAAGAGGAGGGGCTTTTAGTTGTTGTTTTTTTGGACGTATATGGACGAATAGTGCACAAAAGTCCATGTTTTCAAGACAGACAACTATTTGTATTTATTTTATTGATGCAAATTTTCCCTAAAACATTGGAACACAAATTCAATTTTAATTACATTTTATTTTTGCATATACACAAACAACCCTAAGCACATCTACAAACTTGTATCGGCCCGAGCGAAAACAAAAGTACGCGTCGGGCGAAAGTGAAAGTAGCGTTTCTTGAACCGGAAGTCAGAACAGTCGTATATTCTAAACATTAGAACAGCAACTAACTACAAAACAAACTATTCACAGACTGATAAATTCGTTCAGAAATCATCTTTGTTTATAAAACCCAATCACTATTATCATTTTACCTTTCAAATAAATTAAGTCTTTAAAGTAATTACCGCATTTTTCATCATTAAAGTAGTCAACGGCAATTAAAGTAATCCATGAAAAACAAACAACAATCATTACGACACGTGTGAATTGGCATGATAACGTCTTACCCTTGTTTTGACCCGCCGCATCTTTGATCTGTCGGCGACTTTCGCACTTCGACTTAACGAGTTGACAATACACTGGAATTTGATTGACGGGACCAAAAAATCCCTTCGACACATCCGGAGTCTCGATATGTCAAATTTTGTCTTAAAAGGAGTTAAAAAAACAAAAATAATATCAAATAATATTAAAGTACATAGATAAAGAAGGAAATTTGACGGGACTTTAGAATTTCTTCGACTTAAACGGAAATTCGAGGTAAGCGAGTTTGAGATACTGAGAGTCAACTGTATATGATAATGACAAAATAGTGTGAGAAATGATTATATTTGATAATACATATAAAATAACTATCGCTTTCTATTTGAAATGGAAAACGCATAGTCACTCCCATTTATCATGCAGAGGCATCTAGTGTAACTTGCATTGATGAAAGACCGATATTAAAGCTGCATCTAGACATGCCATCAAAATATCTTGATGGAACTGACAGGAAAGAAGGATTGACTATACCTATATATGGGGAAATTTTATTTATTTCCCTTACTAATGGATCAAACAAAAACGAGTATAATAGCATCTAAATATTTTTGTAGACAGACCAAAAGTGACACGGCTAAAGATATATACATTCACTACAATTGTGCCTGCTGAATTGTATGAAACGCGTAGTACAGTTAATTTTGTTAATTAAATCTTTATTTTAAAGCCATATCAAGTCATTTTTATTTAATTCATCATATATACATTGCCTTTTCCGGCATTTTAAGGGTTTTAAACCTTAAGACTATATATCTCTATATACATATATAATATTCTACTACATTTATTGATATATTTCCTTTTGCAACCGTTTGCCTCAATTTTATTTTGTTTTGCAAAATATTTAAAGATGGAATTCACCTTTCCAAAATTGTATAGGTTTACATATTTCCAAACAATTCAAATGGCCGCCGATCGATTTCCGCGAAAATTAGATACACACACACACAAATGTAAACTCCGGTGAATACGCGAAATTTGCGCTGCGCGAAAATTACCTAATACACGGTTTGTAAGTTTGAAGATTTTTTCGAAAGAAACGTAAG
The DNA here is from genome assembly GCA_022818135.1 of Saxidomus purpurata. Classification (NCBI taxonomy): domain Eukaryota; kingdom Metazoa; phylum Mollusca; class Bivalvia; order Venerida; family Veneridae; genus Saxidomus; species Saxidomus purpurata. The sequence continues at coordinate 41,761,946 of JAFMSR010000017.1, read as the reverse complement.
TTTTCGTCAGGCACACCTTTAATGAACTTATTATTTATTTCGTAACTATTCGCAGTGAAATTCATTTATTGTTACTTGAATTCGTTTTCATATTAGAAGTGTTTCAGACTTCATGTCAAGGCATTTAAGGAAAATTTTTTTGAACGCCTTCTACGGTGTTTCTTTCATGATAGATGTCTGAAGTCTTATAACAAAAAATCAATTTAGTAAGTGATATGAAAACAAATTTAAATTGTTGAATACAACGACATTTTGTTTATAACGTCACTCGCTCGACTTTTTTCATGATTTTTTTACCAAAAATGTATATAAACGCTGTAATGTGTCAACCATCGCTAAATTCCAATCTTGTCAAACATCCATGCATTTATTGATAAGTTTCGTTTTATTTAAGAAATAATATATGGCTTGGAGTGCTTTATCGAAATTGAAGCATTCCCCGGAGGTGATGTGCCTGGCGGAATTATTCACGAGAGCAAAATCCCAACTATTTCATGCAACTGATGTATTTATATAGATATTATTTCTATATTTTATTTTTCTGCGTGGGAGTAAATTAGAAAAGTCGGAATGATCTACTTCCATGTCCGAATCTACGCCTACTTTTCCGAGTGCTTTACTCGAATTGACTATAGAAATATACCAAAGGCATATTAGAATTGAAGATAATCACTGGTTTAGTTTATATTAATTTATTTATTCTCAATTGCGAAACAAGTTCTTAAAACTTATTTTAATCGCTCTCGAGACTCATTCCAGATGGAATAAACCTCAAAGAGAGAGGGAGAGGCAATGTGGAATTATTTGTGTCTTGCCTATGGACACTACCGAAATGGCGATGGTATGGGTCGAACCCGGGACCCTTCTATCCTGAGGCAAATGCCCTACCATTGCGCAATGGAGGCTTCACAATCACTGGCTCATACTGTTTTTCGAGATTGTAAGGCAATAATGGTAGTTGAATTTTAAACTATACGCTTAATTCAAATTAGTCATACATGTATGAGACAAGGCAAACAATCTCGATTATGTGTGTCGCTCTCCCCCAGAAATAATTGTCACGCTTTGTAAATAAAATGAGCTGACAAAAAGGTGAGGAAAAGCTATTACGACTTCACCATAGAGCTGAGTGCTCTTACTATGACCAAGACATATGAGGTGAGAGGAATGGATATGGTATATGTTCTAATTTAATAAAATATCAGTAATTATAACGTGTTGAGGGTTATTCACATGCACTTTCTCTGTGTTAGTGTCGCACTTCTACTCTAAAATTTTTAAATTGTATGCTTTGCCTAAACGTTTTATGCAGGGTCAAAGAGTAGGTCACCGTGTCAACTCGTAGAAATACCTTGTAAACACATCAGAAGGGCCGCTTGGGGGGAAGGAAGGTTGGTGGGGGTGTGTATCAAATACACAAAGTCCAGGTGACCAGTCAAATCATAGAAAGGCATTGTGAACAGGTTTAGACACATTTTAGTTTAATGAAATACACTCAACCGGTTTTGAAACGCAAAAGTGGCAAAATATTTATTTTAACAGTGTTATCGTGTTTCAAATTTATTCAAATTTCATACACAACAAAAACAATATAAAATTGACTTTTTGTAAAAGTTTCAGTAATTCATCGCAAAAAATGACATAAATAGAAAAAAAAGACAATAGCGTCATTCAAATAAAAATGTTCAACAGGGGAAATCTTTGGTTTAAACAGTAAATCTCCTAAATAAATATATACATACATCATCACATCTTTTATAGGTGAATGATCAATTGATGCTGTTGAAGTAATTGATGCATTGTGAAAATAACGGCTGCTGTACAATAATACAATGCTTATACTTTATTTTCATAGCGTAAACATAAATTATTATCTACCCCATGCCTCGTCTGCTTTCATATGTTTTCTTATTTATAAGATAGTCTATTTTTTATTTCATGAATCCCTCATGCTGTACACGTACAAAGGAATTGTGTGTTTTTTGTTATTTTATATGATCAAATAATCGCCGTTGAAGTATAGACGTAAAAACAAAAATAATATCAAACAGGGAATGCCACGTACCAAAAACGCAGCCTCCCCAAAACGAGCCCCACAGCACCCAGAAGTGCACACCACCAACACACACACACACGCACACGCACACGCACACGCACACACACACACACACACACACACACACACACACACACACACACACACACAATCATGTACACACACAAACATACACTACCAACACACACAAGCATACAAAGCAAACACACGAGGACAAAACGAACAATTAACGGAACACAGTGGGGCACCGCCTTGGAACGGTCAGTGGCAAAAACACCACTGGGGAGCTTAAACCGGTTTATGGTGCGCACCCAACCTCACTCTTACCCCCACCATGTTCCAAAAAAACAAAAATAATATCAGACAGTAAGACGTACGATAATAATTGAGCCGCATCAAGTTAAAATGTGGCTTATCGTGATTTTTTGACATTTTCGTTTTTTTGTATAATCTTTTTCAGCTAAGAATCTTCTTTTCAGAAATGTATATATTTATATACTACCAGGCAACACAAAAGTGTAAACTCGAGCAACGTAACGTCACTATTTAACGAATTTACTCCCGTAACGTCACGATGACGTCGAAATATTGACATGCGTAGGTGTAACGTGTGTGCAAATGCAATGATTATGTTTTATTAATACAGTGCACCAGATTAAAAAAAAATCATTTATGTTTAAATAAATGCTTAAACAAATATCATATCATTTCGTCAGTCTTTAACAATGTAAAACAATTGTTAGAAAATTATAAATAAAAGCCCTACATTTAACAGATCAAATACATAATATTTTTAATACAAATGTGTTTAAGTGTTCTTTCCCAAGAATGTAACACTGTTTGTATTCAAATTAATTCCTCTTTAATACACTCTATTTATGTCCTTATTAAACGGGATAATGCATTTGCATTTGACTGTCATTCAAATGTTATAATGTTGGAGGGAGACAAAAACTGTCCTGATACGGCTGTCTCACAAGCGGTCGAACGTGCCTATACAAATACTGGTTTCGTTCCGAGCTAAAACCTCCCGGGAGAAGTTCAGGCGGGAGAGTGGATGGTTCCATTTGTAGAAGATGAGTCTTACAGATGACAAAATTCACTTCCGCTTCGTCCGTTGCTGATATTTTCATGTACACAAGCCGGGTTCGTCTGCGGTGAAATGAAAAGTGTGATACTTGGCAATGTTCGGGACCTTTTTGAATCGGTCTGTAAAAAAAGATTTCCACTGCCTCCATGTCCAGTTTCCGTTCCCATACATAACTGCTTCATTGCTGTGAGATGACTGAGCTACTACATCTCCTGCTTGTTCTACGTTGTCTACATCTGACCTACGGTACAGCTGTTTTATCCGACCAAATCCAGCATCTATAAGGCATCTATTTGGAATAAAAACAGATAAATACATTTTATACAAAGTTTAAACATAAAATTGTGTTACGGAATTCGATTAAATTCAGTGCTGTGTGTTTTGCATCCTTATAAAATATTTCATAAACACAAACCGACGCTGATTTCCCGGCATACATGTATATTTTACTTTGAATACTAATATAACAAGGACAAACAACACTATTTTAATAACGCGTCTATTAAATGAGAATGAAAAGAATGACTTCAACATTGATGTTACAAAGTTACAATTCTGTATACAAATTTGTGTTTTTGTTTTTATTCATTACATTAATTTCTTAATCGAGTCTTACCGTGTGTGTCCGGGTAGCTGCATCATATATGTAACAGATTTATGTCGATTGGTCATTGTTCTCCAGCTAAGGTAAGCAAGTATGTAACGGTTTTTGTTTTGACCTGAAATTTAATTATAGGCGCCATTTACAATCTGTCTTGTATTCGGGGACAAAAATATATACTATAAGTATACAGTTTACTATCTCTATGTAAGTTTGTAACTGCACCAACACGTAAAAGTGAAACTCTTATGTAATGCAGTGTATAATACTGTACAGATATTGACTGATTATGCGGTGAATATCAGAACTATAGACTGGGTCACTGTTTTACAAACAATTCGTACGTTTTCTGTAAGTTAACGAATACTTTGTTTACTTACTCAAAAACGTAAGCGTGTTTTATAAAAAATAGTTTCCTAAACGTACGCGAAGATAGTTCATAACTTATTAAATAAAAAGAAAGAGATAATAATGTTTATTCGATCTTGACAAAAGGTTCATTTATCGCAGTATAGATAGGTCTGTACTTTTGCACTTACCGTAGCAGTTATCGCGTGGATTCGGCACTCATCTTCTGCTAATCCAAACCTACGGAACGCATCATCCAACATTGAAATTACTGAGTCTGGCCCGTGAGCAAGTTGTCCGTCTTGACCGTTAAAGCCGTAGTTCTTTTTAATGATTCAGATTTTGATAATAAGCAGATGATCTGTTTTAAAGAATAAAATCACTTTAAAAATTTATTAATTGGCTGCATGAATTTATCTGTTCTGAAGTTTCAATAATAATTACTTTTGGAAGAATATTTATTGTTGAATTTTTGTATAAGTATAATGTATGATATCGAGTGAAAAAAGATGATGATCTCAGCAAAAAAAACGTACCTATTGTCTGGTTCTCATCAAGCAGATAGTTGTATTAATATCTCGAAGTAGTTTTGCCTTGGTATTTGTTTATTTATTAGACAACTTTCTCCACTATTCATGTAAGTAAACGTACAATGTACACATAGAAAAGCATTTTCTCATTTGTTCAACAACTTCCAACACTTCTTGTTTTATTTCAATGTATAAAGGTAAAGATACACATAGAAAAGTACATAGAAAAAATACGCTATTTTTATACTTCTTGGAAGATTTATTCGAATGAGTTCAGTAGACAAAACTTAAAACGTCAGCTGATAGGTACGCTGATATTATGTCCTATAAGTCATTAGTTGTATTGCAATAAATTGTTTGTTAAGATAGTGGTAATAAAATACCTACTTAGTACACAATTCTAGTAATGCAAACCGGAGTTAATAATCAGTACGCTGTTTATGTTTTCATTACTGTGTTTCATGCGTGATACCACGAAATTATTTAAAAACAACATGATTAAGGACTTAGCCAGAAAGCAATAAAAACAGCAACTACATAAAGATATATATATTTGTTTGAGTTGAGTGGGTTTGGAATATATCTCACCGAAAAGTGATAAAATTGTAATATTTTGACAAGTGCAAAGCGCGAGTTAAAATGTGAAAATTGTATCACCTCGGACATTTTTCGCAATGCATTATTAATCGTTTTTGCCAGTTCCTGTCTTAGTTGTAAACCAAAACATAACCATAATAATTATGTACAGAGGAAGTTCTAAATATCTGTTTTGTAAAAATGAAAGAGCAAGAATTCTGTCTGATACAATAATCTGCACAGACAAAAAACTGGTTCACTACGATTATGTACAGAAAATAACATACTTTCTGTACAGATTTTACGTTAGATGCTGTGTCTGTGTCTAATCTGTTCAGAAGGAAGAAATTTTGTACGCATTCTGCTCAGAATTGGTACAGAGTTTTTGTACAGGCCACACGTTTTAAGCTGAATGGCTGACAATTTCTTCAGAGAGTGAACTTCGCGCCATGTTCGTAATGACACGATTTTATTCTGGACGCCGACGTAGACATAATATTTAAATGGTCGAGCGGATATGAAATAATCACTTACTGATAGAAATTCGATGACATAATATTTGAAAATTATCATCGCCTTAATCCTATTGCGAAGTGACAAGTCCCACTCATTTCAGTTGATAAATCATATTATGTTTGAAGTTTTAAAAGTTATGTCAGTTGGCTGTTAGATAAATGGGTTTTCTGCAATGTTGATACTTAAATGTAACATCTACGTTGAGTCCTCAACCGTTTTCATTACAGCTACGGGACAGATAAATTGTACAGGAATATAGATCAGATAAAGTTAATTCATTGTAGAATTATAAGTTCATCACAGTGAAAAAACACGCAAGTTCATTTCATATTTAGAAAATTGTTAAGTTATAATTATCTAAAAAAGAAATTTTGAAGGCAGCATACGGAATAAAGAAAAAGGGGACCATTGTGCAAATAAAATTATTTAAGAAATCAATTATCAACCTCAATCAGATCAACGTGAATCTAATTAGCAACCTATTCCTGTATCAAATAACAACATATATTTAAAAAATAATGTACACAAAATTTTGTGAAAAGGTTCACCATACTCAGATTGCTCCAGATCTGATCTGAAGTAATATCCATTTTCTTAAAATATGTTTCATCAATGCACATTTGTGCTGGTTTTTCTGTTGTCAAAGGTTACATGAGTTCTCTTAGAGCAATTTTAAGGCTTAACCTAGGCAGGATTAATGCCAGCTTCGCAAATGTTATCCTTGTATATTTGTTGGTTTTTAGTACCAACTGTGATAATACATGCGTATCACTTTTAGAGTACTGTAATACATGTGAAGGTTTTAGTACATAATATATATCGTTAATAGATATCTGTGATAGTCATTTATAAGTCTGAAAAGACTGGTTTTATGAGTCTTTGTATATGAATGCATTGTATGTATGTATCATATACGTGCATACGTACGTATGTATGTATGCAAATTTGGCTCTAAATAAATAGATAAATACCGCTTTCATATCAACTTTAAAGGCAACGCTTTTGCAAGTGCAAACCACCACAGCACAGGCTACACACTCAGAGCACACAACAGAACAAACACTCCTATAAGTACACTGTAAGAAATTGAATCAGGCTATCGCCTTGGAACGGTCAGTAACACGAAATATTTCTTACTCGGGCACTGGTTTATATCAAGCCAACATCATTCTTCGCTGGAAATTTGCTGTAGATAACGAGCAACCCGCTGAGTCTGTTGTACTTTCGAACATTAGCAACACAGTGCCTGATCATCAAATAGAGATAAAACATGGTAAACGGTTTACCAATGTTCGCAATATTTTTCTGAAGTTAGAGCACCTAGAACTAAACTATTAAGAGCACGACTTAGAAAGCAAGGGATAAGAATCTACACTCCCTCATCTCTCTGCCTCATATTGTACGAACAAGCTTTATGAAAAGATTATCACTTAGTATCTTTAATTCGATTCGTCTTTGTCAGTTCACAGTAAAGTGTAGCACCGCTAGGCATGTATGCTTTTAAGAATGCTGGTATTTAAAGGGGCACTCCCTACATCTAGCCGATTATATTCTCGAAACATAGATTATGTGTTCAATGAACGTAAAATGATAAATAAATACAATTTCAAAGAAGAACCTATGGCGAACAATGCCTCATTTTACAACAATGAATCAATATAGAGGCTTTCTGTAATAAATCGCATCTACCCATTAATTGTACAACAACTCTACATAGATTATTGAATGGTTTACGGTACTGCAGTATATTTCAAACCGCTGATTTTTATCGATAATGACTAGGAATGCATAACTGAAACTTTTAGGTTAAGTTATAATACTTCCAAAGATTCTATTATTTATGTTTTGTAGGTTATTGAGTTTGGCATTAGTTATAGGGTATGTCCCTTTATCAACATTTACTAACTCTTTTGTTGTCTTATTGAATGCGGTTGTTCTTCTATATCTTACGGATTTTGTAAATAACATCTTCACACGATGTAAAACTTAGCATACAGAATGTTGTGATTGTATCTATTCAAATTTCTAAAATTTAGCAAATGTTTGTAGCGATTACCGTTTTGTATTACCCGTTTCAGTCATGTTAAGGTTTCCTGTATAATTGAATTATTCTAACCGGAACACAAATGAATTTTGCCATGTCTACTCAATATGATTGAACACGGAATATGGTAAACATTTTCTGGTTTTATGCCTTAAAGGTTATAGCCTGATTTTCTTGAATGTATATTTGACATCACATGGAAGCTATTGACATTTATACATATCGATTTTGCTTCTATTCCAATAGTTTAATGTCTGAGTAAACAGTAAGGTTGCTGTTAACTTAATTTAGTTTGGCTATAAAACATTCAAAAGACACAAACAAATGTGTCAATAACATACACATAAACAACACTAATTCAACATCAACAATAGCAATAAAAGCAATGATAACAGAATATTTCAGGCGTTTCAGGCACTAGGTAGAATATTACGGGAGTTTAAACATAATTTATTGCCAATAATATACATAGCAAATGGTTTGGGCCACACGTGCTTACCACATCATAAAACAGCCCTCCCCAATATATTATAATTACAAAGAAGCATTGTGGCTACATATATAAACATTTACAATGTATCATAATGATGTAACAGAATGAAAATAAAAGACGTTGTATCACTCACGGGAGTAGCGCTGATTTACGATTGAGCAATAAGGGAGGTCAATCATTTTCTAATTGGCACTTTTCTAATTGGAAGGAACTTACATTTAACAAATTCTAGAGGTTTCGAAATAATTATTGTCCATATAGGGTGTGTTACATACATACAGGAACAATAACTACTTTTCAAAAAAGGTTGGCGCATTTTTAAGTAGATGAAAGCGATTGTTAGCTAGATGTTTATAGTAAATGATAACTTTATTCAGTGGGAAGGCGCCACATTGTAAGAAAAAAGGAACTTTGACCGGGAGTCGAACCCATGTACCTTCGGTTGCAAAGTTGTTATACTGAATTGTCTCCGGACAGCGTAAATAATGTTTATAATATACATTCCACTTGTAAACATGTTAATATTCACAGATTAGATATTGCCATTAAATTATCACAGAACTTATCACATCAGTTATTAATTTAAGATACTTATACAGATTAAATACCCTCAAAAATAAGTCATTCAACAAACTAATAAAATTGAAATTCTAAAATGATATCTAAATAGACACAGTCATGACTTATAAATATACTAAAAGTTGTCTACATTTTAATAGAAATAGCATGTGTCGGAAACTAATGTCAGTAAAAATAATAAAATTATTAAGATAATTAAAGACTTAACTAAATAAAATCCAAAGCCGAAACTTGTAAAGTAAAGCTTTAAAAATGAAAACTGTAAAATTAAATATTCAAGAGAAACAAAACTAAATACTAGTTCTATTCATTAGATGGCTTTTGATGACTACCTTGAACGATTGAAATTTGATAATTGCTGTAAGTTTGAGTGGTAAAGTATTCCAAAGTTTATAGCCCAGAAAACAAAAAGACTTTGACCCAGAACCCTTCACCTTTGGGAGACAATAACCTCCCTTTTTACTAAGCCTAGTGCTGTAATCATGCAAAGAGTTTTGGGAAACAAAATATTCATCCATATAATCAGGTGCCACTTTGTTTTTGACCTTGAAAACATGACACAACATAGTTTGATCAACCCTTTTATTTACTGGTAACCAATTCATGACCAATATGAGCTCTGGAATCAAGATTAGGCACAAACCTGATTATCTTATTCTGTACATAGCTGATTCTTTAATGTCAATGTTATTTCCTACTGGCTAGTACATAGCTGATTCTGTATTGCCATTGTTATTTCCTAATGTCTAGTACATTGCTGATTCTTTATTGCCATTGCTATTTCCTACTGTCTAGTACATAGCTGATTTTTTATTGCCATTGTTATTTCCTACTGTCTAGTAGATGGCTGATTCTCTATTGCCATTGTTATTTCCTACTGTCTAGTACATATCTGATTTTTTATTGCCATTGCTATTTCCTACTGTCTAGTACATAGCTGATTCTTTATTGCCATTGCTATTTCCTACTGTCTAGTACATAGATGTTTCTCTATTCCCTTTGCTATTTCCTACTGTCTAGTACATAGCTGATTCTTTATTGCCATTGTTATTTCCTACTGTCAAGTACATAGCTGATTCTTTATTGCCATTGCTATTTCCTACTGTCTAGTACATAGCTGATTCTTTATTGCCATTGCTATTTCCTACTGTCAAGTACATAGCTGATTCTTTATTGCCATTGTTATTTCCTACAGTCTGGTACATAGCTGATTCTTTATTGCCATTGCTATTTCCTACTGTCAAGTACATAGCTGTTTCTTTATTGCCATTGTTATTTCCTACTGTCAAGTACATAGCTGATTCTTTATTGCCATTGCTATTTCCTACAAGTACATAGCTGTTTCTTTATTGCCATTGATATTTCCTACAGTCTGGTACATAGCTGATTCTTTATTGCCATTGCTATTTCCTACTGTCAAGTATATAGCTTATTCTTTATTACCATTGCTATTTCCTACTGTCAAGTACATAGCTGTTTCTTTATTGTCATTGTTATTTCCTACTGTCTAGTACATAGCTGATTCTTTAATGCCATTGCTATTTCCTACTGTCAAGTACATAGCTGATTATTTATTACCATTGTTATTTCCTACTGTCTAGTACATAGCTGATTCTTTGTTACCATTGTTATTTCCTACTGTCAAGTACATATATTAGCTGATTCTTTATTACCATTGTTATTTCCTACTGTCTAGTACATAGGTGATTCTTTATTGCCATTGCTATTTCTTACTGTCAAGTACATAGCTGATTCTGTATTACCATTGTTATTTCCTACTGTCTAGTACATAGCTGATTCTTTATTGCCATTGCTATTTCTTACTGTCTCCATAGCTTATTCTTTATTGCCATTACTATTTCTTAATGCCGTTGGATCTTTGAGAAACTGTAACTGTAGATGATGCTGCAGCGTGTCTTTTTGACTTTGCTGTAGAATTGTCTGAAATAAAACGAAAACGGCATAAATAACAGTTATAATAATTGAAGTATAAATTATCTGTATTATTCTAGCAGGCGCTGAACGGAGATAAAACATTATTTGATAAAACCTGCTTGGCATTTAATTTATTTTTCCCGGTATATTTCTGAGATAAATACGGTAGAAGTTCGCTAACAGAATCCTATTACAGCAAAGCAATTTAAAATATCTGACTCCTGCGATAATATTTCAATTTAATTTCCCTTTTTTCATATTCGTGATGATTGCTATTGATTGATTAATTTCGAGTCTATTTCTTCTATAAAGCTCTGTGATTTAAGAGAAAACATATCTCCCTGTTGTTGTTTTTTGGGAATAACAGCCACTGAAGTAATTGTTACAGTTTTTAGTGTTTGCCCTACTTTTTTGTCCAATGAAAATGTGTAAAATTTTAAAAATTTGCCTGTCTATTTGCCATAAAACTTCTGACAGGTTATTCTATGTTTCACTCTATCTAAATAGAGCCAGACTCTATAGACCTGTTTGCGCATGTGCATATAGCCCACTTATTAATACTGACACTTAGACCGAATGAAAACAAATATTAAAAAGGGCAAATGCCGCTTAATAAAAAAAAATTAATTCTGTCGGAACCATGAAATTAATCAAATCTCTTTCTGAAACAAGATTGCAAATATTATATTAATATCTATTTTTCGCATCTTTTTCAATGATAACCCTTTTGACACAGAGAGTTACAAAAACAGTCAAAAGGTTACAATATAGACTGAGATAACTGTTGTTTAAAAGTTATATTTCATTAATTAAAATGAGATAAGTCTTGTTTTAAGTTTAGAAATTGATTGCTGCAATGCTACACAACAAAACACTTTACATCACACAGTGTATACTGCCAGATATGAACCATATATTTTAAGTAGGCTGTCAACACAAATAAGAGAGACATGTTATAATAATAAACAGTTGTAAATAAAGTCTAAATGTAGGGCAAACACTAAGTCAGTTAGAGGTAAAAGGTTATCCGACATAGAAAGCTAGTCGGTCGCTAGCGCTCCCTCCTTTGGGTTTCTTTATTGTATAAATGTCTCTATTTAGCCTCTAACTATTACTTACTAGGAAAAGTTCTGCAAACAGATTGATACGTTATTGCTTTAAATGATGTATTTGTCTAACCTTTATATTATTTGTTTCCTTCGGATAACTGATACGGTGATACAGAATATTGCTTGCAAAGGTTTTATTAGACGGTGATTTGTGACAATGTAACCATTTTATTTGTCAAATGTAAAATTTAAATGATGAAGTATTTTCGACTTTCTTTTACTTTTCAATTCATAACAATATAGGGGGGGGGGGGGGGGGGCCGAAAACAAAAAAAAAGAGAGGAAAAAAAAAAAAAAAAAAAAAAAATAAGAAAATTTTATATATAATAAAAAAAATAATATTTTTTTAAATATTAAAAAAAAAAAAAAAAAAAAAAAAAAAAAAAAAAAAAATTTTTTTTTTTTGTTGTATTGGGGGGGGGGGTTTGGTTTTTTTTTTTTTTTTTTTTTTTTTTTTTTTTTTTTTTTTTTTTTTTTGGGGTTTTTGTGTTTGGGGGGTGGGGGGGGGGGGGGGGGGGGTGTTTTTTTTTGTTTTTGGTTTTGTTTTTTTTGGTGGGTTTGGGGTTGGTGTTGTGGGGTGTTTTTTTTTTTTTTTTTTTTTTTTTTTTTTTTTTTTTTTTTTTTTTTTGGAAAAATGAAATTTTTTTTTTTTTTTGGTTTGGGGGGTTTTTTTTGGTGTTTTTTTTTTTTTTTGTGTTGGGGGGGGGGGGGGGGGGGGGGGGGGGGGGGGGGGGGGGGGGGGGGGGGGGGGGGGGGGGGGGGGGGGGGTTTTTTTTTTTTTTTTTTTTTTTTTTTTTTTTTTTTTTTTTTTTTTTAAAAAAAAATATAAAAAATATTGAGGTTTTTTTTTTTTTTTTTTTGGGTTTTTTTTTGGGGGGGGGGGGGGGTTGTTTTTTTTTTTTTTTTTTTTTTTTTTTTGGGGTGTTTTTTTTGGGGGGGGTGTTTTTGGGGGGTTTTGTGGTGGGGGGGGGGGGGGGGTTTTTTTTTTTTTTTTTTTTTTTTTTTTTTTAAAAAAAAGGGGGGTTTTTGGGGGGGTGTTTTTTTTTTTTTTAAATTTTTTTTTTTTTTTTTTAAACCCGGCAAAAGGGGCAAAAACAGCACATTTTATGCTAAAATATTAAAAGATACTCAAATTGAAAATGTATGCCTCCGTTTAACAATGTAGTGCAAGCGTTATACTTATTTTATATAAAACCACAGACAAATGTCATTTAGAAATAATCCGACAACTGAGGTTGCAACGAACTTAGAATGTGCTCAGTAAAGTACTTTATATTTAGTAACACGCGAGGAGTCGACAGAGTGCTTATGTACCGGTATTATTTGAAACGGTTTTGGTAATGTTCTATATTATACATTGTCTCATTACTATAATACCAGTTTGACCGCAAAGCTCCAAATCTTCCGCATATTGACTCGCTTGTTACTATCAACTAAATCAGATATAAAATATGGAGTAATTAAAGAAATACTGCAACAATCCATTCTGGATCATCCCTCGTATGTATAAAAAGTCATTTTTGAAACAAAGTGGCATTTAAAAAGTTGTCGACGAGAAATGACATTTGGATGTGAAGTTATTAATAAATGTAGCATAGGATTAAGGATTTGGTTGATGTAAAAATGCTAACTAATATTTTAGAATTACATAATATTGCAAAAAGTGTCTCCGCGGTTCAGCAGCCATCTACCTTATTCAGTGAATACAGATGTGTTCCAACTTGTCATTTATAAATCAATCACACCTGTTAAAAGCTCTTTGATGCGGTCACAGCTGGTATAACCTTTGGCTTATCTACAATGTGCAACAGCTACAGGCGAACCACTTATAACTTTATCACATTCAAGACTGAATGCGTGATTTTTGTGACCCCCTTCCCCCCCCAAAAAAAAAAGATTCTTCGAACCGTCTAAAATGGAATCATCAAACAAAATAGTTCCAGTATAAATATACTGCAATGTACTTCTGTATTTTTGAAACTATACGATATCAATTTATAAAGCGTTACAAATTATTTTGAAATTCCCAAATAAAACATATAGACTATAGTGTAGCGGTGCCGTCAAATCAAGCCCACAAACATTTTCAACAGAAATTTTCCCAAATTACTACCCAGATTTTTATTTCTAGTCATAACTTTTACATTTTATGTTTAAATACATGTATACCATTTCTGAGAAATTCTGATTTTTTCACAGCTGTAGTATACATTTTGTTACAGATTTAAGTAAAAAATGTTGAGATTTTAGGCTTTCTGTGTAGGTGATAAATATACATTCGTAGCAATGTAACTTACAAATAACATTTTTACTATTCAACAAAAGTTATCAATTTATGTTGTCTTATTTGCATTGCTTACAAATTACACTAACAACTCGGCGTGTAACAAAATATATATCATTGTTACAGTTACTGTAATTATTATAATTTATTGCCTGTCAGCCGTCAAACTGGACTTTGATGGATATGTTTTATGCAAATGTTTAAGCTGTTCATTGAATCCGTACCTTATTATACTTCCAATATAACATTTCGATGACGGTCGACGTATAATATTTGCATATGTTTGCGATTTCAGTAGGGATAATGGTAACTCATATGTATTTTACTGATATCGAGTATTTTCCCAATGCTTGTGAAATACCCAATATTTTCCCTGGTTGGTATATAAGCTTTGATCAAAGCGGACTTGTGTTACAAAGAGATGGATATTCAGTGTAAAACGTGTCTAATACAGGGATAAATTGATACTGAAAGGTACACGTGCATCTATCATCGCATTATTACATGTTATAAATAATTTAAACGTAAATAGCTACATGTATCATATAAAAAACATGTATATCTTGTCTTATAAACGCATGCGCATAGACAGTATAGCCACAACTAAATTATAGCAATTGTGAAATATAATAACATTCTGTATTATTAAACATAAAGTTAAGGTTTTCTGGTTGCAGGCATTCGAAAGCTGTGTATAGTAACTTTACAAAAGCAGCTGTGTCGAGTAAATGATTAAATACAGTTAGACTGTCAAAGGCATGGATTGACACAACTGTTTAAGGGTTGACAGCTGCTAAAGTTAAATAGTTTCAAAACGTTAATACGATTTTCACGTTGGGAAAATGGTGTCAAATACCTGTTCAGAATACAATAACAAGAAATGCGGCAATGCCGCCAAACCAGATTTTCAACAGCGCCTGTAGAAATTCTAGAATTTAATAATACATTTATTAAAAAAAAACAAGTTACAAAGTAGACATGAAATAATATATCATATCTTTTTAAATTACCTCCAAAGATGATATGACCTTTGACTGCCAAATCAAGTTAAAATCATGTAAACAGGATTTTCAATGTTAGTCACTGTGACCTTGACCTTGGAGCCAGGCATGGGGACATGCGTTCTGCACGTCATCTTGATGTGGTAAACATTTGTCTAGAAGTTTCATCAAAATTCTTCAAAGGGTTGAAGAGTTACAGAGCGGACAGGATTTTCAAATGTTAATGTCACTGTGACTTGACCTTGGAGCCAGCCATGCGAACATGCGTTCTGCACGTCATCTTGATGTGGTAAACATTTGTCGAAGTTTCATCAAAATCTTCAAAGGGTTGAAGAGTTACAGAGCGGACACAATTTCGTTTGACGCCCGCCCATCCGCCCATCCGCCCATCCGCCCGCCACAAGTCTAATAACCAGGTTTTCAAAATTGAAAACCTGGTTAAAAACGGAATATTATAACAGTCGGTTTATCTATTTGAGTTAGCTGTATAGTTCTGGATCACACGAGAGGCGGCGCCTCGAGTGTGATCCTGCACTATGCAGCCAACAAGAAAGATACACTCGCAACCGACTGTTAAAGTATTCCTTTTATTATATACATTTACTGGATGCCATGTAATATTATATAATATTAAGCGTAAGTGTGTGTTTATGTAGGGTTAACGCACGTTTTTTCGTGTTATAACATCTGCAGAATCCCGAGGGATGGTTGGTGCCCAAGATTTGGGAGACAGGTCCATTGTTTAGAACGGCACGGCACTGCGCATAAATGAAAACGGGTTATAACGGCGCGTGAATCTCCCCGTTAACACACGTTTTTTCTCCTGTTAAAACACCGGCAAAAAAGGCAAAAACAGCACATTTTATGCTAGAATAATGGCGTAAAGGCAACATAGCGCGTTATTTCATGTCACGTTTTATTTGACGTCCATGACGTCAGCTGAGTCTTCCGTGTATAAACAAACAACAGCAAGAAAAAGTAGACGCAAAATGTAAAAAAAAAAAAAAAAAAAATGTAAATGCAAAATGAAAAATGTAATGCAAAATGTAAATCATCTTTCTGGTTTATTCAATGCGAAAAAGACATTGCATCAATTATGTGAAAAAAAAGCAAGGTGACGAAAATAAAAACAAACTTAATGGACTGCAGCAATGTGGATCTTTTTTCAACTTTTAGTATAGTAATATGATATGAATATGCATGTATGAACAACTTACACGGCGGACAGCTAAGATACGGCTTAGTTTACAGGATGTTGTATTTTACTGCACAAGTACTAAAGACAATTCAGTTAAACAGTAGTAGGTATATAATAAATACGATTGGTATATCTGATTACTTCGGGCAACTGTTTCCAGTCAGCCTCATCTCTGTAGAACGAAAACTGCTTGCTTCGTTTAGTTACATGCTCTTTCTCTTGTTGCGAAGTAGCGACGAAAACAGCAGATGTGCCTCAAGTTGGTTTAGTCAAAGTCTTACAAAACTATTATCACTATCACAGATTATAGGAATAACTGTTTTGTAATTTTGATATTTGCGACTGTATATACGGTTTTTAATGGTCGCAAATATTTTTAACGGCGACGGCGTTAGCCGGAGCTGTTAAAACTGTTTGCGACCATTAAAACCGTATATACCGTCGCAAATATCAAAATCACTAAATAGTTATCCTTTTCTAACGCACAATGTGTCTTAATGCAATAATCAAAACGGCGTTTGAATTTTGCGACTATATATACGTTATTTAATAGTCGCAAATTTAAACGACGTCACCAATCGGTACTGCGTTAGAAATATACTTTTGCAGAAGTAACATGGGAAGAACGTACTATGATAATCACTGTTTTTTTTCATGGGTTTGTTTTTAATATACATTGATGTCAAGGGCGGTTTGTGTAAATATTTTGTCTGCAGATTTGCGCGCACCATAATATCCTTATATCAATGATGATAAAGATTGGAACCGAATTATTATTTACCAACGAATGACATTCCGTAATTGGTGTCAACTCCTAGCTGATTGCAGTATATCCCAAATAAATCTAAATTATTGATTATATTCACACAAGACCAGTGCTGTTTGGCAATGATAAGAAGTGATATAGTATGGAACAACGGACACAGCTCCTTTCGAATACAGCTCCCCGGGGACAGAGAATAAAAAAAAATATTTTTGAAAAATAAAACAATTCTGTATACTATTCTAAGTTAGCCCGATATGTTGTTAATTGCTGTTCCGCATCCTTGTTATGTATACCCAAGTAATTCCAGAAGTCGTTCTAAGACGCAAGAGAGTAATGGTTAAAAGTCCCAGGAGCACCTTGGATGCAAAATTACTAGACAATGTAGCTCTTAACTATATTGCCAGAAAAAATGTCTTTAGTTAGCGAATTCTTAATCCCCGAAACATTCCTTATCACAAAAACATGTTTTATATGTGTTCAATGATATTGTAAAATAAGAAAAATGTTCCGCCAAAGCTGAAACAACAAAAGTATAAAAGAAATACGTAATTACTGTTTCTGATAAAGTAAAAAAAACACACAGTTCTATAATTAATCTATCTGTAAGTTCATTTTGCTATATATGAGTATTTAAAATGTTCTTGAGAACTTTAAATGAGTATAAAATTAATTCCAGAATAAACAGAAATAAAAAAGAAAATCGAGTATCGTCTTATGCCTCGGTCACATATCCGTACGAGTCCTACAAATCCGTACGGTCTCTGTACAATATTAGCTTCTTGCCACATGCCTATGGGCCCCATTCGATCTTTTTGAGTTCTTTATGAATCGTCAAGGATGTCTTACTGAGCCCGTACGGCGAACATAACGCCCTGCGGGTCTCGTGCACACATTGCAAGTTCCGCAAGGTCCTAAATCCGCACGGACATCGTGCAATGCCCGTACGAGCTCTAGTGGGTCTCTTGCTGTGCCCGAACGGGGCCCTTGCGAGCTGCTCTCGTCTTCGAAAATTTCTACGAGCTCGGCAAGAACCCGGTAGCCTAGTCCCCGAGTTCTGTACGAGCTCAAACAATTCGTATTATGTAGGACTCCATGCGATTTTGCAAAATTTCGACAGTAAACCTACTCGTAAGGAGCTTGCAGTTTGGATGTGACCAGGGCATTATGAACACTTAAGTTTTAATATTAAAAGTTTGATAAAATACACGTAAACTTAGGTTTGAATGCCAAGTAAAGATTACTTTAACATAAACGCGCTCCGTAGAGATGGCGGGACAATGCTTATTTTGTTGTTGGAATAAACTTAAAACTTAAAATAATGGAAAATCGTGATTACGGACCTACAATCTTTTTTGCGCATATCAGTGATTGATAAAACTGAATTGACATACAGAATGATTTCTGGATGTTTTCAAACAAGTAAAATTGTAACAAATATTTCATCAAAAGTTGACTTACAACGTCTTTTGTTCAGTCAAATAAATCTACCTTACGGATTAAAGCCACGGGTAGTGAGTGATTCAAGTAGTAAGTGATTCAACAGAAACTCTTTTTGTACATGAAGTAGCTTTGAAGGGAAAGGTCGCTTCACGTTCTATCAATTATTGATGAGGACTTACTTTGTACAACACCTGTACCTTTGAAATTTGAAGCTTTACTATCTTCATTTTGTACAGCTAAATCAAATTCAGGATACTTGCAAAGTGTCAGTTCGTATCTCAGAATGCCTTTTACTAAAAACAAGACCCTTTGGAGGTCATACGGGGGAAGCAAAAGTACACATGTCAAGGTAAAAACATTGGACTCTAACACAACCCTCTAGGGATGGCATCCTGGGGCAAGCAAAAGTACACATCTCAAATTAAAAACATTGGACTCTAAAACAACTTTTTTGAATTAATAGTAATCTAAATTATTCAAAACGCAGAAACATAGTTATTAACTCGAAGTATATTATCACAAAAATATCACCATTTTATTCTAAATGAGCAATTAACATGCAAAGTCTGGGAATACCTTTCACGATAATAATTGGATAAACCGAACTAGACTAGTTTTCCCGAGGTACGCGCAATTTTCGTGCTCCGTGAATAATTATTTTGTTATGACCAGGAAGCGTGTGATTAGCCTCAATTCCCAGTCGCCATTGTTTGCTCGTTTGTTTCCTTCATTAAGTCGTTTTCATCCTTCCTAAATGATTTCTGATGAAACCATTAAGTCGAAACATGAAAATGGACCGGATAGATGTGTTATTCATTACTTCCGAATAAGGGCTGCGAAAACGATAATTTGACATGGTTGTTAAATGGAAAAAATAAGATTCAATATGTTTAGTTACTACAAAACATTGGGGAGTAGCTTATGCACAACAAACGTTGCGATTGGTTTATGGACCACTCGGGTCAAGGTCGTAACACTAAAACAGAAACACGATTTTGGGTCAATAGTTTTAGTTTGCACTGACATATTTTTTACAAGGCTTGATAGGAGGGTATTCCTCGAGATTGGTTTTCGGGTTCACTAGGTCTTAAACTGTGATTTGAAGTATTAAACCGTAGTTTGAAGTCTACAATTTAAGCGACAACAAATCTAATTTTAGTAGCTGAAACCACGGTTTTAAGCGTCACATGACCGGTTAAGACGATGGTGTATCGAACGTTTCAAGTTGATTAAAATTAATACAGTCACATTTTTACTATCAACAATTATGGAAACGTGCCACTAAACAATTTAAGGTTGTAAACAATTTGTCTCCTGGCTTAACTTTAAAGGAAACACTGAAAATGCATAAAACACATCAAAACAACCCCTTCCATCTCTTAACAAACAGAGTAACTGTAATATCTTTGCTCTGCTTGCGATAACTGAAAGCATTGGTTTGATTTTATTTGAAAAATCCATTGTTTCCTTTTTCTAAAAGACATATTGTGGCATTACCTAAAACTGATGTCAAACTAAATAACACAAAAACATAAATAATAGAATCTTTAGAAGTATCATAACTTAACCTAAAATGATCAGCTATGAATTCCCAGTCATTGTAGATAAAATCAGCGGCAGTATCATAAACCATTCAGTAATCTATGTAGAGTTGTTGTTGTACAATTAATGGGTGGATGCGATTTATTACAGAAAACCTCTATATTGATTAATTGTGGTAAAATGATGCATTTTTCGCCATATGTTCTTCTTTAAAATTGTATTTATTTATCATTTTACGTTCATTATAAACATAATCTATGTTTCGAGAATATAATCAGTTAGATGTAAGGAGTGCCTCTTTAAGGTTGGACAAAATTAAGAGCGAACTTTTAGATTTGATCAACATCCTCCTATAAGTGTTTGACCCCGAACATCGAATTATTCTAAGTGAAAGAGAGAAGCGGGTTTACTGCCTAAACGCTATGTCTATTTAGACGTCAAGTGATTTTACAAATCTAAAAGTCAATTTAGCTTCTTGTCTTATCTTTTTTCTTTTACTTTTAAAAGCAATTTACATCAAAAGACGTTCCCTAATTGCGCAATCAGTCAAGTAATGTATCGCAAAAAAGAAAAGAAAAAACTTCAAGGAAAAGCAGAGTGAATTTCTTGTTAATTACACCATTAACGACAAGGAATAGTTTTTGTCTTGTGTGATACGTCACATAAAAGAAAAGAAATCCTACAAAAATAAAATTAAATGTAAAATATCCTCTGCTCGCCAGCTTGTTACATTAGCATGTTGGTATATTCATTGAACATTTAGTAGCACTTATACATTGGCGCGACAGAATATAATCTACACTTAATACTCCTACAGAAGTGACAGAAAGGAAGATAACAAATTTATGTACGTGACAAAAAGAAAGCTACAGTAAAACATATCCATGACAGAAAGAAAGCTAGATTAAGACATGTACGTGACAGAAATATATACTGATACATGTACGTGACATAAAGAACGCTTCACATATACATGTATATTTGTACCTGACCCAAAGCTACACTTATATATGTACGTTACGTTAGGAAAGCTACACTAATACATGTACGTGACAGAATGTAAGCTTCACGTATTCATGTACGTGACAGACAGAAATTCATATTAATGCATGCACGTGACAAACAGTTAGCTTCACTTATACATGTACATGGCAGACAAAAACTACACTTATACGTGTACGTGACAGAAAGAAAGCTACACTAATACATGTACGTGACAGACAGAAAGAAAGCTACGAACATGTTCCAGCGAATTTTTGGAATTCCAAAATGTTCCAAAAACTACAGCGAAAACTATTATAATTATCCTTAAATAAATATGTTGATTCATCGTATTTTTATTTGGAATAAATTTTTTCAACCTTCGTTCAATAGATTATTAAGACAAACACAA
Source organism: Saxidomus purpurata (assembly GCA_022818135.1). Classification (NCBI taxonomy): domain Eukaryota; kingdom Metazoa; phylum Mollusca; class Bivalvia; order Venerida; family Veneridae; genus Saxidomus; species Saxidomus purpurata. The sequence goes on along the minus strand of JAFMSR010000017.1, from coordinate 41,740,445 downwards.
AAATCTAAATCTAAAAAATATTTGAAAATGATGTATTCCAATTGGATTAAAAAAAAACGTAAAAATTATTCCAATGGATTTTTCCAACTGGAATTTTGCGAACTGGACTCGCCAATTGGAATTCAGACTTCCAATAGGAAATTCCAATTGAATTCAGTCCAATTGGATATAATCCAAGTTGAAATGTTCTAATTGAAACGAGTCCAATTGGATTCATTTCAATTCGAAAGAATCCAATTGGATTATTAATTCTAAAAGAAAATTTGCATAGACAAAAACTCATAGTGATAAACCAAAAACTCTTCCATTTCGATTTAGAAAATTTGGGAATTACAAAATTCGCTGAACGTGTTTACACTAATACATGTACGTGACAGAAAGAAAGTTACACTAATAAATGTACGTGTCAGAAAGTACCTTAAAAGAGACATACCCCATAACTGATGTCAAACTAAATAACCTCCAAAACATAAATAATAGAATCTTTGGAAGTATTGTAACTTAACCTAAAAGTTTCAGCTATGCATTCCAAGTCATTATTGATAAAATCAGCGGTTTAAAATATACCGTGGTATTTTTGTGGTAATAACTGTGGTAAAATTGGGCATTTTTCGCCATAGCTTCTTCTTTGAAATTGTATTTCTTTATCATTTTACGTTCATTGAACACATTATCTATGTTTCGAGAATATAATCTGCCAGATGTAGGGAGTGCCCCTTTAAACTAATACATATACTTGACTGAAAGAACGCCACATTAATACATGTACAATGTACTTGACAACAGGCTACACTAAAACATGTAACAGAAAGCTAACTAATTGTAAACGTGACAGAAAGTTACACTAATACATGAACGTGACAAAAAGAAAGCTACACAAACACCCGGGATAATATATAAAATCAGTGTTCTCTGAGAGTTGCCTCTCGTGTATTTAAAGTTTCAAGATTGATGTTTAGTATTTAATTTAGGTTAAAAAATGTTGTTTTCTACCTTTGTATTAACTCGTTACAAACAGGTTTCAATTAATGATACACTAGTTCTAAGTACGCAATTATTTCTGACGATAGCAATATTCATGTTTGGAGATGAATATTTTTTATACTGTTATGATGGAATTTTCTGATAAAGATAGTGCAATACTTATTTTTAACTATGTTTCTTTTTATCAATTTCAGAAAATGAGGCGTACTTGAAAAACCTTCACTCGACCTAAGTAGTGTTATGTCATTGTGTGTATAGGACAATTTGTGATATCTGAACTTTATCCAACTGTTAGACAGAAAAAACCCTGCAACAGACTGACAGCTGCCGAAAAATCGTAAAATATAAAGGAAAGCAGGGAATACATGTTGTTGTAGAAAACAACAAACAAAAATTGAGGTCAAAACAAGCATGGCAGTAACAGGCTATGACAAAGTGATGGAAGATTTTATTTGTATTACAAATGTGTCATTGAATTGTACTGATATAAGAATAAATCTGACAGATATAATGAATAGTGAACCATCGGAAAAACACTCGGTGGTTCATTTCAGTGAAAAGTTTTACGCCTATTTAACGCCTATTATATTTACCATCGGTTTATTTGGAAACGTGACGTCCCTCAGCGTATTCCTAACAAAGAATTTGCGAAATATGTCCGCAAGCCGATATTTGGCAGCGTTATCTATTGCAGATATATCAACGTTAATTTTCTATGTGTTTAGTGAATGGTTGAGACGCGGACTAAAGTATATTTCTCCTGGGATCAAGGTAACGTTCTTAGACACTGAAGGCGTTTGTCAGATCTGGCTGTACCTCAATTACTTTTCGAGATTCATGTCAGCGTGGTTAATAGTTTGTTTTACATGTGAAAGATTCATTGGTGTTTGCATGCCATTACGGAGACGAAATCTGGGGACTTTAAAGGAAACAACAAAAATTATATCAGTTTTAACTGTAGTTTCAGCTTTGCTCGTTTCCTACAAACCTTTTCTGAGTGAAGTGCACACTATACGTTCCCGGACATCCTGTACCAGCAAGCAACGATATGTTTATGAGTCCTTCATACTTGATAGTATTTACGGCATTCTTATCACCTTTGTACCTTTTGTTGTTATAACAACGCTAAATGTTCTAATCATCCGTCGCCTGATTGCCCGGAATCGCAGACAGAAACACCATCTGATCACCGAAGAGAGCCACATTCGTCTAGAATTCACTTTAATTCTTCTTGCTATATCGTTCTTCTTCATTGCATTTAATCTTCCATTCTTTGCAACATGGTTCAGGAACTTCATTCATTCGCATTTTCTCTATCCAAATGAAACGAACGTAAATTCGGACGAAACGTCGGTGGATTATTGGATAGGTGTATTGTCAATCACCCGAACTATTTTTTACATGAATTATTGCATCAATTTCTTTCTGTACAGTGTTACTGGTGCCTACTTCCGGAAGGAATTAAAGGGTCTATTTTTCAGTACTTACCGGAAATATGATCAGTGCAAGCAGTCTGTGAATACACACGAGTCGAATTGTCATGTAATAAGGAGAAATTCTTGGGTTTAAATGTTCTCAAACTCATGAAATCCGACCACAGAAGCTGTATGTATATACACAAATCACATGCTATGTAACAAGAGAAATGTTTCAGGTGTGAAAGTTACTAACTAAACACAAAGAAAACACATTTCAAGAAGAATTGTGAATTTACTTTGAGAAATATTGCACATAACAGACTCATGAATCTAACTATTAGAATGAAAGTGCTGACATCAAGAGGCGAAATTATCACGTTGGAGGAAAATAGTGTAAGCCCTGTTAGCGTGTTGTTATGGAACGGACTACTTCAAAATGTCGTCAAAGTATAAATTGTATTGTATAATGCAGTTATCACGTATTTTTTTTTTTTTTTTTTTTTTTTTAAATTTTTTTGGTTTTTTTATATTTCTTTCCTTGGGTTTATAAATAAGTGAAAATATATATTTAGGTTAAATTTAAAATAGACAATTTCAATTGTAATATTTGTTTCGTAAAATAAAACTAGTGTCAAAAAATGAACAAAACATTATGCTTTGATTAAATAATTCCATCACAAATCCAGCACAATTATTGCTGTTATAACAAAAAGTGTTTACGAGACATTAAACCATGTTAAATGATTTGTATATGTTATGTTACAGCCTGTTAATCAAACAATGCAGGAAATATAAAGATGACAAAAATGTTATGAGTACCTGTATTTTGGTGTATTGACTAGTCTGTGTTTGATTTTAAATAAACAATGGAACGAGGACATATATCATTCATACATGTAATAGTATGTTGCGGAGAGAGACAGATGGACATTTAACCATGCATTGAAAAACAGGCTGAATTAAGGCTGCGTTATTCCTGACAGTAACGGGGGTTTTCTTCTGTTAGAAAACAAAAGCTATGTCACATATTCCGTACAGTGATCAATTATATACACGATGATTGATTAAAACACAAATAAAGAGTTATATATGCGAAAATAGCTTGCATGAAAGATTGACCCAATTACCATATTATGTTTACAAAAGCCGTATATTTCGAAAAACGGTATTCGTATACGGGTGCGGGGGTGATCTAGATTTATTACAATGGCATAGCTTTTAGTAGTACGACACAAGACGGTTCTGAATTTGGAATTGATTCGTAGAAGCACTTCTGAAGCGTTCGATTAAGTTTATTCTGCTTCTCGGAATTGATTCCGTCTATTCCGGAAGACGTTTCGATTTGATAGTTCAGAATTGAGAATTGATTACTATAAGCATCTCTGATGCGTTCGATTAAGCCTTTTTACATCTCGGAATTAATTCCTTTAATTCCGGAATTCAAGCAGAATTTCTGTAGTCACGTGTAGGCATGTGGAAACGAAATTGGGTGGATGTTTCATATCATTAGGTTGATAAATTTCATCACTAGTGCTGTAATCTTAAAAAAACAATTTTGAACTTTTTGATTATCTCCTTTCTGAAGAGCTTAGCTTATTCCGAAACAAGAACCGTTCGATTTAGAATCAGTTCTGTCACATGACATTCTGAATATAGAAGCACCAAATCGCACCCGTCTACCATGTTCAATATTTAGTTGACCGTCCGTCAAAATTTAGTTTAATGTATATAATTATACATTATTCAAGATACATGCAAACACATTGCTTTCAATAATTATTGTAATTTGTACGAAAAAATCACATTGAAGTTTTGAATAGTTAAAGAAATGTAGCAACAGTCTGGTTAACTCTCGATCACCCCTCGCATTTCGCACGCCGAAGATTTACGAACCACCATCGGAATTAACCTCCGATGAAATATGTAAGCACTGACAGTTTTTTCACATCCATGAAAAAACTAATGGTTGTTAACCGGCTGCTTTTTCCCTAAGATGAAAAGGTCCAAGTGTATAACATATATACCCTTTTTGTGTAACTCGGGAAACTATTTCAGTCCTTCAGTAAACATTGCCATTTCTGAAGAATATTGTGTCTTAACGTGGCCGTCACCTTTTTTGGGAATTTTACAAAAGTATACAAAGTATCTATTAATTATACAAATTATAGACTAATCTTGAGGTCAATATATAGTTATCCGAGGTCAATAGCACGTTTTAGCAGGTCCGCAAAAACTATATTATATTGACCGAAACATTTGTCAAAAATTAATAAATAAATTGTATACTTCATAAAAAGAAGTGAAAATATGTGAAATTATATTAAAAATAAAGTCATGAAATTCGCACAGGGCTACACGCTATTTTCCAGGTTTAGACGTACTTTTGCAGACCCCGCACGTGATCGCTTTCGGCCAATCAGGATTAAGTATTTTTGGTAGGTATATAATAAATGCTTTATTACATTTTGCCTAAACTAAGTAACGAACTTGTCTTCACGTCCATTTCAAACAGATATCACAAATACTTAATTCAACTCATTTTAGATTAAGAAATATTTTTCTATGAAGACACCATTTGGCTGTTGAAAACTAGATGCACTGGATTGCTCTTTTCGAAAATAACGATAACAAAAGCAATATCCTCTTTAGAGCCTCTTGCTAAAAAAAAAACGGGCCAGATTTGCTTTTTCTGGATTTTGCCAAATTCAAACGAAACGTTTTTCGTGAAGTATAAATCATTACATATCCAGTATAAGTAAACGTATTGTTTGTAAGTACATGTAGTTCTAATACATGTTTGTTACAAGATCATTAATTTAATCTCGACCGTTAACATAAATAGATAAATACAGCCTGACATATATGCATTCAAATAATTAAATTTGATGATGAAATATTATAACAGATATCTAAAAATTCTATTCTATCCATATATCTTATATCCAAATATAATCTAGCCTAATATATGACGCATTTCTAGCATCATATAGGGAATTACGATGCATGTACTGTCTTGCTTTTCATTGATATGTTGCACCATCATTTTGAGTTAAGGCGTTTTTGTTTTATTCTTTAAATGCCCATGTAATGCGCTGCAATTAAAGCAAACTATCCCACAACTCGCAGGCGTAAACATCCTTTTCTATTAAATCATTTACGTTTCGAAAATGAGCTTCTTTTTACTACGATATATGATAAATGTTTGAATACTTTAGCTGCCCTGTTAGTTCTATTACCATTTCTCTGAAAAGCACGTAATTTCCCATAAAATAGCAGTATTTATAAGAATATAATAATACTCCATTTCGCCTGTCTCCGGAACTCGCCACTTCTATGATACATTTAATTGCATTAATATACCATAAACACCGTGGATAATTCCAGTAATAAGTATCGTCATCAGAGTTGTCACCATACATTAATTTGTAATTGATACTTGGTAATGATAAATGGTATCTAGTTCTTCTATAAATAATACGTATGCCGTATTCTACTTAAGGTCATTTCGAATTAAGGTTTGCCATTGTAGGTAAATGGGAAATATCTATTGTTACAGAGTAGAGATACTAATCTGACGGAAATAATCACTCATTTCATGTAAATAGTTACATTATAATCTCAAAAGATAAAGCAGACCTCCAAGATATAAGAATAAATATTCACACTATGTTATTAAAGAGGCACTCCCTATATCTAGCAGATTATACTCTCGAAACGTAGATTATGTGTTCAATGAACGTAAAATGATAAATCAATTAATTACGTCATTTCTCAGCCTGGAAATAACGTAATTAATCTCACAAGCAGGACTCTACTCATTGCATGTTCTAGTAATGAGGATTCTTTTACTGATTTGTTTACTTAATAAAAGCATCGTCATGCCTTTTAACTAAGTAAAAATTGTTGTCCTGGTACCTAGATAATATGTTGAGTGGCCTACATTAAGTTAATATAACTGCTCAAATGAATACGAGAAATGCCGGTTGAGTGTTCAATCAGCGATGTCTGAAAGCCAAGACACCAAGACAAAGGTCAATTACTGCAACACCAGAATACGTGATTTCCTGTTTGCTGATGATAAAACAACGACTATATGAAAGAAACAAATGAGCTGTCACCACAACCTTTGAGCTGGACATGCAATGCAGCCTAGATAAATTTTCAAGTGCCTCTGAAAACTTTGACCTTACAATCAGCACGAACAAAACAAAAGCCATATTCCAACAAACTCCTGATTTACAATATGTTGAACCCAAGGTCCGGATTAAGAACCAAACCCTGGTTGCTGTGGACAAATTTACATACCTAGGTAGATCACTTTCTAGGAAATTCCACATTGACGATGAAGTCAATTACCGCATTGCCAATCTTTGGATTAAGGTGGCAGGTACGAGTCCAAAACTCTGAAGTTTTGATGAGTGCTAACATGGTGCGCATACACACCTTGCTACGTCAAGGACAATCCCACTGGTCAGGACAACGGGACACGTAAGGAGAAAGTCGGACACTCGTATTCCAAATCAGCTGTTTAACGGTGAGCTTCAGAGAGAAATTCGTTGTCGATGGAATCTATATAGAGACTCCTCGTCATGTGTAACCTTTTTGTCAGAGTCCCCTGATAAGTCACGCCAGACAGTCATAACTATAATGCATTAGTGTCCGATTGACACATTTTTGTCCATTTATGGATTAATTATGTTTTTCTTCTTATGAAAATGTTTGTGTCTAGGTCCTTTCCTGCACGAGATTTTACAATCATCGATACATAATTTTATTGCTAAAATTTATTTCCTTAATATTTCCACAGTTCTCCATACGGCAATTTATCATGCCCTAAGTGTCTTAAAAGTCTTCATGCACGTAATTTTACAATCACATACAATGTATCTGGCTTCAGGATGATACGTTTATCACACCTTTCAATGACAGAATCAATTTTGGTCACTACTTTAACAATCAGAAACCGCTTAAAGGTACTAACAACATTTTGATTACCAAGCGAGACGTCTTACCAGCGACACTGGCTGTTATTTGTACCGGAAACGTTGCTAACATTTTAACTCGAAAGAAAAGCATACGTATATCTCTATCATAATTCATTATTCTAAATGAATAAATACAAAAGTGATAACCGGGCTTAATGCCAGATCCTACTAATGGCCTGGAATTGAACCGTTCTAGTTTTATTTAAGGGGCACTCCTTATATCTAGCCGATTCTTTTCTCGAAACATAGATTATGCAATGAGTAAGATAGATAAATACCATATAAGGCCATGGCGAAAGATGCCTCATTTTACCACAATTAATCGATATAGGGGCCTTTTGTAATAAATCGCATCCACCCATTTTACTGTACAACAACAACTCTACATAGATTATTGAATGGCTTACGGTACTGCAGCATATTTTAAACCGCTGATTTAATTGATAATGACTGGGGACGCATAGCGGCATGGGGGTTAAGTTATAATACTTCCAAAGATTCTATTATTTATGGGAGGTTTTTTTTGTTTGGGGTATGTCCCTTTCAGAAAGCGTCTAATAAAACATCGATCTGAAGTTCTGATGCGCAGTAATTTCCCAAAAAGGCTCTAGTGGTTGATAACTGCGCATCAGAACAACGAAGAATTGCTTATTAGACTATAACAAAGGATGTTATTTCGATTCTAACATTATAAGATTTTACTTAAGGCGAATAAATGCATAGCGTTAGTTTCTACGCGTATATTTATTCATTGTATTTTGACGGCATATCTGCTCTCGCTTTGTTCATTTTTTCTTCTCTTTAAATATAGAAACAAACATATGAGTCATGTAAGAATGTATATATATATATATGCTTATTTTCAAACCCAATTTTTGATGTTATTTGTATCAAATATATGCTAATATAGTACCGTCTAAAGCTAAAACTCCAAAATAAGTGAAACAATCAGTTTATGCAAATATCTGCCAAAGGATGAATTTATTAATCTAAATACTTAAAGTAGGAAACATTATACACGCGATATGTCGTGCAGAATTTACTGCAATTTTTGTTTGAAGAACGATCGTTTTATTTTTGTACCTTATCTACTAAGACTGTTAGACAGAGATCAGGTCACTATACTGAAATGGAATGCTCTAAGTCCTATTCAAATCTTTACTCTATTTAAATACATTGTATATAAATAAAACAATCGGTTTGCTTTAACTTGCTCTGAATATATTAACGAAACTATGTGATTCTGTTCTAAATATGGAAAATTGGAAGTGTTTTGTAGGGATATCTACCATATAATTACATCTTATGATTCCTTAACAACTATTGTGTAGATGCATTCGGTATATAGTTAATTATACGCTTCTAATACGTGCTCTTTTGAGAAATATATCAGCCATGGAAATGAGATGTTAGAGAACAGTTCTTCTTAACATATTACCACTGAGGCAGTACGAAATACATTTGTAGATTGTAAAGTTTAAATATCAACATCTAGTACTCATATTATTAGAAATGATTGCAGGATTGATAGAAATGATGAAACTTAATCTAGAGGATTTTCAAATGATATAAGCAAAACCCTGTCGTGCAACTTCTGTTCCTGGCAAAATAACAACAACACGGTAGAAAGGCTTACGTTTCTTCTGTTGTTTTTGTGTGCAATAGAACCCATTTATATAAGCATACAAATTGTTCTAATGGATTTTTGCGGTACACTATCCATGAAAATCATCTTTCAAGATAGGAGAAATTATTCATGTACAATTAAGATTACATGTGTAAATGGTTGTTTCCTTTTTAATTTATCCCCCCGCCGAAGGCGAAGGGGATATTAGAAATGGTCTCCGTCCGTCTGTCCGTGCGTCCGTGCCAATTTTTTCCAGAGCATAACTCCAAAAGTACTGGAGCGATTTTCTTCAAACTTCATACACTGACAGAGCACATTGGAAGGAAGCGCAGTGTGTAAGAAAAATAACTCTACCTTGCCTACTTTTAGAGTTATTCCCCTTTATCAGATTTACTTGAAAAACTTTGTCCGAAGCACAACTCCAAAAGTACTTGAGGAATTTTCTTCAAACTTAATACACTGACATAGCACATTAGTAGAAAGTGCAGTGTGCAAGAACAATAACTCTACCTTGCCTACTTTTAGGGTTATTCCCCTTTATCAGATTTACTTTAGAAGTTTTGTCTAGAGCATAACTCCAAAAGTACTTGAGGGATTTACTTCAAACTTAAAACACTGCCATAGCACATTGGTAGAAAGTGCAATGTGCAAGAGCAATAACTCTGCCTTGCCTACTTTTAGAGTTATTGCCCTTTATCAGATTTACTTGTCCGAAGCATAACTCCAAAAGTACTTGAGGGATTTTCTTCAAACTTAATACACTGACATAGCACATTAGTAGAAAGTGCTGTGTGCAAGAACAATAACTCTACCTTGCCTACTTTTAGAGTTATTCCCCTTTATCAGATTTACTTGTCCGAAGCATAACTCCAAAAGTACTTGAGGGATTTTCTTCAAACTTAATACACTGACATAGCACATTTGTAGGAAGTGCAGTGTGCAAGACAAATAACTCTACCTTGCCTACTTTTAGAGTTATTCCCCTTTATCAGATTTACTTGAAAAACAATTTCCGGAGCATAACTCCAAAAGTACTTGAGGGATTTTCTTCAAACTTAATACACTGACATAGCACATTGGTAGGAAGTGCAGTGTGCAAGAACAATAACTCTGCCTTGCCTACTTTTAGTCAAATAGAAAAATATCATACCTATACTGATAATGAACATTAATATAATTTTGCAAACCTTCTCTTCATTGCCTTATTCTTTTTCCACTTACTTGAAAACTGTACTCAGCATGACCATAACTATACGGCTTTTTAAGGATTTCCTCTCACCAAGTAAAATGTACGAAAGTACAACCTTCAGGTAACTTCTTCCAGGCGGGGGGATTAACCATGTGTAACATGGCTCTTGTTAGTACTGTTAGCGATCACATTTCCACGTACCACTTACCACACAATAAAATTTCTAGAATTATGTAATAAATTATATAAAAATAAGGTTTCCCTCCCTCAGAAATTATAACGATTTCCGTTCGGTTTCACTTTGTTAAATAACAACGCGAAATTAAATGTCCGAGAACCAGATCGACCTGTAACAAACGAAACATATAGGGTGCCAAATTTAAGTTGCATGTTACACGCTATGTAAATGGACTATTTAACCACTGACTTCTAAACTACAACATATATTGTTATCTATTCATGGGACATACCTTGACATACAAAGAAATTTACAAGAAGATATTTACCCAAAGTTACTGTTTATAATTTATGTAGGTCTTCTTATATCAAATTTTTTCAACGAAATAGTTCATATTTCTTGGACATACAGTAAAATCCGTTTCCAACGAACCCTTTAGGACAATTTAAATGTCATCATTGTATACGGAGTGTGTTATAGAGGATATTTGTTTGTTTTGAGTGGATACGGAATATATCTCACGGAGAAGTGATGCAATTGTAATATTTTCACAAGCGTGAAGTGTGAGTTAAAATGTGAAAATTGTATCACTTTGAGTTGAGATATATATCATACCCACTCAAAATCTGACAAATGTTCAATTTTATTTAATGCTAACTATTAAAACTAAAGCCAAATTATGTATATGCACCCATTGAAAAAAGTACTTCCGGCAGACTTATATCACCCACACTGTGACTGATATGATATCTATATCATCACTCAATATTTCAGTGATATATTTCAGTATTTCATTGGAAAGCATGAAACAAAAATCCGTTTTACATTTTGATATGAAATAAATAAAGAAAAATATTCGGACCGAGAAAATGTGTTCCTTATATCCGAATTTTCGCTATATCCGGAGCCGTTATATACGGAGTTGACTGTACTTCAGTTTATAACGACACGAACCAAGAAGATATGTCGCTGGTTCAGTAAGTATTTAGGTCACGTATAACTATGGTAAACGTCGAGCACGTCAGCTTAACAACAGTCTTTTATACTGACGACCAATACTAAGAACTCCTCTTACATTTTCTAGAGAGAACTAGAACTGAACTGGCTCTAAGAGAGCAATATCCGAAAATTGTCTAATACCAAGCTAAGGCATTTTATGTTTCTGTTAGTGCTATATGTCCATTAACCATTGAGCACAATGTCCAATAAATAATGAAACTGTGTAATGCTAAAACATTCAGGCGTTTAGCGCGTGAATTTAACAATAAAGTAAGATATAATTCTAGATATGTTTGATGAATGAATTCAGTTCCCGAAACAGTGGCATACATCTTGTTGTTAACTAATAGTTGTGATCAAAAATAATTAAAATAACTCTGTAAACAGCCGACTTCTCATCAAAGCCTATTGTCTCGAATCAGCCTAACTGACTTAAAAAGGTTAAACGATTCACAAATAGATCCTCTTTCAGCGCCGAAGATTGCTATGGTTAACATAGGTAATTGTAACCACTGATGCAGGAGAGAACATAGCATGGAAGGCCTCTCTGAAAGAACGATTCTGGATAACAATTTCACTACTAAATATAATATACGTTCGAATAGTTGATACAAAACAAGAAACCTGTCGATGGTATGACATTTATTTGGCAGATATTTCTACTAGTTATCTCACCGATAATATGTAATGTGAATGATATATTATGTAAGGAAGAAAAAGCGGAATTCCCTATGAGGCAAGAAAGGATAAAGTTGCCATTAATTCTTATCTGCACAAATATGTGATGCAACAACACAAATTGAGTTTTTAAAACATTTTCATAACCAGCATACGGGAAGAAGTTTACAAGTTTACAAGTTTATTATATTCAAACCAGAAGGTCATAAACTCATGTGGCAACATGTACATAATACCATGATATAAATATGGCGAATGTAATTATACACTATGGCATATATTTATAGAGTGATTTGCATTGGACGTTTTCAAACTATGATGACATTAACAGTGCATACTGAATTACGTACATGCATAAACATACCTTTACACATTATGCACATATATGTGAGTATGTACGTACAAAATAGAACTTATTTCCACTACTGTTAATATTGTTTCGAAAACGAAATAACAAGATAAACAAGTGGAGGATAACCTATAACAATTACATGAAATGCAACGAAGTCATAACGGACATAAACACGTAAAATGAACATAATATTATACAAACTACACTTATGACCTATCATAAAATAAATTATTACTCAATGTAAATGATTTGTTTACTATAATTCCAAGTGCCTTTATAATTCCATTGTTTTCTGTATTTATGAGTTCTACAAATTTTAACTTTTTGGACGTTCTAAATAATAAGCTGGTAAATATTGTTTTCTAATTACAGCTAATTTGACATATTCCATAACAAAGTGGTACTCATCTTCTAAAGTGTTACAAAATACGCATTTACGTTCACTTACTGGTGTACTAACAGGCTTGTTTACAAGTGGGGCTCGTTTTGGGGAGGCTGTTTTGGTACGTGGCATTCCCTGTTTGATATTATTTTTGTTTTCTTGTTCCATCTTCCTGTTTCAATACAAAGTCTATGAGATGATAAACGAAGTCGTGATAAACTAATTCGAACTTTAGGTATATTCAGAGTATCGAGATAAGGCTGAAACCTAAAATTTGCGATATTTTTATAGAACAGTTACCGCTGCAGTATCATACTGTTAAAACATTACGACAGACATTGCACACACATAGGCTTATATGCTAAATACAAAACAAATATGCATAATCAGCAAAAACATTCTTCCCCTTTCCAAAAATTGGAAAGGTTGCTATCTAAAAGATTGTCCATATAATCAGCATTAATATTAAAGTCGGATATTTGTCTGCAGTAAAATTCCTCTTGGGAATCAAATAAAAAACTTCTGAACAGTTTTTAATTCCAGTATAATTTAATAGACATTGCTATATTCAAAATGTAAATTTTCATCGAGCGATTGAATTTATATGCCCTGAAAACATGTATATAATGATAACTGTTGATTAATCTCTCCTACCTAAGGATTTAATTCAAAATATACGTAACAGAAATGGTAGACTTTCATTTTTTAACTAGGATAGTCAAACAATAATTTTCAGTGATTTTCTCTATATTCAGTTTATACTAATTTATTTATTAATGATTGCGAAAGAAGTTCTTACAACGTATATTAAAGGCTCCCGAAACTCTTTGCAGATGAAATCAACCTCGAAGAAAGAGAGGCAATATAGATTTATTTCTGTCTTGCCTAAGGACACTACCGACATGGCGATGTTAGGGAGGGATCGAACCCGGGGCCCTTCGATCCTGAGGCGAACGCGCTACCACTGCGCCACGGCGACTCCTATAATCAGTGACATGAAATTGTCAAACAGCTGCGTATATTTTGGTTGTTACTTTGGCAATCTTCGTTTTTCAGAAGTATAAATCAATGAGATATAATGGAGATCGCATTGAATGGAAGTATCTTTTAAAGCTTCTCACTCTCAGTTGCCGTTGAAAAATATAATTTCAAAAATGAAATACTTATACGTGATTATAAAACTAAAGGCTAGAATCAACAATATAAGTAAAAAGCTATTTGCAACAATCGACTGAAAAGGCTGGTTTTTGGCTACTCTATTTGTTTATATTGGAATTTCGAATGCGTTTGCAATGCATTATTATTTGGTAGCATATGATTTCAAATATTTAGCTATACGTGACAGGACTCTATACTGGAACCTTTTTATATGACTATATGTTCAAAAATACGTTATTTTCAAACAGTTTGAAGAACTTTATTTTTTTTCCAAAATCTGAGAGCGAGGAGCTTTGAAGTAGAACGTTTTACTACCAGTAAACGACTTAAAGAAAACAAAATGTTTTACAAATTATTAATAGTTTTAAATGTTCAATGTTTTCATATACCAAATATTACTGAGACATTAACTTTTAAATTAATATTACATTGGTCAATAATTTATTATAACTTGCACAAACTTCTAATCACTTTTACGTTGATGAATGTGTTAGCATATGAGACAATATTATATGATATGGTATTCTGAAGGGAATAGACATCATTACAATATTCCACAGCACTTAAATCAATTACGTTTTTTACAAGATGTAGAACTAGTAGCAAAGGAAATTTTCCATGTAACAAAACATGCTATGACAAGATGCTGACAGTCGAACTTTATAGACAGAAAGTAGTCGATAGGACAGTTTTAAAAATTATTCTTTATTTATGTTACAAAATACATATTAGATCAACCCACAAGTCAGTGTGCATTTCACAATTATAGCCTGAATGCTGCGGTCAATAGTTTGTGGACCTCTTAAAATGTGATATTGACTAAGGATGAAGTCCGAGGTCAAATAGCATTTGTCACAAATATGTAACGAAACATTAGTCTAAAGTTATTGTATTGTATACCTCATAAAAAGTAGTGACACTAAAAATTAAGCGAATTTAAAGTAAAATTAAACTGACGCAAGTCTTCATTTTATTTCCCAGGTTGTAAACCTGGCACGTGATCGCTATCGGTCAATCAGGATTAAGGATGCATGATTGGAATGCGATATTCTAGAGTACTAAATGGACATAAATTTGTATATTGCAGGACAGTTTGTGTATAGGTTATAAAATTGTTATATTTATTTATTACATGTACCATAATGGTGAATTTGAAATAATGTTAAATTGAGTAATTTACAATAGCAAAATATATTTTGTTTCCTTCTTCAATTTCTATATAGATATGTCACAGTGGAAAAAACTTTTAAAATTGTAATTTTTAACAACGCCTGACCCGTTTCATTATAATAATGTTAATAACTGCAAATTATGCCGTCAAACTGAACGAGCCAGAGTGAATATACGGCATATGTACTGGCGAACGATGATGAGTAATGTAGACCCACCCACCCAAATCGTCTTCACTGATATTTGTTGCACTGCACCTTTGGTCTAGCAGTGTCTGTAGTCTAAGGATTGGGAAAGACTCGTCTGTGAACAAGACTGATCAAAATTTTCATCTGCTTTAGCGAAGTGATGCCGTTGCTATCGATGCAGTTGGGTTTATGAAACACAAACGCTTTTACTTAAGTTTGGGTCAAGGTCGAAGCATTCACCTGCGACCTATTTTTAGAAGTGAACTTCAAAACTGCTAGACAGTAAACAAGTAAAACATATATGTTTGCATGTATGTTAAATGCAATACGTGTCATATATTTTGATCCCGGACTAGGCTTTTTAATTGACTGCTTAATCAGCGGAACCAGCTTGTTTTCTGACAAAGTGCACATCAATAAATTATTCTGTAGCAGCCTTTTTAAATCAGTTAACGTTATAAGGCTTATAACGCTTAACTGTCGTGACCTATATGATAGAAACCAAAATGAATATTATGAATAAATATAAATATATGAATAAATAAACACACTTATAGATATACGGATGCTAATAAGTACAACAGATTAATTATTTGTTGTGACTCATTAAACACTAGGGATTGATTTCTAGCTACTTATTAACAACTGTGTATTATGATGTATTGAGGATTAAAGAGTTATTTTTTTGAAAAAAAGTAGTTCGAGGTTTTTCATTTACATCTGTCTGAAAGACAGCACACTCGATTGTGCAGTCGTTTTTCGTCGTTAAAGATCTATTTGACAATATATTACCATTTCTTCTGTCACTAAGGGCTACACCTCTAACAATAAATAATGGCATGATTCCTAGTTAATCAACCCGATATCAACAAACGACTTGGTTTGGAGGATTTTGCAATGTTTTCATTTATTCTTAATGTGGCAATGGTTGGAACTATACACACAAATAAGATTCATTTCATCTTTTCAAGTGGTTCTTTCAATTTATTGACAAATGCATATTTGCATTAACTATTGTAGAATGTTTCCTGTTGTCTACTCATAAACATTATATCAGATCATCGGCGCAAAAAATCATTACAGACACATTATTTTATTAAAAACACATTCTGTTTCTAATATCTTCTTGGCGTGCACATCTTTGTAAGTTTGTGATCAATGACTTCTGCTAAGATGAAAATTATCTTAAATCTATACTGTTTATGATAAATCATTTTGGATGTTAATACAGTGTCTGGCGTTGAGAAGAAGTTAAAAAAATGCACCAGTTTGAAAAAACACCGTTTTCTCTAAAATATACCGATATCATTATTGAAATATAAACAAATGTAACATGTAAATATAACAGGGCCAGACAAATCTGCCGCATGACCGGGACTCGAGCCCGGTGCCCTGCGTTTACACAGGTGAATGTAAGGATATCCGCGATGTCTTATTCTAGCAATGAAACGTGAAGTATTTTAAGCGCAGTCAAATCTGTCATATTATTTAACGATAAATAAATGAAAAGACATTTCAGGCAACTAATCACTGAATTTCCAAATCAATAGAAACATGCGCTGACGGTAGCTAGATACTTTCTGGAAAAAATTAAGGATATCCGTGGTGTCTCTATTGTAACGATAAATTAATGAAAAGACATTTCAGGCACCTAATCACTGAAATCTCCCAATTAGTAGAAAGATTCGCTAACGGTAGCTAGATACTTTCTGGAAAAAGTTCTCTATCCTTCACTGAAAGTTTCATAATTTCATATAGTTTTGATTGAATGATATATATCTGTCCGCATGTAATAAACACTGCTCGAATTACAACTGTTGTCAGCAAAGTATTTTTTTCTGAATGTAAACTGATATCATGATAGTGGTATTGTTTGAGTACAAACAGGGTTAATGGGTGGATTTAAGTGATTTATATTTGGCATTGCCACGAATTTCAAGATGCCCTTTACTAATGACCAGTTTATAAGCTTATTTACGATGAAAATTAATCATATAACCAGATAGTTCACGTGTTTATGTACGCCGACACTTTTGTACAAACTTGGCTTTAAAGTACATGGCGCTACATGTATTGACTTCTTTGAATATCATATAGTTTAGTGCATCTTTGTGAAAAAAAGGACAGAAAGAATCCAACTTTAAATAATAACATGGCAGGCTAAAATACAGTTATATCTCATAACAGTGAAGACACTAATGCTACTGAGGTGCCCAACATGGATACCAAAAGGCAAATAAAGTTACTGATCTGTTCATGTGGTCAAAGAAAAAAGTGGTCTACCTATCACCTTTATTTGATTTCCAGTACCAAGATCATAGGATATGCACATTATCTTGAAGGGTGAACATTTGGCCAGAGTTTCATTCAAATTCGTCAAGCGGTGATAAGCAGATATTGAGCGGACACAAAGGCTCAAACCTTTGACATGAAGTTGTGTCCTTGTCCTTTATATCTTGTGACCAGATCGTGGGTTCTACATATTGTCTCAATGAGGTGATCGTTTGACAGGAGTTTCGTCAAATTTCTTCAAGAATTTTGAAGATAATGAACGGACAGTAAATTATGTGACCTGTAGTTGTGATATTGACCTTTAGTCAGCGTGTCCAGATCATGTGTACTGCACATTAACCTGATAAGGTGAATATTTTACCACAGTTTCATCAAAATCTTTCAAAGGGTTAAGGAAATATTGAGGGGACATGAAATTCAGTACTCAAACCATTGACCTTAAGTTGTGACCTTGACCAAGGCAAAATCTACAAACTGATAATGATCTTATCAGCTTCAAATCACATAGTTGAGACACAGTGTTATCAAATCGGGAAGTAATTTTCAACATTTTGACTAACTTGTACCATTTTGATTTTTTCAATGAAAACATATTTCACTTAATGCAAATATAAAACATGAAATTATTATGAAGATTCACTGAAGCGTATTCTTAATAAATCCCTTACTTTGTTATGATGCAAATATACTAATTCCTTTGATTTCAAATATAATATATCAGGGTATACTGTCCCCGTGTTATGTATATATGTAAAACTGCTCTGCAGTGATCATAATGCACAACAAAGTTATGCCGGAAATCAGTCTATTTTGTCTGTCAGATGTTTTATTAAAATTCAAATTTTATTTACAATTATGCTTCCATTTGCATTCGCTTTCAGGTTATCATCAATGTATTACGTAGACTATATACATACAATGCTGTTTCAGAGATTATTGCTGTGTATATTTATCATTTAAAGTATGTTGTAACCCTTCCGCCACTAAAGAAACTGCCAGATTAGATAATCATTTGGAAACTGATCCAATTTGTGAAAACACTTGTTAATATAAGTTTTTACCAGTCTGCGGTGTGTGGATAGTGGGAAGGATAGCATATTATCTTAAAAGTAGTCCAGCTATAAGTCATTCGTTTTCGATGTTTCACAAACTAACACTAAACTTCTGGTGAAATGTAGCCTTAACATTTTAAAAAGTAATTAATCAGTAGTTCATTTACATTTCCATAAGTTTTGATTCACCTTCATCACTGGGTATGAAAGAGCTGCCGCAATGCTTGACTTAAAATATATTTATGAGCACATTTAACTTTCTAGCGTAGAAGTTCCAGTGTTATTGTATTGCGACTGTCTTCATGTTTTATATGCACATGATTTATTTATCAACTAAGTAAATGTTAACCATGACTTTGAATGCAAACATACATTTTAGCCACAAGTAAAAATTAAAGTTAGTGTCTTCATATAGCTTGCATATAATACTTACAGTTGTTTTATACACATATCGAACATATATCCTCATAAGGGACTCATTATTTAAAAGTACTGCACGATTATGTTACAGTTTATGTTTTTTATTATAATCAGTATAGATATATTACAAATGTACATTTTACAATGCAGATATACACAAACATGCAATATTCAATATAAAGGTGGTCGTCAACCTTGGCACACAAGAAAGATCTTATCTGAAACAACGAGGTTTTACTTCCAGTCTAGCTATATATTAAACTATTTTAAAGTGTACTCGAGAAATAAATAATTTTATTATCTGTATTATGTAGAAAGTTCGATATCTCACTCGTTTGCATTTAAGCCATATTACTCTTTCGGACAGTAATCTACATGGCAATTATATAATTACAATAATATTTGTTAAATCAAAGTTAGATGAGTCTGGAAAAATGTATAATGTGAGTGCAATCGTTTTGTGTCTGCAATTTTTGTCTAGTTGTAACTGCGAATGAGACACTGTTATTCAAGAAGATATATACAGCTACTATAGCACTCAAACGTCAAAAACAAAAAGCCAGCATGACTCATACATTTTTATTTAAGTAGCTTTACGTCAAAATTTAGAGACAATGTATCTTGGCACGTTTTCAAAATACAAATTTACGCCTGATTCCCCCCGAGAATATATATTGTGTACAAACGACGGTACAATGTTTTTGTCCGTCATAATGTCGAAGAATTTGTCATCCTTTGAGCAAGCTTATTTACTATTTATGAGGTTCATCCTGTTCTCTTCTAACATACTATCTCTCTAGATATCCGAGAAGAATTTCAACTTTACTTCATCAACTGAAATTGAACGACCTATTAGTAAGCACATGTAAACATGCACTTTTGATAAAAGATTTAGTACGGACGTAGTCACAATTGGAGAGAACTAAGCAAGCGGCCGGTTAGCTCAATCGGAAGAGCCTTAGCTCTTACAAGGCTATAGGTTCGAGTCTAGGTCAAGGTGCGCATTTTTGCTCACGTGATATGCATCGCCTTATTAAACTTGACATGATTTTAACTATAAAATCTAGCTACCAATCGCTATTGCACCAACCATCTTTTAAAAGATAGTTCTTCTTTAAAAGCAATATCTTTATTTAAAAGTAACACCATTGGACATACTAACTGTCTGGATATTAATGATTTACAACATTTTCACCATTGAATCAAAATATTTCATTTTAATTGTTTGTTACTTTTCGCTATGTGTCTGAATATTATGTAAATCGCAATGACTTCTGGGTGCTATGTATATGGGGGTTTGGTGTTTGTTTTTTTTTTTTTTTTGCTATTATATGTGTGTTTTCTGCAGAGATCGTCCTAGCGGAAAATTAATTCCGATCTGACATTAAGTAAGCCGCAGTTATTCATTATCACCACTAAATATAATATATGGTAGAATATACATGTAGTACATAAACATCTAACAACAAAGCATGCATAATGGTACTAAATAAACATACACTATAATGCAAGCAGTATGAAATACTTGTGAATGCTATATAATTACAAGCCGTAACTACGAAAGTAGAAATCGCCCAAATGACAAGAGAGTGATATACAAAGGTTCCAGTATTTGTAATCTTTCGATCATTCCTTTATAATCGGCTTCGGGGAAAATTAATATCTCCTAAAAAAGCACTCCATATTCGCGTTTAGTAAAAGTATAATTATATTGATTATGTTATTAAGAAAGACTAGGAAGAGGATGCCAAAAACACACCAAAAAAATGTGAAAGATAAAAATGCAAAATTGAAATGACTTAGTATTCAGTACTGTGCTTCAGAATGGAGTCCAAATGACAGAATTAATAGATTATTCAAATGTTTGCCTCTCAGCATATTGTAATTGTTATTAAAGTAAGATATTTGTCTCCTGTAAATTGCTTTTGGGAACGAAAAAAACCGTCTTATCATGTTTGAATCCTGGTGTCGTTTTGCAGACATTATTAAATTCTTATCCATAACTTTTCATTGAGAGAATATAATCTTCTTTCAATACAAAATAAATCACAATGAAGATAGCAGAATTACGAAACAGAATATTTATCAACTGGGAAAAAAACTACCAACATGATATATATCTTAATCCTAAGAACAAAGCAGAAACAAAAATACTTCGCAGCTTAACCAAATAAAATAATTTGAAACAGCTTAAGAAGTATTACTTTAAGAAATGCTTTCTAAGCACCAAACAGTAACGATTCAAAATAAGAATTTAGATATTTCAGTCTTTATGAATAGAATTTTACTTTCATAAAGTTTGCTGGGTTATTTTATTGGTACATTTTAAAATTTCATGTATTGACTTTTGGTGTTATATATGACGTGATGTTCTCAAAGTAGTACACATATTCTACAGTGCCCGTGTAAGGGAAACTTTTTGGAGTTTATGTAACGATGGATGGTCAGGGCTAAACACACCAGAGTAATCAGACACTCAACACTATACAAAATTTACAACTTTAACTACAGTGATGAATATATACAAAGATAAATGCAAAATATGATGATAAGAGTGGACTATAAAAACGTCTTAATGTTAGTCCTGAATTAGACACGTTTCACTTTACTTAATGATTAACACGTTTTACCATTACAAAAAACTGTCCTCGCCATTTATAAGAACATCTCCGTATAGGCTTCGGTAATCCGGGGTTGGACTTAAGTAGACATATGTCAACTGCACAAAAGGTGTTTCCTGTGTAAATGGGCCATCTTGCATTTCACTATATGGTCATTACCTTTGTATTTTTGTCTAGCATCTGTCAACCTGCGTTTCAGTTACAAAACAAAGACCCTTGTTAGTGTCCCTTTTTACATGTGTTTGTCATTTTATGTGTTATCTAGTTAATTCAACAAATATATCTAGATCACAATATTTAGAATGCTAAAATAATGAAAACTGTTACAAGAACTGAATGTTTTTTTTTAACAGAACTATGTGTCATTAAACATTGCTGTGTTTTATATCATTGGTGTACATGTGTAAGAAATGGTACCATAATACAACACTTCCGAGAAAGCATTATTGAAAGATATTTGAGATATATGATGTCGTTATGAATGGCAGAAATTTAAAACGGCTGCCATATTGACGCAAAAACGCTCCAGGAACTGTCGCTGCCGCTGTAATTACCAGATGAAAAAGTAACACAACTACTGCACTATTGAGGACTGCATTTAGTTCGGAAATTTATCACATCAAGTAAATCAAACCCAAATACATTAAACGAACCTATAGGTTAGAGCAAGTAATAAAATATTGAATACTGAAACAAACATAAAAAGAGCATAGTGTCACGTAGATATTTTGTCGGACAAAGTTTTTCCGGGAAAGCACGGTACCAAACAACAAGTACAAATACATAAAGAATTCAAAGCGATATGCTTGAAAACGGACAAAAGTATTATTTCAAAGTAAGATAAAATTTTGTCTCGCCTTGGATGGTCTTTATAATGCTAACGTTAAAACGTTATGACAAAACCAGTCCTGTTATCGTGGTTTTACGAATACCTGTATTATCTCCATTTTAGCAATGAGTTGCTTGTAAATCACAGGCAAACCTTATTAAACACCTAAACATATTAATTCAAAATGTCAACGTACAAATTATAACATCTCCTGATTAGTAAAAAACATAACAGAGATTACAGCAGAAAACTGAACGACATTCCTTATTTAGATGATTTACATGATTGTGTGTGTATGTCGTGTGTGTGTGCGTGTGTGTGTGTGTGTGTGTGTGTGTTGGTGGTGTGCACTTCTGGGTGCTGTGGGGCTCGTTTTGGGGAGGCTGCGTTTTTGGTACGTGGCATTCCCTGTTTGATATTATTTTTGTTTTTTTTTTGCATATCCTTCGTTAGAAGTTTCAGCTAATAAACATATTTAATTATCGAGAAAATGATACATATCTACCTAGTGAATTTTATTTTGTAGTTGTACTACTGTCAAACATGCAATGAACAATGCACGAATGACATTAGTTGTCTGCAAAGTAATTTTCTCTGAATATAGACTGACATTTTGCTGAAGCTAAAATACAAACTAAATGTACCAATTACTATTTTGTGCCTAGCTGATGCAGCGTTTCTTATCAGCCAGACGGATAAATAGGATATTGTCTCCGTACGAGATTTATTTGTTTTCTTTAGAAATGTGATTTTATAGTTTTGCAATATAGACTGAACATTTCACTCAGTTATTTTTCAGTTCACAATTATCATTCAATGATTTTTAACTCGTCAAACTTATTGGATGCGGTCTCTACTTTTTCTTTTTTCTCCTTCTGTATGATTATCAGATCACAAAAGGTTACTCAATATGTGTGTGTGTGTGTGTGTGTGTGTGCAAGTGATAGAATTGTCAACACAGTTACGAAGAAATTGTTAATATCAATACTCAAATTTTACACTTTATCTACATTTCTGTACGTAAATCATTTAATCCGGTGAAATAAAAAAAAGAATGTTATTATAAAAAGTGCATTGTGTAAAAATCTATGAATTATTTATGATGCATATTGATTCTTTGACTTCAACGAATACTATTAACCCGAGTAAGCAATAATAACTGTCCCGCGTGCTGTGAACTAGTGTCAAACAGCTTCATTTATGAATAAAAAGTTCTGAATTGTTAACATATTATATCTATTGATTGACTATTCACCCGGAATAGCAAAGTAAACTCTGTGTTCTGGAAATATGTCAAACAGTTGTTAATTTACACAAAATATGCACAAAAATACAACATACTTCTCCATAATTTCCAAAAACGTTTCAGCTGCTGCCAGAATAAGTAGTAGGAAGGCGACTGAAACAAGTAGGTTATAAAGACTGATTTAGAAATGATTATTAACAAATATGTACAAGCAAATGAAAAACTTAAAA
Source organism: Saxidomus purpurata (assembly GCA_022818135.1). Classification (NCBI taxonomy): domain Eukaryota; kingdom Metazoa; phylum Mollusca; class Bivalvia; order Venerida; family Veneridae; genus Saxidomus; species Saxidomus purpurata. The sequence goes on along the minus strand of JAFMSR010000017.1, from coordinate 41,716,447 downwards.
ATACATATCTGGATACATGTTCCTGATACTGTGTACCTTGTGTACAGGGAAGTTACTGTTACATCATGTTTAACAACCATGTTCCGTTTAGTTTAACTTTATAATGCCATTAAAGGACCAGGAATCCAACACGAAACGCAAACATGACTCATTCAATGTAACATTTCAATATTAAGTATTTTACGTCAATAATAAGACACAAAATTGAATTTCACAGACAATACATCATGGCACTATTCCAACATACAAATGAATACCCGTTTCCATGGAGACTGGAGACAGTCCTCTCTAACTCAGCCAATCAACACTTTTGTCTGACATACTGTTTGCATTTTTCTTTCATTAAATGGTCTTTGACTTCTCAGCCACGCTTATTTTAATATTTAAAAGCTTTCTCAATCTTTTATTCTATTTCTTTCATATATCATTTTCATACACCAATGTAACTTAAAACTGAACAACGCACTGCAAATAGTCGGTTAAAACGTATTTGAAGTAATTGGTATGGGGATTGAACGGAGTAAACAGAAAATTTTCTTATTCATACGCACGTCTTAGTTGTGAAACTCTTTAACACTGAATTCTATAATTCGTACTAGACTATCCAATATCTATCTAGTACAGACGATGCCTTTATTCTAAAAATAATGAAATTGGACATACATTGTGCAAACTGTATAGATAAATGAGCTACATTTCCGCATTTCATCAAATAAATTGATTTATATTTTTTTTTGTAAAATATTTGCAGTCATCTCGTTCAGCCATGACGCAATCCACAGAGATTATTCTAGCGGAAAATTAGTTGCGATCTATCTTAATAGAATATCACAAAGCCGGAACATACACGAAGAAATGTAAGCATCTAGTGTCAACTGATTTACATCTATCATCTATTCGTATTATTCATTTCAGAAACTGAAATTATCTTAAAATGAGGAACACACTTGTACAGTATCTAAATCAATTTAACGTCGGAATGTTACATCTCTTTTCAGCGTCTAATGATATCTGTCCTATACCATATCAGTAAACTTAGAAAGGATATATTAATAATCTCAACAAGGAAGAAGTTCTTCACAGAAACAAGTACAAAGTTTAACACCATATTCTGCTTTTTACCATTTTATCATGTGGAGGAGTGACTTTTGTAAAGAGTATTTTCAAGTAATTCTGCAATAAATGAGGTTTTTCTATTTCACAATATCCCTGTTTCATTTAACGAAAAGATGCAGAGATTACATGTTTTGCTCGTGTGATGAATATTTGTGTATGAAATTAATTTTGCGTTTGTATTACACTTATTAGACCACTCCTGAAAATACGGATCTTTTAACCTTTGTTCTAGCTGAAATAAAAAAAGCGTTTGATTGGCTACACCTTAATTTTCCACAAAATAACCGAGGCCATTACTATATAAATGAAGCCTAACCTTTGAAACACAATAAGTATGCCTCTGACTGTCATAATATATTAACATTTGGTAATATTTTTTAACATTTCTAAAATCTGGCATAGTTACAATTTTCAGCCAATATTTTATACATCTCTTAGAGGCCATTATATGCATAGAGTATCTTCAACAATCTCCTGCTATAGTTGCATTGCACGATTTTAATGGAGCTGAAATAAACCTTTTACATGCATATATGATTTTTTTCGATAACATACATATGTACATATAATCTAAAGCCCATATTTCAGATCCATATAACAAAATAGGTGATATTTTCGTATCCAATAATTACAAAAAAAACACATTTTTGACATTGGCATTAAGTGATTAAATGATAATGATAATAAAGACACTAGGACTCTTTATAAGCCGCATTTTCTGCCTTTGTATACAGTTTATAACATAAAAAGCTTACTACTAAATAACAATCCAACGTAGAAAAGCCAATTACCAGTTTGTACTTGGTTACCATTATACACCTATTTCTCATGTCGTGACAAGGGTCCACCATTTTTAAAAATCAAAATCTTAATGTTTTGAATGTTGACGGTTACTTTCTATTCCTTACAATAATTAGATAGGATATTAAATTGTTGTTGTAATCCATTTACAGTATCTTATGTTAAAGCTGCATCGAGGGCAAAAAAAAGGAATATAAATACCTGTTCAAGATCTGGTGTAAAACTCTTTCTATTTGTTTTCACTTATTTCAGCATTCAAGGAACCCAGCTTTTGCTTGAATATAAGACATTCCATCCAGTTAACCCAAATTGCTTTTATACGGTAAAAATAGTTTGAGTATGAACAAAACAATAAAATATATTTAGCTGTACAGCTCTATATATTCAATAACACTGTCTGCGGGTGCTGGACTCTCGGTTTATAAATTACCATTTTCCAAATTACAGTGTCCTTGACCTTGACCCCGAAACACAGCCAACAAAATGCTTTCGTACATAATTACTAGACACTAAGTTTTGTCACAATAATTCAACTGCAACTAAAGATATTGAATTTTCCCATTTTTCTGTTTTTAGAAAACAATCCTTGACCTTGACCCAGTTATCCCCAAAATGAAATCTAAATGAAAATCTTTATTTATATACATCGAATACCTATCATACATACCGACTGGCCGATAGCGATTACGTGCTGGGTCCGCAGAATGTGTAGACCTTGAAAACAGTGTGTAGACCTGTGCGGATGTCTTTGCGCTATTTCTGTTATATTTTCGCACCTTATCACTTTTTTATGAGGTATACGATATTATAATTTAAGACTAATATTTCGGTCAGTATATAACTTTTCGGTCCTGTGAAAAAATGATATTGACCTCGGACTTCGGCAAAACTATATATTGACCGAAACATTAGTCTAGATTTGTATAATATTACACACTTTATAATAATGTAACATTATGTAAATTATAACTAAAGATATTGAATTCATTTGCATTTTTCAATTTGTAGTTACGGTGACACTGACCTTGACCTCAGAAGCCCCAAAACACAACCGCATTAAAGATATTCTTAAATACTAACTACTAACAAAAGTTGGCTACATTATGTCAACAGTAACTAAAGATATCGAATGTATAATAATGGTTTTCCTATTTTAGTAGCAGTGACCTTGACCCCAGGAGCCCCAAAACACAAAATCACTGTGTTAGTGACACTTTCTAAGTTAAGAAGGGGCAATATTCTAGTCTAAAAAACTCTTCATTCTATCGTACATTTGATAGTGAAAAGGTATTCAATTTTTCAAAGTGGTGTCATGTAAAAATGTATACGGATATGCTTATTATCAAATCTAACTTTTTCAAGGTGTTTTGGTGCTTTTTGTATCAAATAAAGGCTGATAAAGTACCACAAACAATTCTTAAAAAAACCTCTAAAATATTTGAAACAGTCAGTTTATGCAAATATCTGCCAAAGGGTAAATTTATTAATCAAGATACTCAAACTAGGACACATTATACACGCTATATGTCGTGCAGAATTTACTGCGATTTATTTTTGGAAGAATGAACTTTCTTTGTTTTGGGATATTTTCCTTATACTTACATGTTATAATCCCATAACAACTAAGGTGGAGATGCATTGGTATATAGTTAATTATGCTTCTAATACGTGCTCTATTGAGAAATATATCAGTCATGGTTATGATATGTTATATAAAAGTGCTTCACATCGTAATACAATTGAGGCAGTACGAAATGTGTGTAAGGTTTTAAATACCAACTCCTAGTACTCATATGATCAGAAAAGATTGCAGGATTGATAGAAGTGATGAAACTTAATTTAGAGGATTTTCAAATAATATTATGAACTTCTGTTCCTTGCAAACAACATTTCAACGGCACTAAAGTTCACGTTAATTCTGTTGCTTTTTGTGTACAATAGAAATCATTTATATTAGCATAAAATTGTGGCCATGGATGTTCATGAAAATATATTCTTGCGGTACAGTATCCATGAAAAACACCGATCAAACTAGGAGATATTATTCCTATACAAATTATACTATAAAAGTTAATGTTGATTTTCCTATCTGAATTACTTTAAGTGAACATATTTCCACGCACCAATTACCGCTGAATACAGATTTTTGAATTATCAAATAAATTATTGAAGAATAAGGTTTCACTACTTCAGAAATAACAATTTGTTTTCGGTTTCACTTTGTTAAATATAAAAGCGGAATTAAATGTTCAAGAATCAGATCGACATGTGAAAAACGCGAATATCAATTTGTGCCAAAATTTATCGTTTTAAAGTAAGTTACATGTTACACAATGTAAATTTAGATATTTAACCACTGGCTTCCAACTATAGAAGAGAGGGAGGCTGCGTTTTTGGTACGTGGCATTCCCTGTTTGATATTATTTTTGTTTTTTTTCCAACTATAGAAGACACTGTTATCCATTCATGGGACATACTTATAGGAAACATATACCAAGAAGATATCAGAGTTACTCTTTATACGTAGATCTTATAGTATTAATTGTTTCCATCTAAATATTTCATTTGTTTCTCGGACATATTTCAAGCTGAAAGACAAGAACAAAGAAGATATGTCACTAGATAAAAAAGTATTTGGTCAGGTATAACAATGGGAAACTTCAATTTCCTCTGCCTATCAGAAGTGTTGTACATTGACGACGGAAACTAACTTACAGTTTCTAAAGTCAACTGGCTCTAGGGAGCAATATTCGAAAAGTGTCTGATAGCCACCGAAGACTTTTTTATGTTTCTGTTAGTGCTTTATGTAGTAAAAGAAATGTCCTCCTATGAATAATTAAACTGACTACTTCTACAATATTCAGCCGTTCAGATCGTGAAATTTACCATAAAATAAGATATACTGAATCTGTTTGATGAAAGTGTTAAGTTCCCAAAACAGTCACATACGTCTTGTTTTATTAACCAAAGTAATAAAAAATAATTATTATACCTCTGCCAATAGCCGACTTCTCACCATTTTCTCGAATCAGCCTAAATGACTTAAAAAGGTTAAAGTCCCATGAGCACATGTATTTCAAGTAGCTCTTATTTTACAAAGAAAGATATCTTACCGAACTGCTTTTTCAATTGATTATTACATGTAAAAACATATAGCGCAGTATCTTTTTCAATAATATTGAAAAAAAATAAGATAGGCTTTCTGCTAACTCTTTTTCGTATAGAAATGATTTGAATACGAAAGAAAATCATATGTCAACATTGTTGTAAGAGTAAATAGAACATAATTCAATCATTTTGCTATCAATCAATGTATTTGACTATATCAGTAAATTCAGTGATTCTTCGACTTTAAACGATTCAAAAATAGCTCCTCCTTGAGTGCCAAAAATTGCAATTGTTGACGTAGGTAATTGTGACCACTGAAGCAGTGGAAGGCCTCTGGATTAACGATTCTGGATAATAATTTCACCACTGAATATAATATACGGTCAAAATAGTTAATACAAAACAAAACACCTGTCGGCGATAAGACATTTATTTGGCAAATATGTCTTCTGGTTATCATTTTTAATGGCCGCTTCCGTTGTTATGTATTGTGAATGATATATTTAAGAAATATATTTACTTTTGAGTGATATATCGGTAGGTATATCACTGTGTGGAGTTTAAATTCGTAGTAATGTTATCACGAAAAAAGTTCGATTGGGTACTATTTACTTCGCTAACATGAACCGCTGTATTGAACTCGTAGCATTTCGTGTAAGCCATTGTTCTTTTTTACCCATCCCTCAAATCACTCCTCGTATGATTCTGTTGCTGCTGATATTACATGCGATACCGGAAATGAAGTACACTTTCTTATAGTTTGTTTAAATCTCGTGACTTTATTCATAAGAAATGCCAATTCAAACGTATTATGTGTGAAAATCACACGGGAGGGAGTTCCAGCAGACAAATCTAAATCCGGATGTTTATAGGGATATACTGGGTACGGAACAGCGCTAAAATATTTAATTAGTGTTAGAATATGTAAAGAACTACATTGTACCAGCTTGAATCCACTTGAGGCAAGGAATAATGAACTAAGAAAGAACGGTGCCATTAATTCTTATTAACACAACTGTGTGATGCAACAACAACAACTGAACTATTTTTTTAAGTATATTCATAACCAGTATACAGGGAGAAGTTACTGTTCCAGATTCGCATCAAGAAGTATCACATTGTTAAATCATTATGACAGGCAATGCATATACAGGGATATAGGCTAAATACAAACATGCATAGTCAGCAAAATCATTACTTCTCTTTTAAAAAGAGCGGAAAAGGGTGCGATCTAAAAGATTAATAAAATTTTGCCCTTCAGCAAATCAACATTGTTATTAAAGTCAGATATTTATATGCAGTAAATTTATTTTGGGAATAAAATATAACTCCGGTATAATTTAATAAATTTTGTAGTATTCAGATTGTATTTTTCCAAAGAGCGATTAAATTTATATGCTCTAAAAATATGTATGTAATGAGAATTTTGGTTTATTTCTCTTATCTAAGGATACAAATTAAAAGATACATAATGGACATAATCATGGTGGATTCTCTGGATAGTCAAAATCGAATTTTCAGTGATTTTCGCTTTATTCAGTGAGACTGAAACTTTGATACAGATACGTATATTTTGGTGATTAATTTGGCAATTAATCAGCGATTATTTTTTCAAAATATTATGTTCACTTTAAAGGGAATTATCACTATAAGTAGTACGTTTTCAAACCTGTAAACGACTTAAAGAAAACAAAATGATTTACAATTTATTAATAATTTTATATCGTCAATGTTTCCATTATTACAATTACCATGTGATTTATATGACATTGGGTATTATATTGGTTAATAATTTATTTCAATTATTACTTGCACAAACTTCTTGTGGATTTTACTTTGAATTTATTGACATATGAGACAATATTATATGATATGACATTCTCAAGGGAATATAAATAATTAAAATATTTCACAGCATTTAAATTAATTAGATTTTAGAACCAATACATGTAGCAAAGGATCCTTTCCATGTAACAAAACATGCTTAAACAAAATGCTGACAGTTAAATTCTATAGAACGAAAGTAGTCGATATGACTGTTTTGAAAATGATTCGCTACGACATGTTCTAAATAACATATAAGATCAATCCACAAGTCGGTGTACATTTCACAATTGTAGTATAATGTTGAGGTCAGTATCATTTTTCACAGGTTCACAAATTAAATTAAAATATTTAATGGAACATTAGTGTAAAATTATTAAATCGTTTACCCCATACCAAGTCGTGACAATATGAAAAAATAAAATTTAAACGACGTCTTGAAATCCGCGCAAGTCTACACGTTATTTTCCAGGTCTACACTTACTTATGCGCAATGTGATTGTTTTTTGTTTAAAGACATAGCGCAAATCAATTAATTCTTCTCTAGTAGCCAATTTAAATCAGTTAACGTACAAGGCTTATGATGCGTAACCGTCGTGACATAACCCAAAGTGAATATTATGAATAAATATATATATATATATATATATATATTTAAACAAATAAACCAAATTATTTTCGGGTGATATTTTCAATTTATCGACAGACGTATCTTTGTATTAACCACTGAACACTTTGTTCTGTTGTCTGCTTGCATACATCATATTACATCATCGGGGTGATAAATCATTATCGACACATTATTTTATTAAAAACATATTTTTTTTCTAATATTTTCTTGGCCCGCACTCTTTAATAAGCTTCTGCTAAGATAACATTTATCTAAAATCCATACTCTTTGTGATAAATCATTTTGGACGTTAATACAGTGACTTGCGTTGGGTAGAATAAAACATGACGGTCCTATATTGCTCATCTGGTGGGTGTGATCAATTTTGACCAAAGAGGCATGGTTTGAACAAAGTAGGTGGAAGACCACTAGACAATGTTACATACCAAATAAATTTTTCTATATACGTCTTTGTAAAACAAGTAACCCCCTGGACGGGGCCAATATTCACCCCTGAGGCATAATTTGAAAAAATCTTTGAAGAGGTGTACTAGGCAATGCTACATGCTAAATATCTAAGTTGTAGGCTCTGCGGTAATAGAGAAGAAGATTTTTTAAGTTTTTCCTATTAAAGTCTATGTTGAACTAAGGGACCCCCGGGCGGGGTCAATTTTGATCCGGGGACATAACTGTAACAATCTTGGTAGATGTCTACTAGACTGCTACATGCCAATTATCTAAGCTCTATGCATTGTGGTTTCCGGGATTTACTTGAAACATTTATATCGGAAATTTGTCACATCAAGTGAATCAAACCCAATTACAATTAACGAACCTATAGGTTAGAGCACGTAATAAAATATTGAAACAAACATAAAAAGCGCATAGTGTCACGTAGATATTTTGTCGGACACAAGTTTTCCGGGAAGGCACGGTAACAAACTACAAGTACAAATAAATAAAGACTTTAAAGCGCTATGCTTGCTTAAAAACGGACAAAGTATTATTTCATAGTAAGATAAAATTTTGACTCGCCTTTAATGGTCTTTATAATGTCAACGCTAAAACATTATGACAAAACCGATCCTGTTATCATGGTTTTAAGAATACCTGTATTATCTCCATTTAAGCAGTGAGTTGCTTGTAAACAACAGGCAAATCTGCAAACTTATTCAACACCTAAACATTTTAAATGAAAATGTCAACGTACAAATAATGACATCTCCTGATCAGTAAAAACATAACAGAGATTACAGCAGAAGACTGAACGACATTCCTTATTTAGATGAAGCTAATAAACATATTTAATTATCGAGAAAATGATACATATCTGCCTGGGGAATTTTATTTTGTATTTGTACTACTATCAGACATGCAATTAACAATGCACGGATGACATTGGTTGTCTGCAAAGTAATTTTCTTTGAATATAGACTGGAATTTTGCTGATGCTAAAATACAAATGTACCAATTAGTCTTTTGTGCCCAGCTGATGCAGCGTTTCATATCAGTCAGACGGATATATAGGATAATTTTCAACACAGTTACGTAGGAAGTGTTAATATCAGTAATCAGATTTGTAGACTTGATCTACATTTCTGTACGTAAATCATTTCACCCAGTGAAATATAAAAAAGAAAGTTATTATAGAAAGTTCACTGTGAACAATTCTATGAATTTTTTATGATGCATATTGATTCGGTGACTTCAACGAATACTTTTATCCCGAGAAAGCAGGATTAACTGTCCCGCGTGCTGTGAACTAGTGTCAAACAGCTTCATTTATGAATAAAAAGTTCTGAATTGTTAAGATATTAATTCTTTTGATTGACTATTCACCCGGAATAGCAGAGTAAACTCTGTGTTCCAGAAATATGTCAAACAGTTGTTAAATTTACACAAAATATGCATAAAAATACAAAATATGTTAGATTTCCATAGTTTCCAAAACATTTTCAGCTGCTGCCAGAGTACGTAGTAGGAAGGCGACTGAAACAAGTAGGTCATAAAGACTGATCTAGAATATGCAAGAAATGATTATCAACAAATATGTACAAGCAAATGAAAAACTTAAAAATACACATCTAGATACATGTACCTGATAATGTGTACCTTGTGTAAATGGAAGTAACTGTTACGTCATGTGTAACACACATGTTCCGTTTAGTGTATATGAATCACATCATGCTATACTATAATTATTCTTCTAACATGTATTATTCTTCAAAACACTGTGATCGTAACATATGAAACTGGTTATTCCAAAATCTTTAAAATCAAAGGTAAATTGCAGTATTTTATGGTAGAATTTCAAACACAATGTGAAACAATAACGGTGTTATTATGAATAAAGCATACCATAATTAAACCCCTTAACACGTGACAATTACGTAACAAACAACAAACACAAAGACTATAATAGTAAACCTTGAGTCAAACAACAGAGGCAAAAAAAAGTGTTGGCACGATTTTTCAACCTTTATCAAATATGAAAATGCTATACATTGTGTATGTATATCAAATACTCCGTATATAAGAAACAAATTAAAATGGTCCAAGCATTTCGTAATATACGCAGTTAATTGTAAATATTACATACTTATCGGTTATGATTCATCGTTCCAACTGTGTAGGTAGGTTTATGTAGATTATAAATATTTTTATTTACATTTGTATATAAAACGCTATTATAGAACCAAAAAACCAAAAACGAAACGCAAACATGACTCACACAATGTGACATTTCAAAATTAAGTATTTTACGTCAATAATAAGACACAAAATTGAATTTCACAGACAATACATCATGGCTCTATATTAACATATAAATGAATGCCCGTTTCCCTGGAGACCGGAGACAGTCTTCTCTAACCCAGCAAATCAACGTCTTTGTCTGACACAATGTTGGCATTTTTTCATTAAATGGTCTTTGACTTCTCAGCCATTTAAAAGCTTTGTCAAATTTCATTCTATTTTTTTCCAGATGTCTTTTTCATACACAAATGTAACTTCAAACTGAACTACGCACTGCAAATAGTCGATTAAAACTGGTATGGGAATTGAAGAGGTTAAACTTAAAATTTTCTTATTGTGTTCGCACGTCTTAGTCGTGAATCTCTTTAACACTGAATTCTATAATTCGTACTAGACTATGCCTTTATTCTGAAAATAATGAAATTGGACAAACACTTGTGCAAACTGTATAGATAAAGTAGCTACATTTCCGCATTGCATCAAATAAATTGATTTATATCTTTTTTGTAAAATATTTGCATTCATCTCTTTCTGTCATGACGCAATCCACAGAGATTATTCTAGCGGAAAATTAGTTGCGATCTATCTTAATAGAATATCATTTGATACAATAAACCAAAGCTCCGGAACATTACACTGAAGAAATGTAAGCATCTAGTGTCAACTGATTTACATTTATCATCTATACGTATTATTCATTTCAGAAACTGAAATTATCTTAAAATGAGGAACACACTTGTACAGTATCTAAATCAATTTAACGTTGGAATGTTACATCTCTTTTCAGCGTCTAATGATATATGTCCTATACCATATCAGTAAACTTAGAAAGGATATATTAATAATCTCAACAAGGAAGAAGTTCTTCACAGAAACAAGTACAAAGTTTAACACCATATTCTGCTTTTTACCATTTTATCAAGTGGAGAAGTGACTTTTGTAAAGAGTATTTTGCACGTAATTCTACAATAAAATGGATTTTCTATTTCACATTATTCCCTTTTTCATTTCACGAATAGATGAAGAGTTTACATGTTTCGCTCGTGTGATAAAACACTGGATCAATGGCCATTTTAACAGTTACCATTGGCTTATTAACAATACATAGAAGACAAAGAAGACAAAGACCTTTCTGCTTAAGGATGTCATTTTACGAGCATTAGCTCCTGTTGTCGTTATTTGGAGGAATTTAAATGTATTTTACTAAATGACAGCATAATGATTTACCACGGCGCGTCGTTCAGATTAAAAATTATTTTCATGCTTATTTTATTTTTCGAATTTCTATCAAGCATCAATGTACCACACTGTCGACCGTTTCCCCCCAAACATGGCAATACTCTAACCACGTGGGTGATCAATAATATATGATTCTTTGACAGCTGGTCTGAAATGAAATGAAATAAGTGTTAAATAAGGAGTGATGAGTGACATGAAACCTAAAAGTTTGAGATGATTCTGTTTCCATCCTATGACATGTGCATACGCAAGAGTAAAATGCAGCCGTGATATTTCAGGAATTCTTTTTAAATGATAAAAAAAACGAAATAGATTTTATAGAGCTCAGATTGCCATAGGGCTTCTGCAATACAATACATCTCAACGATTGCTGCAGAGAGATGATAACGATAAAAAGTAATCTTCGGTTTTATTTATTATTTATCTCTGCAATTGTTGCTACATATAGGCATTCCGAAGGCAAAATCAATTCTTTTTCCGCAGAGATGTAACGAACATAAGTGAAAACAGAGCGATATAAACTGAGAATCAAATGACACTAAAATATTCTCATTATTTCTATCTGACACACAAGTTGATTAACAGTTCGGCTACGGACACGATGACGTCGTGGACGTTAGACGTTAGAGAAAACTCATTTTGAAAATTTGTGCACAAAGTGCAATACGTGTAGCTATCGTGTCATCGATATAGCCACTCCTGTTGCCAGGTTTAAAACTTCAATTGTGACCCCTATTACCCTCGGGTAACAAATTTCCGTGATGTTAAGGAAAAAACGTTCGCTTTCAAGAAGAATATCGTTTGTGCAAAAAAAAAAGAACAGATCAAGAAACACATCTTATCTTGTACAATCCCGAATATGTCTTGAATATGTCTTGAAAAGAAATCTTTGACGGTTACTACCTTTTTTTATACATGTACCAAGACAGACTTCCGTTTTCACAGGTAGAAGAGTTTTCGTGAGCTTTAAATGGGTGAATTAAGCGAAACGGACGGTGCTGCGATAACAGAGACTTTATTACATTTAAATTGTATTCATTCTATGTTTATTTTAGATCAATTTGTATTGTATGCATGCGTACATTATATATTACATACACCTTTGATGCCTACAGTACAGAGAGATCACAATTAATTACATTCTTAGAGGACTTGGTTAGAATAGTTGGTGAATACTTTCCGTATTTGCGGTTTGCTTGGGGTGGGCTACCATATCCTATAGAAAATTTATAAAGTGGATAAAATCTCACCAACACACTGATCATTTCCTGTATTTCAAAACAATTTACCACGAAACATTTCTTTACCAACCTAAAAACACATGTCACTCTTCGTAGTCTTTAAGAGTGCCCGGGGATGTAAGGTGGTACCCTTTCCTTCCATTCCGTTAATTAAATATCAGCATCGAAACCAGTTATCAAAGGTCGTGACCTAGCTGTCGAAAATGTAATCAATCGGCTGCTAGACTGCGTCCTAGTGAAAGATCGATGCATTTTACAAACTTGAATGAAAGAAATAGGTTTACTTATTGCTTTATCTTCGTTATATAATTGTATTACAGTACACAACGAGAAACTGTTTTCTAACGCCAAAGCATTTTTTTATCACTGACTGCATCTTGACTTTTCTGAAGTTGGCTACCAAAGTATGACGTCAGAAATCAAAACCTAACGCGAGCTTTGTGTAAATATTTACGGTATAACGAAATGAAGGGTTTCACGATTTGAGGTTACTGAACGGTATTCCTGTGGAAAAGTATGTATTAAATTACAGAGATGATTGAAATATTGCAAAAACAACACAAACAATACGTGACACAATTGCACGCGAATAATTTCTGGCTTCATATTGTGCTGTTGTGTGTTTGCTTTGTATGCTTGTGTGTGTTGGTAGTGTATGTGGTAGTTGTTTGGGTGTGTGTGTGTTGGATAAAAACTTCTGGGGGGCTCTTTGGGAGGCTGCGTTTTTGGTACGTGGCATTCCCTGTTTGATATTATTTTTGTTTTTTTTTTGAGGATAAAAAAAATCTCAGAAAGCATTGTCTGAATTTCAAACACTGTTCGTATACCTTTTCTTTGCGATGCTCTACCAAGATCTTCAGTATACTATAGTTAACTTTAACCAATGTTTTCGTAAGATAGCCATGATAAGATTTCGAAATAATTTAGACCGTTCCTCATCCCATTTTCCTCAAAGATTTGAGTTTAGTTTATTTTAGTTTATACTATAATTTATTTTAGCTCGATTGTGAAGAAAGCCTCACTCTCGAGTCCGCTTCCTGGAAGAACCAGTACTGGTGTCATACGAGGAAGTAAAGTCGTGACCCTGGTAGGGCTCGAATCCGCAACCTCCGGGATGAGCGGCAGACACCTTAACCTCTACACCACCGCAGGTTTCAGACGTCGGTATGAATAATGAGTTGTTAAGACTGGAATGGAGCTCATTTGAGCGATATATGGACGTCATGGTGCGCATGTATCAGTTTTCTAAATGAAAATATGCATATCTATTTGAATTCGTCTGATAAGCCAGTACTCAGATATAATTATTACCCTTTACCCAGCTGGGATATAACGACAACCATTTATCATAATTGGTGTTCAGAGGGTGCTTACTTGAACTTTACAGACTGAGTACCTTCTATACAATCAATGGTACTGTATAAATTGAAGGATGAACATGGTAGCTGACAGCACTCAGTGAAGATTCAATGAATAATCATGATGCAGTGTCACAGACTGAGGCAGAATCATTTACAAACAGCAGTGTACATATTAGAGTACATCATAACTCATAATCCTCCTTAATGAAATATATTTTGTTTCTTAGAGATAGTATTTTCTAGAAAGGTAAAAACAAAATATAAACAGGGAATGGGGGCCACGTCCAAAAACGCAGCCTCCCAAAACGAGCCCCACATCACCCAGAGTGCACACCACCAACACACACACACACACACAAAAAAAAAAAAAAACTTGCATTACGAAAGCAAACACACGAGGAAAAACGAACAAAAAAACAAACAATAAGGGAGGTAGGGGACACGGGGGGGCACTTCTTGAATTGGCTGAAAATTTTTTTTGTGATATCATTCTCAAAGCTAACATTATTTTAAAACGAATAAAACCCGCGCCAAATTTCCGAAAATAAGAAAGAACTATGACAGCTTTATGGCGTGTCTAATAATATAGATGTCGGCGTCAAGTTAATAGCCCATAAAAATCTATTCGGTGGATTTCTTAGATAAATTGGGTACTGAAGAAAGAGTAAAGAGAGACAACATGAAACATTATGGTGTCTAAAGCACGGGTCTCCTTTGATAAGAAAGCTATAACTGGGTTCACTTACATAGGACAAAACAAGATTATTTTGACGAAATAATGAAACCCTATAAAGCATGCATTCTTCATAGTAAACGATTTCACTTGCTACCAATCTCACTCTAGGGTGAATATTTATGCTGGTCACTGTTTTGTAACAAAAATTAAAGAAATATCTCCTTTGTAAGATTACCGACAAATTGCCAAGTTGTTCAGAGACCCTATCCGCTATCGTTTGCTCGTTGATAATAGATGGTACGTAGAAATGAAAGAATCATTGGTAGTTTTTATTTGGTACAACAATCACATGAACATTTTTCTGCAGGAACTTTGCATCCTTTTGTTTTACTATACATGCATTCGTTTAACTAGAGTTATAGTGGCTGAGTGAATGAAAGAGCTTACGGAAAAATTGACAATTGAAACAAATAATATGCACAAATTACATTCGATTTGTTTCTAAAGCTGTTGGTGAAAAAAAAAAAGGTTCTTCGAACTGTTTATAGAAGGAATCATTGAATAAAAGGGTCCCAGTAAAAATTTCCTTTAAAGTATTTTTGTGTTACTTTTCTTTTAATTATATGCCACCAAATATAAACATATAATATAGCTGTGCCGTCAAACTAAGTTCACCATCATTTTCAACAACATTCTTAAATTGCTAGTTAGTTTATACTTGTGTTGTTGATTCTAGCCATTAGTTTTACATTTTTGTAGAATATCATAAACATTCATTCGCACTGCAGACAGGTATTGGAATACTCAATCATTTATGGTTTTGATATCAAACCATTTTAAACACCGCTCTTCTGTTTATTTAGAATGATTCAGTTGAAAGTTCCGAGATACCTTACCAGTCCATTTGATGAGAGACTAGATGACGTACAGAAATATTTGAAACATGTATATACGATTCTGAGCCAGAGGTTCTGCCACATTTGCAAACTCGAAAAATCAGAATTTGGTATTCACGTCATTGATACAAAATGTTTATTCTATATGAAAACTGACAGATCACTACTACCGAAATTTCGTCTCATTTGAATATTTCAGAAGTGTATGCATTTCCTTAAAGATGCATTCCCTACATCGAGCAGATAATATTCTCGAAACATAGATTATATGTTCAATGAACGAAAATGATAAATAAATACAATTTCAAAGAAGAACTTATGGCGAAAAAGATTCATTTTACCACAATTAATGAAAAGGGTTGAGGCTTTCTGTAATAAATCGCATCCACCCATTTATTGTACAACAACAAGTCTTCATAGATTTTGAATGGTTTACGGGTACTGCAGTATATTTTAAACCGCTGATTTTATCGATAATGACTGGGATCATAGCTGAACTTTTAGGTTATTATGATACTTCCAAAGATTCTATTGTTTATGTTTTGGAGGTTATTTAGTCCTCATCAGATATAGGGTATGACCCTTTAAGGGATCAGAAAACTGAAATATTATCTAACATCAAACGTGAGAAAGTCTTTTCAACAAAGCTCTTGACAATGATACCATTAATACTATGGCATCTTACCATTAAGTTAGCATTAAGCACACAATGAATTCATGCTAAACAATCCGACAACTGTAAAAGAAAAGTGTGCATAGACCAGCACAATATGACAAACATTTATTTACATGATGATATACCAAGAATTGGAAAATTAAACAAGAGATAAATCACTACCACTGATAATTGTGTGTCGTGTTACTACTGCAAAGACAGCATTGCTTTAAGTCATTGGTCAAATTGTTCTACCTATTTGCGGACACAATCTTAGACCATTTTCCAATTTATCATCTTGTCATGTTTCAACAAAAAAAGAAATTACTTCGCATGCAGATATTCATCTTCTTTACTTTCTTCCTGTTCCGTTCCACGAAAGGATGCCGAAAGTGTTAAAATATTATACAACCGCAAAATAAGACCAATCGGAAGTAGTGTAAGAAAGCTTTTAACGACCATCACTGAGGAAGCATAGATTAAGCAACACGTAAAACATAACTGATACAAAGGTTACATAAATGTGTCTGTCATTTTCATTAGAAGTTTTGTTCACAGGTATAACATGTTTTTTACTAAACTTTTGCATAGTTTTATTAGATTTAATTTAAGACAGCCCGCGATTTTGGTTTTCTGTTACAGGACCGGAACAATTCATTTTAA
This sequence comes from Saxidomus purpurata, assembly GCA_022818135.1. Taxonomy (NCBI): domain Eukaryota; kingdom Metazoa; phylum Mollusca; class Bivalvia; order Venerida; family Veneridae; genus Saxidomus; species Saxidomus purpurata. Next base: position 41,699,503 of record JAFMSR010000017.1, on the reverse strand, counting down.
TTTGCGTATACATTATCTACATCCGAGCAGACAGACCGTGTCAATTAAATTGAAATCAAATTAAATTGAAATTTGCAGTATTCTGTCTGGATTGCCTTATTGAACTCTACTCTTAACTTAAGGTAGTTTAACATTTAGATCAGAACGACAAAATATGACGATACATGTATATTAAAGATACTTTCGTCTCTAGGTTACTTAAAGAGCCTTAATAATCCAAGAAGACATATTTCATATACACAATGTAAGTTAATACAATCGACTTTTTTTATTCAGAAAGAAAGATAAGACATCGGTAACAGAGCTATTACTACCCTACTGACCCTGTTCAGCCTCTGCAGTAACTGTCAATGGACCATGAAAAAGGAGTGATAGTTGCAAAAGTGTTATATTGTTTATTATTCATTCTAAGATGACTCACGATTTTGTCTAACTATATACAAAGAGTGAAGAATCTATATAATATTAAACCATAAACAACGCGGGACCATTGTGTAAAATACTATATTGCGCCCATGTTGAAATGAGTTCGCCTAGTACGCTTTGCATTTTTCATTTTTTAGGAAAATCTGTCGTTAGAATCGAATTTTCACCTTTACAGGTAGTTACTCGTCTCATCTAACAATGATTTTCGTACTGTGCAAACATTAATAATCTGGCCTCGGGATAAACGTAAAATAATCTCCAAATCATGTATAATTTAAAAGTAAGTAACACCGCTCGTGTTATTTCATAGATAATCGATCAAAGTATGGCCATCTGTCTCATTGAAGTCGTTATAATTGTTATATTTAATTGTTTCAACAACTTTTCAAATGGAAATAATTTCCTGGAATTTCTATTTGTACTGAAACTATGTTTACATTCTACTAAAGGGATACTCCCTTACATCTAGCAGATTCTATTCTGCAAAGATAAATTATGAGTTCAATAAACGTAAAAGGAGAAATAAGGACAATTTAAAAGACCTGGCGTAAAATGCCTCATTTTTCCAGAATTAATCAATATAGTGGCCTTCTGCAATGAACCCTAGCCTCCCATTAATTGTACAACAACAACTCAATATATTATTGAATGGTACGGTACAGCAGTATATTTTACCTAATTTTATCGATAATGACTGGAAATGTCTAGTGAAACTTTAAGGTTAATTAATACATACAAAGATATATTAATGTTTTGGAGGCTTATTTAGATTACCTGTTATAGGTTATGACCCTTTAAGAACTGCTTGATACCGTTGTGACTTGAATGTACTGCTTGAAATTATTTGTTAGTATTGATACTTGCAAATATTTTATAATTACGTTTTTTCAAGTTATTTAATTTGACAACAATTTAAGGGACTGCTTTTTTAAGTGTCTTATGGACAATCCTATACAACTGTACAATTGTCTATCGTTTGGTTAAATACAAAAGATAAATTCACTGTAATCCATCAACTGAAAAAGTCTCCATTAGTTTTAACTTCTCAAAACGACGTCTACGTCTATATAAACGGCATAATAGATCAAGTTTAATTGGTACAAGAAACAGCATAACGATTGTGGCGTAAGATGGAAAGCTATTAGCTATCCCGCAGACAATTGATTTGTGCTACATTATACATAATTATGTATAATACGCACTCATAATCGAACCAAATCACTTCGTTTTTTTCAGTAAATGTTGTTAGCTATTAGATTCGGAAAATAAGCCATTCCTCCATAGAGTTCATCTATCTTAAAGTTTATGGAATATCTTTTACATAAAACCGAGCTTCTGAAAAATTATTTTTGAAATGAAACTTTCTAGTGTTGATTGAGTATTCTTCATCAATATCATTCATTTCCGAAAGTGGCACATATTTTGAAAGACAACACCAGCGTGAATTATCCAAAGTTATTTAGTATGGAAATGTCACGTGCTTATAGACGACACTCTAATAATATCGGGGTCATATATCAAATTTATAGTCTAAGGAAGGAAATTAAACTTCTCAAATAGACAGCGTCTTGAAGAATTGACATACATGTTTTTATAAGAACAGAACAAGGACGGCCGTAGTGTCTGAAATACAGGCATAGAAGTACTAGTGCCCTTTTAAAAGAAAACGATTACACAATTATTAAATTAAATAAAAACAATAGAAATGAAGGATAACTTTGACGTAATTTTGACTGGTAAACCATCTAATAAAGGGTTTAGACAATGTAAAAATCGCAACCATTTACTCTTTCATTTTTACGAAGAAAGGTATGAGAACAGATTTGAAATATTTTGTACCATATAATGCAGCATCAAAGAAGAGGTGCATATATAGATTATAATATGACAAACGTGTAACCGCTTGAAGGAGTTAACACACGCAGCAGCATCATCATCAGCACCAGCAACAGAGAAAACGTGACTAACAGATTTGTTTTCACCATTTTGTGTAACACCTAATGGCAGAACCAGCACCAACGTTAATGCTGACATTAATGTTTATGGACTTTTGTCTTGTCTAATTGTTTAAGTGGTGGGAAGAAATTCTTAGAACCATTTTCCGCTTTGCTATTTTGTCATGGTTGAAGTTCTCAAGAGTATTTTGCACGTAATTCTATAATTAACAGAAAGTCGGCGTTAAAACTTTTCATTCCAAGAGAAGATGTGGAAACGGTTTAAGTATCCTGTTTGCGTGTCGTTTAAAACTAGATCAATCGGAAGTTGAATAATGTTTTTACTTCACGAACATCAATGGAAAACAAACAAAAACGACGTAACATGGAAACAAATACATTCATGTTTTACGAGAGTGTTGTTCTGCTTAAGGAAGTCATTACGTGCTTGTTTGCGTTTTCTGAAATGTTGTTGAAACATGTTTTACACACACACAAAAATAGAATTTATAAATCAACCGTTTATTTTAATTTGCTAAATACAAATCGAGCACTATAAATTGAATAAACGATTTTTATGATTATCAGTAAAAGGATTAAATAAAACAAATCCGTGTTTTGGCTGGATATTGAGATTATATCTAATGACTTAGTGCATGAGCTACGAAGAAGTCTCCAATATCTGTAAACAATGACAATGTATTGTTGGTAACATTTCAAGAAATGGTGGAGTGAAAATCGAATTGCTTCGGCATGTTATGACCAACACTCAATACAATAAAGTTATCATATTTTATCATATTTTTGGAACCTGGATCTTTCTAAAATAAGTGATGGCAAAAAACAAATAGACCAACATACCGATACACAATGCAAGACACAGAGTCATTGTTTTACATCAAAATGCGAGTCATTGCGCAGGAATCAGAAAATATATTAAAACAGTATAGTACTCAGTACTCACGACTACGGATACAGTGAAATTCCAGATAAAAGAACAAATTTTTTCTGCCCGAGTTTTTTCTTTTCTATTCATATAAAAATGTTACATAAAAATGTTATACGGATTGGCGGATATAAGGAACATAATTTAAATGGTCCTTAATTGAATGAATGTGTTATACACACAGCCTACTGTAGTGATAACGATAATTAAAAATACAATGTCACTTTAAACAACAATAAAGCAACAACTTGAAACTCTGGCATTTCAAAGTTGCGTGATAAAGGTGATAAAATGTACCCATATATTTAGATATTTAATGATATTTCACTTACTAAAATGTCACGCAAATCATAGTATATATAAACTGTAAATATGTTTAAACAAAGGCAATTAGTAAAGAGCAAACGTGGCAGGCATTTTCTAAATTTTCGTGACAGGAAATTTATTGCTAAGATGTAATTGTCATACGGCCTCTGTAAATAACAAAACCGTAATAGCTGCCAAGGGATCATGATATAAAGTATCCTATGTTTTATCTATCATTTATCTCGGCAATTATGTCTACATAATTATATAGACTTTAAGCTAAGACCAGTTTACATATATCTTGTTGCTGAATGGTAGTAAATATCAGCGAAAGAGCAAGATGTAAGATATCAGATGGCATTAAAGTTGTTTTGTTATTTCTATCAGATGGTTTTGAAATTGTCCTGTTATTTCTATGAGACGGCATAAAAATTGTCTATATATTTCTATCACATGGCATTAAAATTGTCCTGTTATTTCTATCGGATGGCGTTGAAACTATTTTGCTATTTCTATCACATGGCATTGAAATTATCTGGTTATTTCTTTCAGATGGATTTCAAATTGTCTTGTTATTTCTATCAGACGGCATAAAAATTGTCTTGACATTTCTATCAGATTCACTGAAACTGTGTTATTATTTCTATCAGATTCACTGAAATTATGTTGATATTTCCACCAGCTTCACAGAAGCTACAGACATTTGCTACAACACCATGTGCTTGAAAGCCGAAGTTTAATTCACATACTTTTGAGATTAATTTAATATGCTGTCACTTCAATACATATTTCGGATGCAAACTGAGTTTGAAAACTCCTGTTGATTTCATAATATTAACCTTAGTTGTGTTTTTATAGCAGACAAAACAAAGTAACACGATAAAAGTGACTTTCAAGTATTCTAAGTATTCATAGTTGGGATCTCACCAAAGTAGAGGGGATTTTCAGATTAGTTTAGTCAGCTTGTGACATACAAAGAATCTCACTTGTGCATTGATGTTGGGAAAAGTATATTCGGCATGTTACGATGTTACGAGTTTATTTCATACAGCAATGTCAGAAAAAGGACTTCCAAGCAGTCACGTCATTGATAAAAATATATTTAAAAACTGTATATAGATTTACAGAAAATAGCCTGCCAGCCAAATTTCAAATGATATGTCAAAACATCGAAGATAACTCTCTATTAACTCCACTTTACACGCTACAGCACTGCCATTCTCATCAATTTACATTAGTGATCGTCTTGGTGCAAGACACTTGTTACCAATTTATTGGAGAAATTTCTTGCCTGTCACGTAATAAATTTTCATTTACAGATTGACTTAGTTACTTAAATATTGTGAAAATTAGTTCCTGATTGATCTATGCTCGTCTTGCATCATTATTATGTCTCGAAACCTGTTTTACATATGCATTATGTGCTTTTACATAATGAGGCTCTTGTTAATAATACACTAGTTACACTTGTATGAGAACAGTTTTACGTGTTTCAATTTATTTTTTTTTCCTATTGGTGAGGAACTTTAGGACTTCAGCGTTAAAGGGCCACCACTCATGATAGTTTTTTTCACATTTCGCTCTAATTATTTCCTGTTGATGTGAAAAAATTGGTCTGTAATATTATTTTACAAAAATAAAGTTCATGTTAATTCGTCTTTGTGGAATGTGACAATTTTTTAAGTTTTGACGTCATGACTTTTCACGAAGTATAAGTTGTACTTATTATTTTGTAAAAAGCTAAATTTTCTTGACTGGAGTTTTACTCTTGTTGTATTTTTCATTTCAGATTACATTTTATTGTATTTTAAAAATTTGTAAAATGACATAATTAAAAGTTTAAGTCATATCGACATCAAACAACATGAGCTAGAAAATGTACATATATTTAGAAGTTTATAATCATTTGTAAAGAATTAAATGGTGCTACATTCCTGTGGCCATTTGTTTCATAAATCAAACCAAATTGATCAAGCTTATTAATGGGTCACCAAAGTAACAAATCTTCAAATTATATTGATTTAGGAAAATAAGATTTTTATAAGTTTTCCATATACATATAAGGGAAAGTATCATCATCCTGACAGATATATCTTTGACATATTAACCTGGCTTGAACAAGCTTTCACGAAAGTCACCCTAACATCATACCTGTAAAGTTGTTTTGAAATTGGCCCAGTTGTTTTTCTCAGAAATATTTGTCGAGTTATCATGATAGGCCTGCTAATGTGAGCTATATTGTAAAATATAAATGAAATGAAAAACATATAAGATTTCAGCCAAACGTCGTTGTGGACGAAATGTCGGATCAACGAAACATTACAGTAGACAAAATGTCGTATAGATCTACAAAATGGTTTCCGACGAAATGTCACGCACCCTTTCTTCGGGTTATATCAAGAGGCTTTACTTGGGGTTGTTGAGGTCAATATTGTCCGAAGTAATGACATTTAACATTTCCCTTAAAAACAATGCAGATATAATCCTTTGTAGGCTTTCCTCTCTGTCATACCGGTATAAACGTTATTGGTTTAGCAAGCCAATCTTACTTTATCAATGTATGAAACTATTGCGATTTAAGATTTAGGTCATTATAGTTCTGATTGCGACTATGTATACGGATACGATATATATGAAAAAGAAGAGTCAACATTTTCAAAGGTAAACCCATATCTTGAAATATGTCATCAAAACATTATGATTTACAAGAAACGTTTTCTCAAATTTCAAGAAACCTGATTAAAATATTTTACAAAGGTATATAGTTATTTTAAAAGACCTAGGTGGTCTGTTTACTATTTTGCTGAAAACAGTAAAAAGTTTAATATTTATTTCTCTGCTGCCTTGTCAAAGTAGCACATCATTCTTGCTAAAGACTTAATTATATAACAGGCTTTAGCAAGTTATTGGAAATAGTATGAAAATACTTGTTGTAAATGAAACTTATCAGATATGTTATGGCGTGCCAGTTGGATCGAAAGTAACATATATAACAAGTAGTAATAAAATGTTTACGTGAAGCTATGTATCTATAGCTGTAAGTATAAAAAGTACACCCCTAGGTACAAAATTACACATACATCTATAAATTTATACCTGCAAAAATAAAGTAACAGGTGTTACAACAAGTAATAACCCTGCCGGTATAAAATATACATGCGACTACACACTGTAATTCTAGTTTGTATTACTAGTTTGTATTACTAGTTGTTATATCGGTTACGTTTGACCCATAGAAGGACAGAGAAAAACACCAGTGGGAGTTGGATGTTCATGTTCAAATATATTATTTGTGAAGAATTGTGTTCCTTCAGTCACTCGAGCCTTCTTCGTGAAAAGTGCATCCGTTCACTTCAACTGAATTAAGTAAATGATTAAAGCAAACATTACATTTTTGTATTCAGGAAAATTCAAATTTACGTAAAGAATCTACTCAATTTATTCGAACTAACAGATAAAAGAAATGTAAATTGTCAACAAACTAATTTATCTCTATATACGCAACATCTTAAGTATTATATTGTATCACACCATATGTCGTGACGAGTTAACGACGTCACTCGTTTGATGAGCATGAGTATAGGATTGGTCGTTTTGAAACTGGCATCTTGGATTTCAAAAATTCACGACGTGTCAACAACAATTGTGTGATATCATAAGTCAAGGAATTGGTAAATTAACATCTAATATCCAACTCGCATAACTCTTAAAAGCCTTTTCTCTCTTATGTGTTTAATATGACGGTTGCAAACTTTTAAGTAAAGTATCGTAATGTAGATTTCCCCACTTAGTTAGTTACAAATGTATAAAATTATACCCAAAAACAAGAATGCAAACTGCATTAAAAGTGTATTTAATTATATGCATTTGCAACTTACATTGAATATGCTATGCTATCGTTTACAGTACTAAAACAAGATTTGCATTTTGTATTTGCCTTAGGCAGTTGTTTTCCAACTTGATTGAGATAGTCTAAACATATACTGATGACCGTAAGAAATACATTAACGATGCCCAGTGGCTTCAACGGCATTGCTAAATATCTGAGACAGATAAAAAACAAACAGTCATCAGAATGCATGTAATTTGGTAATGATTATGGAAGAAATGTTTCTTTCAGAACTGTCATAAACAGTAAACAAGTTTGTTAGTTGGATAGAAACAATAGTACGATACAGAGATAAAATGCCTCTTAGTACACATGTATTTAATGTATAATCACGGTGTTTTTGAGAACAAATGAGACCATGCATTTAAAGAGGCACTCCCTACATCTAGCAGAGTATACTCTCGAAACATAGATTATGTGTTCAATTAACGTAAAATTCTAAATAAATACAATTTCAAAGAAGAACCTATGGCGAAAAATGCCTCACTTTACCACAATTAATCAATATAGAGGCTTTCTGTAATAAATCGCATCCACCCATTAATTGTACAACAACAACTGTACATAGATTATTGAATGGTTTATGGTAGTGCGGTATATTTTAAACCGCTGATTTTATCGATAATGACTAGGAATGCATAGCTGAAACTTTTAGGTTAAGTTATAATACTTCCAAAGATTCTATTATATATGTTTTGAGGTTATTTAGTTTGACATCAGTTATAGGGTATGTCCCTTTAACCAGAAAACAAGAAAAGTTCTGAAGAACTACATGTAACCGGTGACGACTAAAGAATATACAAAATGTAGAACAACTTCATGCTGACATTCAGTAGCAGATGAAAGAGATAGACAATTTCCATAATGAATTCTGAAATATTACATAATAAAACATATTCATTATATAATTACTTGTAATATTACATTGTATTTGCGAAAATTCAAAATGATTGTACAATTACTTCATTGTACAGCAATTTATACCTTAAGTTATTTATTTTAAACCATTTGTTTCTATTTACCAATTTACATTCATTGAACACAATATTCCGATTCAGAGAAAATAATCTGCTAGACGTAGGGAGTGTCAATTCAACAAAGTATACAGCTTCTGAGCTTCTAAAGGTCCAATTTTTACCAAAGCAACATGACACTAACGTGTAGCATGTTTTTGTCAAATTGAATACATTTTTCCTTGTCCAAATATATAAAAAAAGATTATGAATTATTCATGAAGTCAAAGACTCAACGGATGGTACTATAAAGCTGAACATCAAAATGGTTCTTAAATCAACTAATTCGATCACATTTAACAAGTTAAAAAGAAAAAAGAAAAAACAAAATCCTAATTGGGATAGTTATATATAATTCACATGTAAATTTGGAGTTCATTAGTTACATGTGACACTTCTGCTTTAAGAATTAATCTTTATTTCTGGCAAATCGTATTAGGTCGGCTCCAGGGTGGTTGTTTGAACTTTCACTAAACCTTCTGTACTGAGAAGAATTAGTAGACATATTGGTCACATTTAGATAATATTAGTCATATGCTTCACATCGTTTTTATATTGACATAATTCAAACTTATTGATAAAAATATGACTTAAAATGTGACGGAAGGTTTTATGGCTTTATATAATTGTGTTGCATCCTTTTAAGCTCGACTGTTCGACAAGGTTTTCGAAGGACTATCTTAGTCTGGCAGCCTGCGCTTGATTAACACACCCTTGTAGCGAATGCAAGATACAGGGTAATGATGGTGTATGTAATAGATAGAGTACTGTTTGTGAGATATTTATGTTATTTCGAGAAGCAAAAGGGGAAACGACGTAATTATTTGTGTCAACAATACCCTATCTTTTTTGTATTATGGCACTTTTGCTCTATTGCGCTATTATTCTAACTGCGGTATTTTGTTGATAGATTATGTTCTCTACTGTAGATAGGTCACAGCCCCATCTCCATACACAGTGCAAATGATCAGAAATACAGTACACTGTTTTCCTACGGATATATGCAGCAGTCATGATACAAATAAAAGTGTATTTGAACTTAAACAATTTATCCAAACATCCTGCTGATTACATCATTTAATGATTTATCGGTCCGTCTTATTGACTTCACAGTCGATATTTAATTGTTAAAATGCCTCTGTACATTTCTGCAAATTCGTATTTGCATTAAGTTCCCTTTTTACGTCAGAACAGAGGCAACACTTACACATACATTAAGCATTAATAAATGTTGCTTCAAACGAGGCTGAAAGACTGGACCATTACAAGGCAGCTTTTCGGAGCTTGTTTCGTTGTTTTGGATGCCATTTAAAACTTTTAGACATTTTGCTATAATTATGAAGTACGTTTAACAATATGAATCATCACTGCGTCAATAATTGTTTCTACTGAAGTTTTTTTGTACCTCTTGATCAGTCGTACATAACTGATAAGTTTCCTTTCGACCGCCGTCATATCCGCATAAAGGAACTAATGGATGGATGGATCGGATCAAGAATAGACAAGGACATGTCTAGGAATTGATAAATGAATTCAAATTTGGGATAGAAGGATCTATCGTTTAATATCAGTTGAATCTGCTTGACTGTGTTCAACTATCTGTTGATCAAAATATCTCTGCCGCAATCAGAATGCAATTAAGGTATGTTGTAAAAATAGGTGAATCCGCTTGCATTAAACTATCTGTTAATCAACAAAACATATCTGCCGGAATGAAAATGGAATTAATAATAAAAACAGTATGGCTACTAAAACTTAGTGTTATTTGTTGTTCCTAGAAAAATAAATGAACGTTGCTGTTCCAGATTGTCTAATATTATGGAAAATATAAGTCCTTTGATATCAAGCATAGAAGCCGCTAGCAACGAGACTGAGATACAAAGTAATTACAGAAATATAAATCACCAGACTATGGTAAATAATAGTTGACAAACGCACATTTTATTATACGATATACACAGGCTGAAAAAAGGAGTGCAAATTGGTTAAGATGAACTGGAAAATATTTCAATTAGAGATATGTCAGAACGAGTTTTCCTTAAGGAAATTGAAAACGGAATATGTTCTTACGAAGGATCGTATGATGTTATCTACAGAAAAGATATAAAAAGGTTTCGGTTGATAGCTTATAGTAGATGTTAATTTCTATTTCAGCATCTTGTACAAATACAAAATTACACAATTTAGTGAAAACAAGGCATTGCTATAAAAGTTCTTTAAGCATTTCGCGAAGGTAATTCTCGACTTCGCCTTGTCTTGTTTGAAGTTGTAAAGAGTAATTTTCACGTAATTCTCCACTTCGCCTTGTCCTGTTTAAAGTAGTTAAGAGTTATTTACACGTTATTCTCCACTTCGCCTTGTCTTGTTGGAAGAGTGTAAGAGTAATTTACACGTAATTCTCTACTTCGCCTTGTCTTGTTTGAAGAGGCTAAGAGTACTTTACACGTAATTCTCCACTTCGCCTTCCTTGTCTTGTTTAAAGTAGTTAAAATTAATTTACACATAATTCTCCACTTCGCCTTCCTTTTCTTGTTTGAAGTGGTTAAGATTAATATCTGAAATTTTGGAAATACGTTTTAATTTTCCACGAAAGAATGCAGAGATAGTTTTATTGTTTTATAGCGAGCTAGTCAAAATCAGACACTTCGTGTTAAGTCTTTGTTCCGTTCCACGAAAGAATGCAGCGATAGTTTTATTTATTTATTGCGGGTTAGTTACAATAAGACCCGCCGGACATTGTGTAAAGTCTTAGTTTACAGCTATCAAAGAGGAAACCCCCGCTTTTCCTGCCCCACAGTAGAAGCTGTACAATTTGGAGATATCTTTAGCAGGTAAGCGCCATGGGTTGATGGCCTCCACGTAAGTGTTGTTTATAGGAGATACTCTACGCTACTTGTGTTCAATGACGTAATAGATATTTCAGGCTAGTAAATAGTTCTCATCTTGTATTGTCATGTACTGTATCAATCAGTCATTTGTACATTGTCGGGAGCTCTTTCAATAATTAGTATATTCACTTAAAGTTCAAAAGAGTTAAAATAGTAGACAAAATGACAAATAGAAACACACGAACATTAAATATACTTAATAAATGGCTAAGCAGTGTTTGCCCAGTTAACAGTTAATGTATTACTGTTATATGATATTGCATAATATACCAAATATGTATTTAAAGTATTACACTAACAGTTAGTGGAACAACCCTAAAAAAGAAAAGCTCGACACCTTACAGTCTTGCCAACGCCAATATTAAAGGGACATACCCTGCATACCCTACATCTAGCCAATTACATTTTCGAAACATAGATTATGTGTTCAATGAACGTAAAATTCTAAATATATACAATTTCAAAGAAGAACCTATGGTGAAAAATATCTCATTTTGCAACAGTTAATATGAAGACTTTATGTTAATAAATCGCATCCACCCATTAATTGTACAACAACAACTTTACATAGATTATTGAATGGTTGCAGTATATTTTAAACCGCTGATTTTATCGATAATGACTGGGAATGCATAGCTGAAACTTTTAATACTTCCAAAGATTCTATAATATATGTTTTGGTGGTTATTTAGGTGACATCAGTTATAGGGTATGTCCCTATAAGAAATGAAATATCAATCCTTCAGCAAGGTGCAAAACAGCATAAACTGACAAATCGCAAGAATGACAATAAAGCAAAAAACTGAACTCTAATTGGCTCTAAATGACCAAGTATAACAAAGCTCACAATATCATCTATGTTCAGCGAAGGAGTTACATCATATACGAAGAAGCAACACAGAGACCTATTTTTCAACATCCCAATGGTGGTCTTGTTATAGAAGTTATACGGTATAGATATAACTAGAATAGAAGTAAATTACCGGTACTAAAAGTGTCATACAATTTACTGAACATAAATACTAAATTAACTTGAGAAATTGCTGTATTTATGCCGAGAGAAACTTATTCTAACACTTTCTACGTTTTCGTCAGAGACGTTTTATAGCATAGATCTATTTGCAACACGGCCTCTGTAAAACAACTATTTCTATAGTAGCTGCCAAGGGATCATGATCAGAAGTATCACATATTTTATTCATCATTTATCTCAACAGAAATGCCTATATTTAAACTCTCCGACGTCAATTATTCCTCTTCCCATAGATTATTAAATGCCAGCGTAAACATTTTTAAACCTAGCAAAATATGAGATAAATTAGATGAATCAGATGACAGTGAAATATCCTCGTTATGAAGATATCATAAGTCGATGTATACGAGATGAACGACAATCCTTTGAGGGTAATGAAGATTCTCCAAGTCAAAGAAGGATATCAAGGGATATATCTATCAGCCCTAGACGTATAATTGGAATGTTTAGACTAAATTTCCGAAAACATCCCCAGACACTCACGTCAATTGTAGAAACTCTATTCTTATGATGTACATTGATTGGTAGATGAAAACTGACATTCATGTACAACAACTAAATGACGAGGACAAATCTCAGAACACTTCAAGTCCTCTCAACAAGTCATTGCAATGTAGTTCATGTCAATTTAAGTGAGTGATAGTCTTCGTTCGAAGAGGCTTGTCACTTATATATTTCAGACGTTTTTACACTCTCGAAGCCATCTGTTTTATTATTTATTCTGTCTTAAACTTCATCCAATGACGCAGCACACGTTTTAAATGGGTTTGACTGATTTGTAACGTAGCATGTTGCAAGTTACTTAAAAAACGAGGACACCATTATAGAAACTATAACATGGTACACACAAATGTTACAAGATAAAATTGCCGACATATTCAGTACTAAAAGAACTGACTTGCCTGGGTGAGAACATATATTCAGTAATTTTGGTCCAAGTCTGTCCGCAAAATTCCACCAACTACTACGCTCGGTAAGCTATAATTAGTCTAGTAATTCAATCGAGAATATGTACCTTCATACTAAAACAAGTGTTATCCGTAAGACAGTATGATCAACTATACAGAATGCATGCTTGCTAATCAAACAAAATGTTTGTCAGTACATGTAAATAACACAATTTTGTTGACTCTATAAACTAGAAAACTGTAATCATAAAACAAGTCTATAGTTCAACAAGAGCCATAATGTATAGTAAAATCAATTCAGTCAGAAATTATCTAACTTAATTGTTTACTGAGGTATGTGCATGACAACACATTGCATGCAAAACTTCAACTAAAGTTTCTAAATTCAACAAGTGCAATAATTTATGATAGAATTCAGTCAGGAGTTATCTGACCTGATTGATGATACCCCTAAAAACTATATTGAAGTTTTAAATCAATCCCATGAGTAGTTACTGAGATATGTCCATGATAGTACATTGCATGGAAAACTTTAACAAACTTTTCTAAATCAAACCAGGGCCATAATTTGCATTAAATTCATACAATAGTTATCGAACTTGAATGTCTGATACCACTGAAGACTTATAATGAAGTTTCAAATTAATTCCATAACCGGTTACTGAGATAAACCCTGGTAGTACCGCACATACACAACTTTTACCAAAGCTGCAACACTGACGCCGACAAAGACACCGCACCGACACAAAAGTCACTGTGATAGCCCTCTTTATTCTTCAAAATGTCGAAATAGAAAATACGCATTTAGAATAGTTAATACGTTGCAAAAAGAAGGTAACTTGATTTAACATAGGCTTATATAGGGAAAACTTAAAAAAACAAGAAGGCCGACAGGCAGAGAATAGATATTTGGAATGTTATTTTGCATTGTGTAGTGGACCTCTACGAATTATGTTAGAATCATGAGCCCTTGTATTATAGCCAATGGTAGTCAGGTGAGCGATATGGGCCATCATGGCCCTCTTGTTTCATTATACGTACGTCATCGCAGTAGACAGAAGGCTTCTGTGTCATTTACACATGGTGGGAAATCACATCATCAAAATAATCTCTAAACAAGAATAGATCTGTGAAAAATGTCAAAGAATAAAGAAAGTCGTTTATTTTATCGACGACAAAATAAAGAGCAGCATAGCCTAACTGCGTAAAATAAAGAACTTTCTTTCGTGGGGTTCTGCGTTTTTACCAGTGCTGGAAAATCTCATCTTACACCCCCCCCCCCTGTAAGACGCTCGTGCTTACTTGTGACGTAACGTTATAAACAATGTGACGTCACGCTATAAACAATCGACGTCCTTTCCCATACATAACATCTAAAGAAGTGTTTTATATCAAAATGCGTCATTTCGGTAAGTTTGTTTTTAAATATCTATTTCAAAGTGCAAGACGGTATGCAAGAAAAAGTTTCTTCCATGAGATACTTGGTTCAGATGGAAATATCCGTCCTTCGGGCTGTTTCGCGGGAACTCGGCAGAGCCTCGTTCCCGCCAAAACAGTTACCCTCAGTGACGGATATTTCGATCTGAACCTCGTGCTCATATAAGAAACTAAAAGAACGACATCCTGACTGGCCTTTGCTGACGATAACTTGCGAATAAAGCAGACGGACGAAAAGCAGGCGAGCAAAATCATAAGAACGTTTTGCAGACGGACTATTTACAGACGGACGGTCAACAGACGGATGCCCTGACTTATTAATGTAATCCAGATAGTGTCAAATGGGTTCCGATTGGCAATTTGAGTTCTGCTGCTTTGGGCCGAGTAAAGTAATACATTGTAAATAAATAACAAATTAATTGAACAGTTTATACTTCTATTTCGTAGATTGAATCATATAAGATGGAAGAAAGACCGTCATATAAGACGGAAGAAAGGCCGTGGCTTTATTATCAAAATGTATAAGAATCAAAATAGTATGACTTGTACTGAACCTTGATTGAAACATGCAAATTAACGTATTATGGCATAGTGTAAACAAAATATCCTAAAAGCATAGATTTAAGAAAGCAATGCAAGGAAAATCACTGGCTAAGCTGCGCAGTGATAGGATAGACAACGCGAAGTTGCAGATGCTATCCGAATTAGCTCAGAATGATGACCTGGCAAGTTACTGAGAGTCTATCATCCATAGCTTGAGAGAAATGAGGCTAAGTTAAAGCTAAAGCACAACGCATTCTCTTACATGAAATTAACTAATATCAAGTCAACGGACGTGAATTACATTTAAATTATCGGTTACAATATTTGAAGTTTACATTATGCCACTCTGAAATTACAACTGCTGCTGACAATGGCTAAAAAACCCCAATATTTTACTCTCTTCTTACACTAACAATATCAGTATGTTACAGTATAGCACTGTTGACAGAATCGGTGACAAAGGAACAACAAAACAAGTTGCCGAACTCATTTTAAAACCATCCAAGAAAAAGGCTGCACTAACCGACAGACAAGTAAGAACTAGGAATTGGATCCCTATAGCAGGGGGTTGTAGTTGTTACATTGAACAACGAACCCAGGTGTTAGAAGTATGAAACAAAGTGGTCCCTAGTTTATTTAAGTCTATGTACGGCGTTACTCATACATGATATTTGTTTTTCAACACTCCCGAACGGTACAAGACCAATTGGCCGGCGAGTGGATGCAACCCTGCTAAATAAGTAACAGCCAGTTCAAGGATCTTGTTGAATGGCCGACCATTTTGGGTACAAGTCCCCCTCTAACGGTTAATGGGACAAACATGCCCATAACACAAATATAAGACATGGTCAATCCAATGGCAAATATGTTTTGCTGATTATCATGACCAAGCTAGAACAGCGAGCTTTTTTGTTTCTTTTTCTTGTTGTTATAATTCATGTAATATATAGTATTCGTTCATTTGATAAAGAAAAAAGCGTAAAATTCAAACCGAATATCCTGTGGACCTACATTATTGCGCTCGCTTTAATATACACCAAAGTGATTGAACGAATACACTTTTTTAAAGAATTTTAAAGGTTATGAACAGTTATTCGTAGAACAGAACATAAAAGCCATGACAAATCAAACAGAATACACAATGATAAATATTCAAAACAGTGTCTGGTGTTTGACTTGCTACATTCGCAAATGTAACAATTTGCAATATTAACATGTATAACGCTGGCAATTCCCTGTTCACAAGATTGTTTAGTAACGTTTTGAAGGTCCACGTCTGTGCTGAACCTTGTTCCAATGATTGCCATGACACTAGAATGATGGGAGGGACGGTGGGAATTTTTTCTTTGTAAATGATGTGTTCACAACGATGTCACTGGCGCAGTAGGAGAGAATATGAGTTACAAAGCACGCACAACACGAGATTCACAGTTGATTAAGCACAGTATAAAATCTAGACTAAAACGAACATTTTCCGGATTGTGTTAAGACCGATCCTTTAATATACAGAGTCGCCTAAAAATAACAAATATTTTTTTCTACAAGAGAACATAAATAAATTTATCTGTAATTGATATAAAATGTAGCCTATTATATTGCAACATAAAAGTGTTCTAAAACTATACAGGTTTCAATCATAGTCACTTTCCGGTTGTGTTGAACACTTTAAAACTAAATTACACGTGAAGTCACATAATCATTTCAAACTTTTTCAAACTTCTAAAATTTATAAAAATACTTAATTAAACAGTAATTATAAGACTATTTTCTTTTCATTCCAAAACGATGTTGACATATGCATTTCTTCCATATTTCTGTTCTGTCTTATTTTCTGCAATAATACCAATATTTATTGCTCTAGATTATAATCTACCCTCGTTTCAAAACTCATTGGTATGATTGGCGCTAAAATATTAATTTGATGTTGTACGTGCATTTTATTGTAATATAATACAAAGATGAAACGAAAAAGAAATTTATTTGTTTGGTTTTAGCTTACGTTTTCGTATCTTTACAAAATACGAAAACGGAAATCAATTGATGCCTAATTGCTTTTTGTTTACTACAGCAATTGATGGTAGAAATAGAAAACCAGATGAATGACGTATTTTTCACCATGTAGCTGAAACCAGAAAACTTAGAACTTTACGTGCGGGAAAACAATTTGTTTTGGTTCAATTGTGTTAATGATATAAAAGTCAGTCCATTATGTAATTGATTGAATGCGCAGGTTATTGCCCAAATCACAAATCATGCCATGAACCGGACAACACATTTTTACCTGGTACGAAAAAAGGACTTGTTTAGTTTAAGTTATTTGGTTTTAATTTTAACTCACCATTTTCACTTATTAATAAGTTATGATGAAATAGAAACTATTTCTTGTCCTTTGTTGTTATGGTTTTCTGTCTGTCAACATACCAATGTTTTGAGTTAAATTGAAAAAAACTAAGTGCGTTCTTTTATCTAAAATTCATGCAATTCAACACGACGGAACTTTCCTAAATAAAAATACACATTTTCTTGATTCTTTAGAAATTTGCGCCGGCTTACGCTTGCTGCCCTGCTTGTACCGGATTTTTGAACATTTCGGGGTTGGCAAAAGGTAGCTTCCGCTGCTTTTAAAATTCAATTTGCACATCTGCAAAACAAAACGATATTGTTGCATAAACTCGTCCAGAAATGTATGATCGCTAGTTAGCTACATGTATTTAAGTTATTAGGTATTTAAATGTAAACAAAGCAGCTAATTCTCAAACACATATTTTTGGGACGGATAAAGTCGCTTTGTGTTATATTGTATGTGAGAGTACAACGTCTAAAATAAAGCTTGACAATGACAAAACAAAGGAATATAATAAATTATTCATTTAACAGGTTATAACCTAGGTTGATTTGTATGTACACATGACTATGGTGAAATCGTAAAGAACTAATTCGCAGGTTACACATACTTAGACGATCTTGTGCCAAAATGTACAGTGTACATTGGTTATCGTGTCTCCGAGAATGGAAAGTTGTGCAAAATATTAGCACCGCTTACTATTCAATTCACATACACTATTAAACAATTATACATCGCAAGGTAAACAGTTAAAATTGTGACACTGTTATTTAACCCCATACAAAATGCCCCTGATCGAGCAAACAATTCAACACTGTTACAGTATACTTTTATAACCTTTTTTACATTCCCACAATGCATCAATATAAAATCAAAGGAAAGACCAATGAGTAACTCGATGATAGTAGGTTTTCAATCAATGTTCAATATTAGGAGACTCTTCCTATAATTGTTAAGGACGATAATGTCGGTAGGTACATGGTATTTGCATTTGAGATGTTTCTTTTAAATAATTTTTTGTAAGTCTTCCTACTTCCCTGTTATTGGCTTTTCAATCATATTCTGTCAATTTAAGAAACTATCACGATTTTAGATTCAGACCATAATTGTTTTTGTCTCTGTCATCCTCATATGTCAGCGGTTTGCCGAGCTTTCAGACAAACATGAAATCGTACATGCTCTGGGTGACGAGAATATACTCTGTGTAAGAGTATTATTTGTTTTAAATTTATTCGATTTTAACTGCTTTATGTTAATACCAAATTAAGTTTCAAATTTCTATATTAAAAGTACATATTAACATGCCACTTTTCTTTACTATCCATAATTTGGCGAAACGTATCATATCCCTGACGAGTGTGATTTTGTTTTGACGTCATTTGGAAAGAAAAGATTTAGGATAAATCAACTATTAGTAAATATGTTTTCGACAGGAGACGAGAAAGTTTGATGTCCATGTTCAAATATACCCTGGGCAAGAAATTTGGTTTCTCCGGTTATTCGAGCCCTCTTGGTGAAAGTGTGTCCGTTTAATAAATTTTGACTCAATCAATTAGCTGTCTCAAGTAACAAATTACATTGATGTATTAAGGTAAAATTGATACTTACTTAGAAACGTAAAAGATCTTCCTAACATATCAGAAGTAATGAAACAAGAAAAAGTTCTGGAATCTGTCAATAAACTGTAGATTAACTTTACTACATACACTCAGTTCCAAAAGAAAGTGTGCACTTTGTTTTCTGTGATTTTTCATCGACTACTTTTCTGAGAGCCTATATATTTGGCACCAAAATTGAGATCTGTTTACGTACAATATGGTGAACATTTTAGATTTTGCAATCGATGATACATACACATGAGATATAGTGTGCAAAAATTGAAACCGATACGTCTGCTAAATATTGAAATATTTAAAATTAAGAAGTGCACACTTTCTTTTGGAACTGAGTGTATGTCACATCTGAAATATAATCACGCCACATGTCGTGTAAAGTTTACGACGAGACGTCTATGATAGCATGACTGAACCTGTGGTTGTTCAAATTGGCATTTTGATGTCAAAGGCTTGTTCTAAAGACAAGATATAAACTGAAAGCACTGCCCGAAATATCTTGAAAATCTTATGATGAAATATAAGTTTTCGCTGCTTGTTCAAAGTTTCCAGTGAAAAAAGTAAATTTCAATAAAATTAAGTACTAAAACATTAAACGTAAAAGTACTGGCTAGAATCAACAACACAAGTAAAAGGAAATCTGCGTAGCAATTTTAGAAAATCTGTTGAAACTGTTTGTGAGCTTGGTTTGACATATTCGCAACAATATATGTTTATATCGGAATTGAAAAAGAATTTGCAACGCTGTATAATTTGGTGGCGAATCAAAATTATTGAAATAGTTTACTGGCATTTATACTGGAACCTTTGTTCCAAAATATGTTACTTTTAGACAGTTTGAAGAACTTTGTTTTTCTCTCAGTAAAATCGGAAACAAGCGGCTTAATAAGCTTTGATTTAATAGTACATAATCTTAAAGTGTGTGCACCCTAAAATACAAGCTTACTAGTAAAACCACTATTTAGCTTTTTTTAAGTTTTGAAACTGATACCTTAATGCGCTAATTTACAATATTGCATACTAATTCAGAGCATTGTTTTACATGACGTTCTTCCTTTGAAATACATTCAAAGGATAAATACTACCTTTTCAGGAAATTATTAAAATATATGAACGAGATTCTCTAACAATCTAAGATTTTCAGATATGTTCAGAAATGCAATCCAAATGAAATAAAATTTGTTATTTAGAATATAATTTACATAAACGTTCTTCTTGCTTCCCTTTTCATTACTAAACATGAAGTATGTGCCAGTAGCAATGATTTTCCTATTTGATTTAGATAGATTTTACATTTTTTAATGATGTCCAGGAGCTCTTCTGACATCTCAGAAACCTGATTTGATTATTTACGAAAGCTAGAAATTTATTTCTTGTCAATTAAGCATCTCATGATTGGTAATTTGGCAGTGATTGTGGAGGAAATAACTTTCGTAACTCTAATAAACAGAATATTAGTCCGTTAGTTTGATACAGTAGTTCGTTAATAAGAAACGGTTTTTAAGGAGAATATATGTACTTACTATATAACTGTTCGCACAGCTAAGAAAAACGTTTTAAGTCTATCATAGAAGGTGTCTGTAAGGAACTGTTTTGCATTAGAGTTGCAATTTAAGCATTGCAATTTATGACTTAACAAATTCTTACAATTAGTTTGTGTAGGTTTGTTACGAAATATTTATTTTATTTATGTATTTAGTGTACGTTTCATGTCGTTTCAAAAGAATTCTTACTCAGATTACAACATCCATATTGTTTCAACTTGCATCCACCATACATGTACAAATGTAGCTACAGATAGACATGAAAGAGTTACTCACTTTGGTGTGTAATTCTGAAACATCGTGGAACATTCGGCTGGCAATTTTGCTTTGCACTGATGCCCCGCACAGGAAGTCGAATGAAAATAGTCACTTGATAATGTTATTTATTTGAGTACTTTCTAAATGCAGACCCAGGTGCGTTGCATTTGTTGAGAGCTGCATGTCAGACAAACATAATCCATAAACTGAATACAAAGAACAGTCATCACTTTCTAGTCAAATTAGCGTCTTGCGTGCAGTATCGTATCGTATCGCATCGTATCATATATTAGGATTTTTCGATGGTACCGGTTTCCCACATGACCAACATCCCAAAAAGAGGTTGTAGGTTTCGGAGGATAGTACAATATACAGAAAGCGTCTCATTTCTACAGAC
This sequence comes from Saxidomus purpurata, assembly GCA_022818135.1. Classification (NCBI taxonomy): domain Eukaryota; kingdom Metazoa; phylum Mollusca; class Bivalvia; order Venerida; family Veneridae; genus Saxidomus; species Saxidomus purpurata. The sequence continues at coordinate 41,678,024 of JAFMSR010000017.1, read as the reverse complement.
ACCCCTGGTTCTTTAACATGCCACGTGTATAGCACCCATGCATCGGACCTGGGTTTAAGTCTCATCCGAAAGACTGTTAGTAATTTTAGGTGGTCAGCCCCTGGTTAGAACTCGCTACCTCGAGATTATAAGAATCGTGCTTTGTCGATTGAGGCAACCATGCTGAGTGCAGTAAGCTTTTCTTTCAAATAAGTACTCTCAACCAATCAAAATCTAGCTTATAGATTATGTTTGACTTGCAATAGTCAACGAACGCCACTCCGATTTTGTGCTGGTTAACCTGACGCCAGGTGTCAATCAAGTGACCTCAATACCAATCATAAATCGTCTTAACCATGTACAAATAAATGCACGTGGAAAATTCTTGAATGGAATCGTTTGTAACAAATACTCCGACATCAACAAAGGGGCGAGGTTATTGCATGATTGGCGTCAGGTCAAATTCAACGCAAATAAAATTGTAAAGTAACTATTTTCATTCGACTCAGAAATCGTTACCTACCGATGTCCAGAACATTTCTGTTCATATTAAATGGTTTTAATCAGGTAAAGTCTAAGATTACGGTTTGTGTTTTGACGTTGTACATGGGCACTCCATTTAAAGAACTTCAAAGAGAATTTCGACATGATCTTGCAAATCGTTCACGATTTATGGGTTACATGTAGGCAAACCTCATATTTCCTAGCCTTATATAATAAACCTGTCCTATAGATCCTAGTTTTATATAATAAACCAGTCCTAAAGATCCTAGTTTTATATAATAAACCTTTCCTTTAGATCCTAGTTTTATATAATAAACCATTCCTATAGGTCCTAGATTTTTATATAATAAACCAGTCTTACAGATCCTAGTATTATATAATAAACCAGGAAGAGTTTAAAAAACCAGTCCATAGATCCTAGTTTTATAAATAACCAGTCCAAAGACCTAGTTATATAAAAACCAGTCCTAAGACCCTTTTATAAAAAACCAGTCCTAAAGACCTTGTTTTATATAAAAACCAGTCCTAAAGATCCTAGATTTTTTAATAAACCTGTCCTAAAGATCCTAGTTGTTTTTAAAATAAACCATTCCAGGCCAATAGATCCTAGTTTTATAGAATAAACCATTCCTATAGATCCTAGTTTAATATAATAAAACAGTCCTATAGATCTTAGTTTTATAAAATAAACCAGTCCTATAGACCCTAATTTTATATAATAAACCAGTCCTAAAGATCCTTGTGTTATTTAATAAACCAGTGCTATAGATGCTTGTTTTATTGAATAAACCAGTCCTATAGATCCCAGTTTTATTTAATAAACCAGTCCTTAAATCCTAGTTTTATATAATAAACCAGTCCTATAAATCCTAGTTTTATCTTATAAACCAGTATTACAGATCCTAGTTTTATATAATAAACCAGTCCTATAGATCCTAGTTGTATAATAAACCAGTCTTATAGATCCTAATTTTATATAATAAACCAGTCTTTAATATCCTAGTTCTATATAATAAACCATTCCTAAAGATCCTAGTTTCGTATAATAAACCAGTCCTAAAGATCCTTGTTTTATATAATAAACCAGTCTTTAATATCCTAGTTCTATATAATAAACCATTCCTAAAGATCCTAGTTTTGTATAATAAACCAGTCCTAAAGATCCTTGTTTTATATAATAAACCAGTCTGATAGGTCCTAGTTTCATATAATTAACCAGTCCTTTAGATCCAAGTTTTATGTAATAAACCAGTCCTATAGATCCTAGATTTTTATATAATAAACCAGTCTTATAGATCCTAGTTTTATATAATAAACCAGTCCTAAAGATCCCAGTTTATATAATAAACCAGTCCTATAGATTCTAGTTTTATATAATTAACCAGTCCTAAAGATCCTAGTTTATATAATAAACCAGTCCTATAGACCCTTTTTTATATAATAAACCAGTCCTAAAGATCCTAGTTTTATATAATAAACCAGTCCTAAAGATCCTAGTTTTATATAATAAACCAGTCCCAAAGATCATAGTTTTTTTTAATAAACCAGTCCTATGATCAGTTTTTATAATAAGCCAGTCCTATAGACCTTGTTTTATATAATAAACCAGTCCTAAAGATCCTAGTTTTATATAATAAACCAGTCCTAAAGATCCTAGATTTTTTAATAAACCAGTCCTATTGATCCTAGTTTATATAATAAACCAGTCATATAGATCCTTGTTTTATATAATAAACCAGTCCTAAAGATCCTAGTTTTATATAATAAACCAGTCCCAAAGATCATAGTTTTTTTTAATAAACCAGTCCTATTGATCCTAGTTTTATATAATAAGCCAGTCCTATAGATCCTAGTTTCATATAATAAACCTGCCTATATATCCTAGTTTTATTTTATAAACTAGTTCTATAGATCCTAGTTTTATATGATAAACAAGTCCTAAAGATCCTAGTTTTCTTAAAAATAAACCATTCCAGACCAATAGATCATAGTATTATAAAATAAACCATTCCTATAGATCCTAGTTTAATATAATAAACCAGTCCTTTAGATCCTAGTTTTATATAATAAAACAGCCCTATAGATCTTAGTTTTATAAAATAAACCAGTCCTATAGACCCTAGTTTTATGTAATAAACCAGTCTTAAAGATCCTTGTGTTATTTAATAAACCAGTGCTATAGATGCTTGTTTTATTGAATAAACCAGTGCTATAGGTCCCAGTTTTATTTAATAAACTAGTCCTTAAATCCTAGTTTTATATAATAAACCAGTCCTATAGATCCTGGTCTTATTTAATAAACCAGTGCTATAGATCCCAGTTTTATTTAATAAACTAGTCCTATAGATCCTAGTTTTATAAAATAAACCAGTCCTATAGACCTAGAATAAAACCAGTCCTTTAGATCTTAGTTTTAAAAAAAACCAGTCCTATAGACCCAGTTTTATATAATAAAGCAGTCCTTTAGATCCTAGTTTTATATTATAAACCAGTCCTTTAGATCTTAGTTTTATAAAATAAACCAGTCCTATAGATCCTAGTTTTATATTATAAACCAGTCCTTTAGATCTTAGTTTTATAAAATAAACCAGTCCTATAGATCCCAGTTTTATATAATAAAGCAGTCCTTTAGATCCTAGTTTTATATTATAAACCAGTCCTTTAGATCTTAGTTTTATAAAATAAACCAGTCCTATAGATCCTAGTTTTATATTATAAACCAGTCCTTTAGATCTTAGTTTTATAAAATAAACCAGTCCTATAGATCCTAGTTTTATATTATAAACCAGTCCTTTAGATCTTAGTTTTATAAAATAAACCAGTCCTATAGATCCCAGTTTTATATAATAAACCAGTCCTATAGATCCTAGTTTTATATTATAAACCAGTCCTTTAGATCTTAGTTTTATAAAATAAACCAGTCCTATAGATCCCAGTTTTATATAATAAAGCAGTCCTATAGATCCTAGTTTTATTTAATAAACCAGTGCTATAGATCCTATTTTTATATGATAAACCAGTCCTATAAATCCTATTTTTATATGATAAACCAGTCTTACAGATCCAAGTTTTATATAATAAACCATTCCTATAGATCCTAGTTTTATATAATAAACCAGTCTTATAGATCCTAGTTTTATATAATAAACCAGTCTTAAAGATCATAGTTTTATATAATAAACTTATCCTATAGATCCTAGTTGTATTTAATAAACCAGTCCTATATATCCTAGTTTTATATAATAAACCAGTCTTATAGATCCTAATTTGATATAATAAACCAGTCCTATAGATCCTAGTTTTATAATAAACCAGTCTTATAGATCCTAATTTTATATAATAAACCAGTCTTTAAGATTCTAGTTCTATATAATAAACCATTCTTATAGATCCTAGTTTTGTATAATAAACCAGTCCTAAAGACCGATAAAAACCAGCTGATAGGTCCTTCATAAATAAACCAGTCCTTTAGATCCAAGTTTTATGTAATAAACCAGTCCTAAAGATCCTAGTTTTATATAATAAACCAGTACTATAGATCCTAGTTTTACATAATAAGTCCAAATAACTATGCTCCTGTATAAACATTTCTCGTCTCATTTTTTTATTTTGTAGATTTTTTCTATAGTCTAAAGACCAATCAAGTTACTATTGTTTCAGTCTTTCATAAGTAATTTAAATTGCTATTCTCGGTCCGTTGCGTTAACAGAAATAATGTGCTATGAATCTTGAAGCAATGACATTGATAAAAAGATATGCAATTTAATCAAATCCTGAAATATCTCGCTTGTCTGCATGTTTACAATTCTGTGGCGAATAAAGCTCTCAATGCCATTAATCATACCGACAAAAACAGTTTATTTCTAAAAGTTTAGACATTAAACTATACACAATTTAATGTAGTTGCAACTAAAAAATCTTACCGTGTACTTTATGAGAGGTGCAAATAGCATTGACTTGTGAACTTAATCTAAAGCAATTTTAGTAGATTTCTTTTCCGACATTTAAAGCTGGTTGCCCGCAGTTTCTGAAGAAAGATTTTAATTTCTCCAAAATGAAGTATCAAAGCATAAAATGTAAAAGTAAACGCTAGAATCAACAAGACAATTGAAAATCAACAAAGGTAATTGAGACAATCTACCGAAAATGTTGGTGGTTTTGGTTTGAGGTTGCTGTTATACAATATAGGGTTATATTGGATTTCAAAAGAGTTTGCATTGTCCAAAACAACTAGTAAATGAAGCAAAGTATCGAACAGAAGCTATTTTAATAAGAAGCAGGCCATCCTCTACAAAAATAAATGTCTGTCCCTCTGACGATACATCAAACCAAGAGAAAAAGTATAAACATACTAACAAAGACAAAACTAAACAAATACAAGTCCAAAATTATTACTGAAAGTCACAGTCAACAAAGTCAACCTGATACAAATTCAATACAAGAAATGGATAACAAAGCGACTCAGGAAGCACCAGATATTGCAATGATCCAACACCCTATATTGAATATTGGTTCACCAAATTGATGCAAACTCACATGCCGCCTATCTCACACCTAGTGACATCTCAACTAGCCTTACCACATCCTGTAACTGCCAGCATGTCTGATCATGCTGCAGTCCAAATCTCATGTATACTCAAAGAGGCACTACTGGAAGAAATCCAGACATGAGTTAAGATACATGTTTAAGAGGCAACATCAGGGATGGCTAATGAAATACATTTTCTTACAGGAGAAACAGAATCATTATATTCAAGAAGAGGCTGAACAATACAATCGAAAAGATAGCGTCAGGGTTGGTAATTATGAGGGGACACAGAATGAGAATGTTTTGGTATTGTAATAGATGTTGCAAAAAATGATGGTGCTCAGATCGCAAAGGAAGATATTGGCAACTGTCACAGAGTAGGCCAGAAGAGAAAAGATGAAACATTGAGACATAATTGTTAAATTCTCTAGCTACGGAGCAAGAACATAATTTATTAAAGGAAGAACAAAACAACTGAAAGATACAGGTAAAGAAATCTTCATTAATGAAGACATGACCAGGCTAATGAAGACTTGAAGCTAAACTGATGAAGAAAAGTTACCAAACAAATGTAAAGAACATCTAGTCATTTAATAGACCCATGTACATACAACCAGATAAATATGAAGTCGTTAAAGGGACACTCTTTACATCTAGCAGATTATTTTCTCGAAACATAATATATATAATATAAATGTACATGAATGTATATCTCTTTGAATTGTATTACTATTTTAGGTAGAAATACCTATTTTGGTTTTGTTGCTTTTGCTGTTGCTGCTTCTGATGATGATGATGATGATGATGGTGATGATGATGATGGTTATTATTATTATTATTATTATTATTATTATTATTATTATTAGAAGGTATGGTGATGACTGTGATGATAATTTCTGATGACTTACGAAGTGTATATAATAATAAGCATGATGATAACAGTGATGATAAAGATGATGATGATAATGTCAGATATTGGTGATAATGAATTTAAAGGTAAATAATAATATGACAGAGGTCATCTTAAATTTTTACCGTCGTTCAATATCTGAAAAATGCTTATGATACACCATTTTCATCCAACATGTATAAGTTATTCATCAAACAACATATTTGTGGAGAACACTGAAGTGAAAGAACAACACTGTGGTTTCTAAAGTACCACAGACAAATTAAATAGGCGCTTCAAACATTGCATCGAAAATAAAGGAGAATACAGTTCTTTTCTGGACTATATATTTTTTGTCTGATAAGATTTTTGTTGAAGGGCACATTAATACTTTATATGAAATTACTTGCTGATAGAAACATGCCACAAACGTTTCGTGACACTTGATTTCCCACTGGTATTCAAGAGCAATAAAAACTGGTTGGCCTTCAATCAACCCTCGGGCATTCGTGAAATTTTCAAGTATGCAACGACTTTAATCTTATTGTTAACAATCAGCACAATTTATTACGCTACAGCTGTTATTCTGAAAACATCTTATTGGAGGGTTTCTTCAAATCGCATATTTATGCGTTTCTACTCCATAATCGGTCAGCGGTGGCATTAAAACGTATAAGAAAGTACTAGTACTATTTAGAACTCAATATATACATGTACTCCAATCAGATGTTTCAATCCAAGTTAAAATATCAACCATTATTATAATAATAGTATGGACATTTTCGATAATCTTCAACACACGTGGGCGACTTTCATGCCAAAGTTTAAGAAGCTGTTAAGTCGGGACGATTTCGTCCAAATACAGTGAAGCTTTTTTTGTAGAACTGTAATGCCTCTTTCTTTTTACCTTTTTTTTTTTGCATACAATTATTATGGGTCATATGTTTATCATCTACCAAGCAGAGCAACTGATAGACGTTGCTCTTTATACGCCGTTTATAACTGAATTATGGTTAAAATGGCCCATATTAGAATCATTCATTTAAATAAATACTATTTTTAATGAATACATGTAGTTGTGACAGTAGTAGTGGTGTCTTAAATTGTGCTCTCTCGGTCCAATTTTTATTTGTCAAGTTATACCTTTCATTAGGTTCGTTTGTGTGTACTGTTTTGAAGATTATTCAGCGCTTTTGTTGTAACTCTTGATATAATTATAGTATGAACACGTTTCAATTCTGCAATCTTTTTTGTAAAAGTAATGAAGAAAATGAATGTTTTCAAGTGTACTTAGCATTTTGGCAAAGTCACAACGCAGTATAGATGATATGAAAGAGAGAGTTTATTAGAATGGGTAAATTACGACATACAAAATGCGAACCCATCAGACAATTAAGTAAAACTCGTGACACTAGCATTGAATTGAAAATAGTATAATATCTCTACAAACATTATCTTCGGCGTTATTTGGAAACAAACAGCGGACAGACAGACATGTGTGTTCAAGTAGGAGGAATGTAGAGATTTAAAGTTAAAAACACGAACTCTACGGTTGTGCTTGAAAAAATAGTGCCTTAAATGTACGAATCGTTCTACTCTTCGATAACTCGAGCTACTTTTGATGTGATTTACACTATGGAGTAACACTTCGTATTGTAAGAAACTTCGGTATTGCCGCAACTATTCGAGGTCTAAAGCCAAATGAAACAGAAAAGCTCTAATAGCGTGTTTATGGACTTATATGAAAAATCACTTCACGCAAAAATGTCAAATGCCGTGTAGAGATGTGATAACATCTGCTTGATAGCATGTCTGTAAAGAAATAAAACATAAAATCATCCCTAATCACCATGAGACAAATCACTCGGGTACAGTCACACACATTTTTATACGCACGCACGAACGCACAAACGCACACACGCACGGAAGCATGAATCACCTAAACGTGAGAAAATAGATCAACTATGTATAGAAAGGCAACGTCTTTTGTCATATGCAAAAGTAAATGACCATAATATGCATCATACACAAGTATACCATTATTTGTTAGGCTATATGTCTATATTTATAATTTACAGGAATAAGTAAATTTATTGCAAATGAGCCTTTAGCAGTTTGTCCCACTTACGGACAAGTTTTGTGTTTTGAAATATTCAGATTTTTGGCGGTGCTTATTTCTGCGATGTAACTAGTCGTTGGGAAAATGAATTAAATAACTATTTTCCTATTGCTGATTTTGATTTTTGCTGATTTTGAGACTGTATTTTAACTAAAAAATAATCTATGGTTTGGAGTTCTTTATTGAAATTGAATCATTCCCCTGAGATGATGTGCTGAGCGGAATAATTCACGAGGGCGAAGCATAAAAATAGATTGATTATCCTTTTATGCTAAATATAGAGATAAGAGATAAAGGAACATTTATTTGTTGCCCTCGCTTGTCAGTAGCTGAAAAAATGCTGAAATACTGTATTTATTGTTTGTCTCCTGTTTTTGTACGTTTTTTACAAACTGTGAATTGTAAATAAACTTGTAAGCTTGTACAATTTGTAAGCATCCTTAAAACTTGAATTCATTATAAAAATGAACTGTGAATAAGTCCTTTCACATTTGGTATTAGATGATAGGTAATTAAAAAAGTTTGCATGTTTATAAAGCCAAAATTGTGTTGTTTCAAATTGCTACACTTCTGTAACTGAAACTGCAGATTACAATTTGTGTTTCTGTATCGGAAGCTAAATATTACAGTTGTGTTTTTGTATCGGAAGCTACAGATTACATTTTGTGTTTCTGTATCGAAAGCTACAGATAACAGTTGTGTTTCTGTATCGGAATCTACAGATTACAGTTGTGTTTCTATATCGGAAGCTACAGATTACAGTTAGTTGTGTTTCTGTATCGGAAACTACAGATTACATTTTGTGTTTCTGTATCGGAAGCTACAGATTACAGTTTGTGTTTCTGTATCGGAAGCTACAGATTACAGTTAGTTGTGTTTCTGTATCGGAAGCTACAGATTACAGTTTGTGTTTCTGTATCGGAAGCTACAGATTACAGTTCGTGTTTCTGTATCGGAAGCTACAGATAACATTCTGTGTTTCTGTATCGGAAGCTACAGATTACAGTTTGTGTTTCTTTATCGGAAGCTACGGATTACAGTTGTGTTTCTGTATCAGAAGCTACAGATTACAGTTTGTGTTTCTGTATCGGAAGCTACAGATTACATTTTGTGTTTCTGTATCGGAAGCTACAGATAACAGTTTGTGTTTCTGTATCGGAAGCTACAGATTACAGTTTGTGTTTCTGTATCGGAAGCTACAGATTACATTTTGTGTTTCTGTATCGGAAGCTACAGACTACATTTTGTGTTTCTGTATCGGAAGCTACAGATTACATTTTGTGTTTCTATATTGGAAGCGACAGATTACAGTTTGTGTTTCTGTATCGGAAGCTACAGATTACAGTTTGTGTTTCTGTATCGTAAGCTACAGATAACATGTTGTGTTTCTGTATCGAAAGCTACAGATTATAATTTGTGTTTCTATATCGGAAGCTACAGATTACAGTTTACGTTTTAGTATCTGTAGCTACAAATCGCGAGTCACCCGAGACTTATTGCCCTTCTAATGCTTAAATTGGACAACATAAGTCTAGAGTAGTCCGGTCCATAACTTACACAATTCCTAACCTGTCTTCACTAAACATGCGTTGAATGTTGTGGCTTACTTCATATCTTGGCCAAGTTCGATGTTCAACCAAATCGCATCAGTCAATCCGGAGTGATTGCCCTTGAATTGCTAAAAATGGAACAATTTAGAGTTGTCTGTTCTCTGTCTTCACATCATCATAAACAATCTTCACTAACTTAAATTACTGACTAGGTGAGCCATTAAGTATGCTCTTATATTCACTTGGTGTAAGTCATACTGACCGCGACAAAGCCAATGGCAATATGACGTCATGCCAGAGAGTATCAGATCATATTTCATGGCTCATTAGTCAACAAATGCTTCATTATTTGACTACCATATGCAAGTACCATACTCCTGGTATAAAGAACAAATTTAAATGGACGTAAGGAGTTCGTTATATACATAGCACAATATTTCTTATTAATGGTATGATAAATTAAATGGCATCAATCTAATCTTCAAAAGGTCTGCGCGCTTTGACTTTCCGTGACCTGAATAAAAATATCCAAAGTTTACTAACCAGTAGCAGTCAATAATGTCAATGACTTACATTTTGTGTATTAAGTTTTCACTTGTAGTTTGTAGAAATCCGAACTACATTTTTTCGTAGATCAATACCATTGCAAATTGCCATTCGGTATTTTTGTCTGTGCCATAATTGCGTGGTTGAGATATATCTCTGGACAAAAGCATATGTCAAATAAAATGTGCGTGACACTATGATTTGGTCTTATGGAATTCAGATTGGTATTGTCAAATAAACTGAGGCTGATTTCCTCTTTGGGATTGCTAGTTTTCGTGCAAATGACCAGTAATGAGCTAGATTCCGTGAGTTTGTATTTTCTCTTATATCCCTCTTTACTGGAAGGAAACAAATCCATTACGCAATAATTTTGTAATGTGTTGAAAAAACTGACCGGGCTAAAATAAGTTTAATGATATAACAAGTTACGAAATTACACGAAAAAAGAACAGAACATAAGTAAAATCTATTTTCAAAGTTGGATAATCCATATTATCAACGCTCCCAGACGAGGTAGGTTTATTTGATAATGCAAGATACAGAACGCGTCCCGTTTCAGATGTCCGGTGTATAGCACCATTACGTCGGACCTCGGTTTTAGGTCTCATCCGAAAGGCCATTAGTTATATTAGTGGTGGAGCGGGGAATCGACCTGCAATGCCTGAATTACCAGTCTATTGTCTTGTCTTTAAGATTGAAATTACAACTCATACAGAGAGAAATTCAGTCTCAAAAACAATGACAGAATTGTAATTATGTCAAAGTTTATCACAAAATTTAAAGTTACAACAGGAAAACTGTGGAGAATATTTTAAGTAATACATTTGTACTATAAATCAGTAAAATATTCTGTTTACGTCTTTCATATTTTATAAATAGGTTAACTATAACATTTCTTTTCAAGCCGCACTATATATATATAATGACTTGTTTGTTTAAAGGGACACTGTCTCCCTAAAACTGGTTTCCAATTAAATAACTTCAAAAGCATAAATAATAGAAACCTTACAAGTATAATACTTCGTCTAAAAGCTTAAGCTAAACATTCCAGCTGTCATCAGTAAAACAAGCGCTTTCAAATATGTTACTAGGGGATTTTTTGCTCTGTATTACAGGGGCCGTATTCAGGCGTCTTTCTTTCAGAACATATCTCCCAAATCATGCAGATTCCTTCTAAAATTTACTTTATACCAGGAGTTTTTGTTCTCCTTATTACACTAGCAAAGCTACCCCCATCCCCCGCCCCAATATAAGGCATGCGCCCTTCAACTTCTTGAGAGAAAAAAAAAACAACTGGTTGTAGTACCGTAAAACTTTCATTAATATATTAAAGTTGCTGTTGTACATATATGGGCTGGTAGCGATTTCTTACGGAAGGTCTCCAGTATATATTGATTATTTGTGCTAAAAGGGGCATTTTGCGATATACATGTTTGTATTTTGTTCTTTTAAAATGTATTTATTTATAAATTTACTTTTAATAATTGAACACTAGTCATTTTTGGAGAATATTGCCTCTTTAAAGGGAAATACCCTATAAGTGATGTCAAAGTAATTAACTTCCAAAACATAAATTATAGAATCTTTAGAAGTATTATACATGTAGCTTAACCTAAAAGTTTCAGCTATGCATTCCAGACATTATCGATAAAATCAGCGGTTTAGAATATACTGCAGTACCGGAAACCATTCAATAATCTATGCAGAGTTTTTGTACAATTAATGGGTGGATACAATTTATTACAGAAGTCCTATATATTTAGTAATAATTGTGTTAAAATGAGGCAGTTTTCGTCAAAAGTTCTTCTTTGTAATTGTATTTATTTATCATTTTACGTTCATTGAACACATAATCTATGTTTCGAGAATATAATCTGCTAGATGTTGATAGTGCCTCTTTAACGTTGAAGGAAAGGTATACATGTAATTATTATAATTGTTTACAATCTGTAAACTACGGTGTTCCGTTTGGACCATCGCGCTTTTATTTTTCTCCCTATACCACGATGCTCGAAACCACGATGATGAAAGTCGAAACCACGATGATGAAGTTAACACGAAACCACGAGGTGACAGAAAAAGTCGAAACTACGATGTGCAAGTCGAAATTACGATAGGGAAATTCGAAAATGCGATGATGAAAACACGAACATTTGCTACGATGTAAAACGCGATATATTTGGCGTTTTCACCATCGTAAGGTTTCGACTTTCACCATCGTGGCTTCGAATTCGTGTTTCATCATCGTAGTTTCGACTGTCGTGTTTTCACCATCGAAGTTTCGACTTCATCATGTAGTTCGACTTCATCATCGTGGTTTCGACTTTCACCATCGTAGTTTCGACTTTCACCATCGTGATTTCGACTTTCAGCATCGTAATTTCGACTTTCGACTTTCACCATCGTGGTTTCGTGTTTTCATCATCGTGGTTTCGACTTTCATCATCGTAGTTTCGAGCATCGTGGTATGGGGAGAAAAATAAAAACCGCGATGGTCCAAACGGAACACCGTAGTAAACAGTAAAATCTGTATAAAGCTGTCAGGTTAGGAAACACTTAAAGCGGCTGTCTGAAAAAAAGTAATGGTTCAACACATGTTTATGTAGTTAAACGATAAATCATAGTGACTGCTAAAGGTGCTTAAAGGGCCACTCCCTTCTAGCGATTTATTACATAAGGCCTCTATGTTGATAATGTGTGCTTAAATGAGTCATTTGTCGACATATGTTCGTTATGTATGGAGACAATAATCTAAGGTATAGGGAGTGTCTCATACAATAAGGCAGTTGCTAAATTCTAACCCTCATTACATGGGTGACAATTGTGTGAAGAAATATCAAAATCGGTCCATGCATGTGGAAGATACAGACCGGAAACTAAATTGCCTGTAATAGTTTTTTTAAGCCCTAAGTGTGACCTTGACATTCAGAGTAAGTAGCTCAGTGTTGAGAAAGACACTTCCTTGGGGTATGGTTTACCATTGTGTGATGTTAAGTCAAAATCGGTCAATACATGTGGAACATGACCGGAAACAAAACCTCGGACGGACAGACCATTGCAAACGTATAGACCCCGGACAGGTCAATTCTAATAACAAAACCATTAACTAGTGAAAGAATAAAACGGTTGTTGAAAATCGCAAAGTTTAAATGTAAATATATACATGTATTATAACGAACATGTGCCGATATTGTTAAATTACACAACTGACTTTTGTTGAGTGATTTAAGTCAACTATCAAAGTGGGACTAAATGTTACAATGTTAATTGTCATACAAGTGTATTTAAGCTGGAAACCCTCGAAATAAGTAATATAACATGAGAGTGAGTCATGTAAGTAATTTAGTACTATTTAATGTTATTTCCAATGCTGTCGATAAGATTTTGGTCACGATTGAAAGGTTAAGCTGAAACTGGAGCTACAGGCGTTATGCATATATTGTATTGTATTGTATTGTATTGTATTGTATTGTATTGTATTGTATTGTATTGTATTGTATTGTATTGTATTGTATTGTATTGTATTGTATTGTATTGTATTGTATTGTATTGCATTGCATTGCATTGCATTGCATTGCATTGCATTGCATTGCATTGTATTGTATTGTATTGAATATATTGTAACCCATAAGTATCTCTTATAAATATTGGACTCTAAATGTCAACAGTTCAAGATCAAATGGTCTTCAATATTCAAATATGTTTGTCTAAGAATATCAGATTGTTTGATTCTGCAATTTTAAAGGGATATAAACAAGTTGGATTTTGGTGTAAAAATATATTAGATAATAAAATGTTCACGTTAGAGTTTTGTCGTTGATATCTACAAGTTTAGGTAACCGTTTAACATATTAAGAGTTAGGGGCTGGGAGAGTGCCATACTGCTTGTTATTCAGTTAAATACATTGTTTAGGTGAAGTTTGTATTAATATTTATGCTCAAAGACAAATTTTGAATTCGTATTTGCGTACGTATAATCGAAAAATATGTACAGCAAACATGTCATCTCTAAGAGGCTTGACGGTTTGCAGTTTTTTTTTGTACTGGTACGAATTACATATAAGAGTAGGAACAATTGCATTTAAGGAGTTGGCAAAATGAAGTCAGCATTTATGACATGTCAAAACCGTGACTTGTAAGGTTGTAGTTTCTCACGGGAACAAGTGTTATCAACAATTTTATAAATAGAACATAACGTCATTGAATAATTCCGAAATATCTACGCCCACAATCCGACTGCTTGAAATATATAGCCCAACCGTAGCACTGCACGTTTTATTTCATTTTGACGGCTTGTAGAATAGGATTATTACATGATTTTGTTCTGGTAGGAGAGAGCTATACCGGTAAGTTGCATTACAGCAAATATTCAAGTTTGAACTTTTGTAAAACCTGTAAATTTACGTAGGCAATTATAAATCATAGTACAGTGCTACATACTGTTTGAGCGATATGAATTGTCGATCGAGTTACAATAGTCTTTCTTTAAAGAAGCTGTTTTTTTAAAGGGACATATTACATTTGTTTTTCCTTTTACGTTCATTTAACACATAATCTATGTTTCGAGAATATGATCGGCTAGATATGGGGTATGTCCCTTTAAAGGAGATAGAACTTCTGTCGGATCTCATCACTGGAATCGTAAGAAACTTTAAATGAAATTGGCAGGGAGACAGAACATGTCATCACCAATTCAACAGTGTGCATATCTCATGTCTCGAAAAATTGGACATAGACCAATACAGATTCAAGGCGACGATTTATGTGGTAAAACTTTTTAATGTAATGGTTTGGTCAGAATGAAAACATTAATGCTAATATGTATCTTACGCGTTATCTATTTGATACAAAACATTAATTTTTGATAAACATTTTTAACCATCTAAAAAATCTCTTAAAGTCGAATATAGTTTTCTGCAAAATTAATATAATTTGTCCGAGGTATCAAAATGACATGAGTAGAAATGTAGATGTTTATTTTCCAAACACAGGTAACTGAGATGAAACGTAGTGTAGTTCTTTTTTGTTTATTCATTAATATCGTATACCTATCATAAGTACTTACTCCTGATTGGACTATTGCGATGATGTGCCGGGTCCTGCACTTGGAAGCAATGTGTTGATCTGTGCGGATTTCAAGACGTCATTTCTGTTATATTTGGCATATTTTCACTAAATTTTATGAGGTATACGATATATTAATTTTAGACTACAGTAGTGTTGAGTTATTAAAATAATATAGACTAATGTTGAGGTGATATAACGCTGTTTTTTTTCCTAAAGAGAAATCTCTTCTCTTCTCTTTGAACCCGGACGTGTTAGCGTTATCGGCCAATCCTCGGATAATATAATACTTTTGTGGACCTGTCAGAAATGATAATGACCCCTTAGTCCGAGGTCATTTTTGTTTTTTTACAGGTCCACAAAACTTTATATTCACCTCAACATTAGTCTATAATTATTGTATAATAGTTCCGGTCTTTTAGAAGCATATTTCAAACTTGTTTTAAAGCTGCTCGCTTGCCGTTGAATGTTTTTTTCTAAATTGACATACTAATACATAGATATAAAAGTAAAGGCTAGAATAAAAATATAAGCAAACATCTAGGTAGGAATTTGCAGAAATCGATAAAAAATGTTGGTTTAATGGCACCGCTACACTATATATTTATACTGGAATTTCAAATGCGTTTGCAACACTTCATTATTTGGTAACGTATTATTTAAGTTTACAGATATACGTGACAGGAATTTATACAGGAGCTTTTTAATGTGACTATATATCCTACAATATGTTATTTTCATACAGTTTGAAGAACTTTTTTTTTACTAAAATCTGAGAGCGCTCAGCTTTAAAGGGTAGAACTGAACATCTACAGAAAATGGCTGCTCGGGACGGAACCACTGAATACAGATAAAAACAATAACAAGCTCCAGATTACCACATACCTATGTTTAACGTTATAACTTTTTTTCAGCCAAGAGGAGAAATGAATGTTTTACACATTGTTTGTGTAATGATGGTAATTCCACTAATGGTACTAAGTGGTATCCACGTTGTGACGTCACATACGGAGGCTTGCAAATATTATTCCAAAAGGCCACGCGGGGGATACTGTGTAGACCAAACAGGGCCACGTGGGCACAGGAGGTGCGCCAGTAGAAACAAAATGTGTGTTGTAATAGGCAGCAATTGTAGATGTAGGGGCAGACCGATGTACAAATAAAATGATTTTATAGACAATGCTTTCTTCAGTGTATTATTACGAGGCTCTGCCGAGTTCCCGCGGAACAGTTAGTACTCGAAGTGACGGATATTTCCATCTGAACCAAATATCTAATGGCAGAAACCTTTTCTTGCATACCGTATTGCACTTTAAAAAGGATATTTAAATGCAAACTTACCGAAATGATGCAGTTTAACGAGGTTAAGTGTGAATTCGCTCAAAATACTTGCAAAACATAAGTGCCCGTTGTGAATGGTTTCCGAATATGAAAGTGGTCCTTTTATGTACGAAAAGCATCATTATATATACTGTCATTAATTTAAATTTGTTCTCAACTGCGATGAGTACTTGTACTTATTGTTGTACTTGTTCCACTTTTTGAATTACTGTGCTTCTTTTGTAAACTGAATTCCGTCGCAATGTTTTGAAACAATTCAGGCCACTCTATGCATCTTAAAGGGGCACTCCCTACATCTAGCAGATTATATTCTCGAAACATAGAATATGTGTACAATGAACGTAAACTGATAAATAAATACAATTTCAAAGAAGAACCTATGGCGAAAAATGTCTCATTTTACCACAATTAATCAATATAGAGACCTTTTGTAATAAAACGCATCCACCCATTAATTGTACAACAACTATACATAGATTTAAGAAATAATCTATGGCTTGGAGTGCTTTATCGAAATTGAAGCATTCCCCGGAGGTGATGTGCCTGGCGGAATAATTCACGAGGGCGAAGCCCGAGTGAATTATTACGCAGGCACATTACCGACGGGAAATGCTTCAATTTCGATAAAACACTCCAAGACATAGATTATTTCGATTCTTAGACGCCGATGTTTTAAAAACTATCGTAACTACTATGGACCTTTTTTCAGTTCGGCGGTAATGTGAAAACAGCATAAGTAGTAGCTGTTGGAATTCACTCCCCTATTCGGGCAACCATTCAAGATATCAAACATAACTATATTATACAAACTTATTTTAGTTTAATCATCTAATACATAAAATATAAAAAGAAATACCTGACTGACATTATGCAGAAGACGTCAGATTTACAACCTAACAAAGCAGCCAATCGATTTAAATGCGTACCGTTACTTTGAACTGTACAACGTTTTAACGTGGAGTAATGACGTCAGTGTGATGACGTAAACGTTTTCATTCATAGTTTTGTCTCCCGGAATCAGAACACTGTATGACTGTTAATCATGAATTTCCTGGCCTTTTTAAAGGAAAACAAGGTGAGGGTATTCTAAGGCTTACTTGACGCAATCAAAAATAATATTTAGGTTCTTAAACAAATCTTTTTCATGCGACTGATGTATTTATACTGATATTATTTCCATTTCTATATTTTATTTTTGCGCGGGAGTAAATTAGAAAAGTCGGAAGGAGCTACTTCCATGTCCGAAACTCCGCCTACTTTTCCGAGTGCTTTAATCATATTAATGCACTCGAATTGACTATAGAAATATACCGTAGGCATATTAGAATATTGAATGGTTTACAAGTGGTTTTATAGTCATGACCACATCGACAAGTAGCTCTTATCTTACCAATAAAGATGTCTTACCCGTGGAAATGACCTTTATCAGTACCAAAAACTTTCATAACTTTACTTTTTACATCGATTTACATGTTAGGAATATAGAGCAGTATTTTTTTCAATGATATTGCAAAAAATAAAAAAGGCTTCCTGGCAGCTCATTTTCGTGAAAAAGCGACTTGAATACAAAAATGAATATGTCGACATTATTTTAGAGACAACAGAGCATGGTTCTATCATTATCCTATCAGTATATTTATCTTACAATATCAGTTTATTCAAAAAAGATCCTTGGACTTTAACATTAAATGTTTGAAATCGATTCGTCCAAGGACTATGGTGGCGTATGGGATTGAATCCCTATGGAATTTAATATGCCTTTTTCTTAACAGGATATTTTGAGACGACTGAAAGATCCAATTGAAATATTGAATTTTGTATAACTGATAACAGAAAAACAACATGTTTTCAAATATCTCTTCGGGATTGTCAGGAAATAAAATCGACTTGATTGTAACCAGACATGACAAATGCAGAAATAAAAGCTATATATCTTATTTAGAAGAAACGCAGTTTGGGGTTTTACCGAATGTAACTACACACTTGTTGTTGTCTGATAAATCAGGCGGAGAAGAAAATATTGTAAAAATTGTTGTATTATGTTGTATATTGATTTCTGAGTAATACAAGGCAGGAAATTTTCTATTTTCTATAAAGTTAGGTATGAGTTTGCTAAATAGGTGAAAACAGGCCTAGCGTTAAATGCACACTGCGCTGCTGAAAACAGACAAAACCACGCACGCACGCACATACGCACGCGCGCACACATGCGTATAAATCTATATTAAGAATCTTTCTTTAAGTCTTGCTTTAGTACTGTGCTTGTCCTGTAGCTGTGATAAATTTATCAAAGGGAGATAATCGAATTATTTTACCAAACCGTTCTTTACCGGAGACATAAGAGCACTGATAGTCGTATTTTGTAGTTTATTTTTAACATTCAGTCACGAGGTAATGTATGTGACATACTGTAACGATCGTCAGTCTGTTTTTTGCTTATATTCCATTTTTATTAAAGTCCTATTAGCGCTTTAGATACTCGTAGATTTATAATAAATTTACGGATCGAATATTTTATTGTATTCAATTAAGTTTAGAACAATGTTGACGTATACATTTCTATTATAGTTATGTTGCTTCTTCAGCGTTTCTTTTTTTTTTTTCTTTGTCTTTTTTTTACCTGTGTTGGTACATGTTATTTAAGAGCTACAAGTAGTTGTATTTCCAAATTGCTAATGGGACTTTAGAAATGGTCAAAAATGAAGTTATGCTATTCAGTCGCCATATTGCTACATGAAATTGTAACGTGATACATGTATTTCATCAAAACCAACAGTTATCCTCTATATATAGACTGTATTACCTTCCGAGTTGCACGTAGAAAACAAGATCATCGAGAGTGTATCATAATAACATGCCCTGCAAGATTGATATATGAACAAAAATTACCCAATACAGAAAGGATCAGGTGTTAAAAGATCTATTTTAGATTGCATATGTGTTCAAAACTATTTGTATTTACACGAAAATATTTGTCATGAACGAATACGTACAATGAATACACCAAGATGCGTGTATCTCTACAAATTCTTTCTTCACAAGATTCAGATAACCAGAAATCCTTGTTCTGTGGTAGTGTCTTGCAAAACCACAATCGAATGCCTCAAAAAGTTACATGTATGAATATATCAAATCGCCAGGCTACCTCCGCGGTCCATTCAAATGTAGTCCCCATTAATGTACAATACCATATTCCTGCGTGTTTAAAACTCATGCTAGGTTTCCTTTTGTTTGATAGTCAGTCGCTAAAAGGATCCACTGCAGGTGATTTTAATCCATATTACGAAGGTCTTGTTGCTATTAAAATATAAATCAGAAGTGTCAGCTACGAAAATGAGTGTAGGTATTTTTGTCATGTCCACTACCAGATGTACATGCTGTTTACAAGATACCAGAAATTTTATTTTCCGTTAGATACAGTATTACAATACAACATTAGTTTAAAAGCTATTTTCCCGACAAACAAATGTGTAATATATAACATGGGTATGAAAGCTGAAAGAGATATACTTGACTGTCATGACATAATTAAAATATTAAAAGAAAATACTTTTATTAGGTAAATATGATTAATGACTTATATATAGATAGCACATTAAATACGATTTTATGACATAATCATAAAATATTCAATATCATAAGATCCGTTTTCAAACTCTGCACTTTCCGAAATTATAGACATTAAAGGTGACAAAATAAGAAGCGCTAAGTCTGATTTATATCTCGATTATTTTTGCAAGGGGGGACAACTCAATATTTAGAAAAAATAGATAAAAATGTAGTTGTCTCCCTCTATTATTTAGATAAACATTGTGGGAAAGTTGCTGATCTTAATCTACATCTAAAAACTGCCATAAAAAGAAAGCTCTGAATTGCAAAAGCATTTTGATCGGGGCGGGCATGAAAGTGTGATAAGCACGGGCATCAGTTGTGTGATCGAGACATGTTAGGACGGGCTTCAGTGTGTGAGGAATGACATCAAAGTGTAATCGGGACGGTGATCAGGACGGACAGTTTCCGAAAAAACAGAATGGTTTTTTAATAATTGCTAAACAAATGCAAACTAGCCAGCACATTTCTGTATATATATTTCCTCTCAATCGAACCTATGCACACGTGTTTCCTAAGGCGTAATGAGCTTTAAAAGAGATAATATATATATGATTTTATTTGTTCTTTTCTTATCGTTACAAGCTGTCATCTATAGGCTAATGTATCTTAAATGTGGCGACATGTGTCTTACATTTAGATTTGCAATATTAATAAGTTGTATGAACATATTTTATATTGCCGTTTATATAAACCGACGCAAAGTATAGGAATACGAACTTCAGCTAACAGGTAGGAATTGTTTTAAAAATTTAACAACATTGTCTGTTACACTACGCAACAAATAACGAACTCCTTGTGACCATTTAAACTTGTTCCTTATATCTGGTGTATGTTATTCAAATTGTATTTTCATGTAAAGTAAAGAAGGAAAAATGTCTGGACAAGAAAATGTGTTCCTTATATCCGGACTTTCGCTGTATCAGTAACCGTTGTATAAGGAATTCAGCACCTTACATTCAAGCTTACAAAATTTACTTAACTTTCTTTTCGTCTTAATTAACCTACTTAGAGTCAAAATGGTTTAAAATGCGATGAGTTTAGCCTTTTGGTCACGTGACCTGACAAGGCACAGTCTAGTATACAAGACACAGTCTAGTAAATGAAGCTACTCTAAGGTTCAGGATATAGACATATATCTTTTATTACCTCCACTGAAAGGAGAGCGACACGCAATAATGATTTTTATTTAAAAATGTATTTCATTTCAAGCTGCTCGTCTGTATAAATCTTACTACAGCAGTTTGGGAAAGTCTGTTGAAATTGTTGGAAGGCTTGGTTTAACGGCACCGCTACACTATTATGTTTTTATTTCACTTCCAGGAAACCAAATTTGCCAGTCGTTTTATTGGCCAATGATCCGTCAATAAAAATTGATACTAACGGGCAAATATACACTCGGCATACCCGGTCGTTACACCCAACTTAAAGATTGTTCGAATTTTTAGGGTACGCAATAACGACTCTGGGTACGAAAATTGTTCGCACGTAATTGATTATGAAGAAGAATGCGGTTTTGTATGTAGTCATAAGAAAGAGAAAACATTTTTAGGAATGTATGTGAAAGTATTTTTTTTCTGACTTCCTAATACCCTGGTCACATTAACGCTACGAGCCCCGTACGAGTAGGTTTTCAGTCGAAATTTTGCAAAATCGCACGGAGTCCGTACGGACATCGTAGACCCTTGCGAGCATCGTACGGATTTTTTGAACTCGTAGAGGACTCGGGGACTCGGTGAGAATGTTTCACCGAGCTCCCGAGCTGTCGCAGAGCTCGTAGAAATTTTTTAAGTCGTGAGCAGCTGGCAAGGGCCCCGTACGGGCACCGCAAGGGCCCCGGCATAGCTCGTACGGCCATCGCACGATGTCCGTGCGGATTTGGAACACCGCGAGTCCCGTAAGAGCTTGCCGGTGCTCGCACGACTATCGCAGTGTGGTCGCACGGTCAACGTACGATGTCCGTACGATACTACGGACACCGGGCGGGGAACTTGCGATGTCCGTACGATGCTCGCAAGAGTCAACAATGTTCGTACGGACTCCGTGCGATTTTGCAAAATTTCGGCTGAAAACCTACTTGTACGGAGCTCGTAGGGTGAATGTGACCAGGGTATAAATAAGATATGGCCGAACTGGTTCATTCCTGTCGCAAGGACACTGTGCGGACACCGTACGGGCGCCGTATGAACACACGTGCATCGCACGAGGTACGTCCGAGCTCCATGCGATCACCGCACGACTTGTCTGCGATGTCCGTATGGATATCCTACGATTGCATCCTCCAACAGATCGTACGGGGCCCGTAGGCATGTGACCAGAAGCTACGATTGTACGGAGACCGTACGGATTTTAAAAGTTGGTGGAATCGTGCGATTTTATAAATCGTACGGACACCGTACGGATATGTGACCGGGGCATAAGCGACCAGAAACCCTTGATAATTTATCTGATGTAATCAATCGAAAGATTTCTAAGAAATATGTTATATCTGGCCCAAAATAAATTGGAAACAAAAGCCGATCTGTTACAATATGCAATATGTTGCACACAGTGTCTGTTTACATATAGCTAACATTTGTGTATTTCTTCGCATTTTAGATGCATTGCTATATGCACTTAGAAAAGAAACAGCCGTTTACATGTAACATGCTTACACAATTATGAAATGATATAAGACCAAATAAAATGTTGGTAAAGTTTGGAAAGTGTAAAAAGGAAAAATTCATAAAAGACGCGAAGTTGGTGACATAGAAAATACATGTACAGTGACGTGGGAAAAGAATGGCTTCCGAAGCAGCCACCAAGCATCAGCAAAGGAATTTACTTTTGTGAAACTGTAAAAAAAAACACGACGAAATGAATTCATCTTTGTGGTATAATTTCAGTGAATGCCTGAGTGACAGTGACTATCTCACTTGTTTCGATATTAACTTAACAAATATAATGAACAGTGGCGTACCTGAAAAACATGAATTACTGCGTTTTGGACAGAAGTTTTACACGTATGTTACACCGGTTATTGTATGTCTTGGATTATGCGGGAATGGCTTGTCGCTGTCCGTTTTTCTGTCCGAAAATTTGCGCAATATGTCGGCCAGTAGATATCTAGCGGCACTATCTATTGCAGATATATTGACCCTTATATTCTATGTGTCCGGAGAATGGGTCAAGAGAGGATTAAAACAAATTTCTCCAGAATATACGGAGACGTTTTTGGACACTACAGGCGTATGCCAAATCTGGTTGTACCTTAACTATTTTTCGCGTTTTTTGTCCGCGTGGGTTATTGTTTGTTTCACTTTCGAAAGGTTTTTTGGTGTTTGTATGCCATTATGGAGGCGAAATATGGGGTCTGTTAAAAGTGCAATGAAAGTTATATTATGCCTGGCAGTGGTAGCTGGATTACTTGTTTTGTATAAACCTTTTCTAAGCGAGGTTCACACGATACGGAACAGAACCTCGTGCACAAGTAGGCATCAGTTCGTGCACGAATCTTTCGTGCTTGACAGTATATATGGTCTTCTGATCACTTTTGTACCGTTTGTGATAATAATAACGCTGAACATAATTATAACATGCAACTTCTTGTTATATCAAAGACACAAAGATTATCTGAAGACAGTTGAAAATCACATCCGGTTTGAATTTACTATCATACTATTGACAGTTTCTTTTTTCTTCATAGCTTTTAGTATGCCGTTCTTTATCGTTTGGTTCCGTCATTTCCTCCACTCAACGTTTCTGCGCTCCAATATCGACTATGCTGATGTAAGGAACCATTCGTTGGAGTACTGGATTGGAATACTAACCATTACAAGAACAATATTCTACATGAATTACTGCATCAATTTCCTGCTGTTTAGTGTGACGGGTGCTCGATTCAGACACGAACTAAAGGGTTTGTTTTTCAGCTCGTACCGGAAGTATGATCAATACAACATGGCGTCAACAAATACTAAAGAAGAACGCGTGGTTGATCAAGAGACAAATTCCTGTATATAACTGTGATTGCAAGTCTGTTCATGTAATTACGGAAGTTTGTGTACAAAATGGTTATTGGGATATCTTTGGCCACCTACTAGATTCTAGGATTTTCAAGGGTCAATGTTCCGGACAAGTATTTTGTTCATATTATAGCGGGAAGCAATTCATAAATGGGAGCAGCTTGCATTATGGTTCTTAGATATAACACCTTTATCTCAATGCCTACTATTAAGTTGTGTAATTAAAAGTAAATCCCTTTTACAGTAAACTTTGTTTATAACGAACTCCTTCAGACCATTAAAATTTGTTCCTAATATCCGGAGTTCGTTATATACATACCCACGGAAACAAAGGCAGGCCACAACTTCCGAAAGGAAAGTCCATAAACAACGCTCGGCTGTCAGTAGAGCTTAAACGCACCGCATCGATATCCCCCACATTGACACGTTCCGACAAATTACACTTTATAAAAATTTAAAAGTTAAAATCTTAGTTAACAACCAGACACTGTGTTGAAGAATGAAAAAGGAGAAAGTGTTTTCGAAGTTTATCATAACCACCGGAAGCGAAATCCAAAAGGCTCCTGACAGAACCAAACTGAGTTAAATTAAATTGAAAATTACACTAACAATAATAATACGACTAAGAACGGAAAAACCCGGTTTTTCCCGTATTACGTTTTCATATAAAATAGAGAAAGAAAAAAACTCGCTCCCCCAAAAAAATGTTCCTAATATCCAGAATTTCGTTATAGCCGGGTCGTAATATACAAAGTTTACTGTATACTCATAGAGTTACAGTCCATACCTTAACAATTCCTTACTTTCTAAGGCAGATAATTCAACAAGATGGCCCTATATCGACCACTTCGCTATCATTGGCTACAATACGAGGTCATCTATAGCAGAAAGGGTCAATTTGGACCTGAGGACTCAGATTTCAACACTCTTCATAGAAGTCCACAACGTAATGCTAAATTCTAAACATCTAACCTCTCGGCTTTAGTTAGTGGTTCTAGACAAACAGATTTTTGAAGAATTCCGTATATAAGCCTATATTACATAATGTAACTCAAGTAACCCTCAGACAGGGTCAATTTTGACCCGGGGGTTATGATTTGAACACTCTTGGTAGAGGTCCACTAGGTTATGCTGCATGTGCTAAATATCTAAGCTATAAGGCTTGTGGTTTCAGAGAAGATTTTTGTTGTTTTTCCTATAAAAGCCTTTTTAGAATCAAAAGACCCCCCTCCGCGCGGGAGTCAATTTTGACTTGGGGTCAAGATTTGCACAATATTTGTAGAGGTCCACTAGGCATTGCTACGTCTCTGGGCCTTCCTGATTATAAAAGTGGATCATTCAATAGTTGTTTTTAGTACTAAAGGGAGAAAATATAATGCATAAAAATGTATTTTTGAAATTATCTTCTGAAAGATATAACTTATGTTGAAGACATAAAAAACATTATAAACAACACGTCAATGTCTCTATATGCTGAACCTAATCACACCATTGAAAGTATTGATAGTTGCAATTTAAAATTAAAAGAAAAACTTTTACTTTATTTAATAAATTAATTAGAAGGAAATGAAAAGATAAATAAAAACACAATTTGAACAAAAATCTGTGTTAAAGGAAATTAGAGAATTTTTTTTTCCTAATTTACAACGTACATTTATTTTGCAACGGTGGAACGTTGTGGACAAATGACGTTATATAGACAAAGCTACAACTGCAGTTGACTACCGTCTGTTTGACCTTAAAGCGCGGGGATGTGATACAACAAATGAGATACAGCAAATGTTGATCTATAGGGTTTCTAAAATACTTCTGCTTTTCCTCATCTTAATTTAATCAAAATTTGAGCTCTTCACCCGAAGATTCAGACGTAATTTGACTTGATCCCCATGTGCTCAATCAGACACGTGGGCGAGACACACTCTTACTGAATGTCTGAAACCTAGTACACTTTCAGGAATACTTGGTGACAAATTTCCCATTTGCACGCTTATTTTTTTCTAAATTAATTGTTGCCGAAATTCGAAACTGGGACTTATCAAACACTAACAACTAACCACAGTGCTGCTACTACATTCACCGAAGACACCAGGCGTTTCGATTGCTTATCATAAGTTCTTTGTTGTTTCATGTGCATTAAAATCCATTTATAAATGACATCTTCAGCTTAGAATATTGTGTTGTTAACAGTTTAAACATTTCTGTCGTGATGTGTTTGCGGAACGTGAGTTACACGTTTTTGGGCATTTTCGATATGACGTCACTTTGCTAGAAAGTGAAAACTTCAGGCCTCGACACTAATGGGGTCACGTGATCCCGAGGACCCCAGATACTAGTGAGGGACACCAATTCTGCTAAATAGGGTGTTCCTCCAGGAACCCTATTTTTATGAACGACGATGTAAAATTGTAACATTTTCAATTCAAAGAGTTCACATTTTCCAAATGATATATTTTAAAATTTAAAATATCATAAAACATGAACATGAAAAGTGAAATCAGCAATGCCCAATCACAAGTCAACAGTGGTGAAGTACCCAATCACTGTCATATAAACGCTCTCATACTAGAACAGTCAAACCTGTAAACAAACACCACTGTTGGGTGTCGAAATGTGATCTTTGTTTACAGGTGGTCTTTATTCACAAGTTTTTCTACTATAGATAAAATAGAACACTGTGATCGCCATGCTGGTCTTTATTCATAGTGTGGTCTTTTATCGGAGGTGGCCTTTAACACAGGTTTGGCTGTAATACATCTCAAGAATATTTAAACCAGTTAGTAACTTTTTTTTCTGACAAATACAAATCTGGACATAGGACTCCATTATGATAATATCCAATTATAGATCCAGGCACAACCCTGTCCGGTTCTGATCGCATTTGTCCAGTCGTTAAGAGTCAAGGGAATGAGAAATTGTGAAGATGTTGTACAATGTCCAGAAAAGACGATGTAACTACTTTAACGACTGATGCCAGTCTAGGTCAAATCATAGAAAAACCTTGTGTATGCAATAGAGCTTGCATTTTTCATCTGATTTTCATGAAACTTAGGCAGTATAATTGCCTTAATGTAATCTAATTCGAGTTTGAATATAGGTTATCTAGGATCAAACACTAGGTCACCCGGTCAATTAATAGAAAACCTTGTGTATGCAATAGAAGTTGCATTTTTCACTGTATTTTCATGAAACTTGGTCAGTATGATTGCCTGGATGACATCTAGGTCGAGTTTGAACATGGGTCATTTAGGGTAAAAATCTAGGTCATATGGTCAAATAATAGAAAAACCTTGTGTATGCTACAGAAGTTGCATTTTCAATTGGATTTTCATGAAACTTGGTCAGTATGATTGCCTTGATGAACATAAGCAAATCAGAGTTGCTCTTTTTTTTGATTATGCCATTTGCAAAGAGGGGGGGGTTCTCTTACAGAATTTTACGATAATCAAAGTCATTAAAAAAGAGAGGTCACTCTGCTTCCTTTTTTTCTCGGAAAATGGGGTTTTTCCCTTTTTCAGATTATGCCATTTGCAAAGAGGGAGGTCACTCTACGACTGATTTTTAAAGAAAATCGGAGTAACCTCCCTTTTTCTGATTACGCCATTAGAAAAAAATCAAGGAGAGGTCACTCTGACTCATTTTTTTCAAGGAAAATGAGAGTTGCTTCCTCTTTTTCAACGCCAGTGCAACATATCAAATGGGAGGTCACTCTTACTGACATTCTTTGGGAAAATCAGTTGCCTCCCTTTTTTCTGATTACGTCATTTGCAAAATATCAGGAAGTCACTGTTACCGACTTACTTTTTAAGAAAATCACAGTTGCCTCCCCTTTTTCAGATTACGCCATTTTGCAAAAAACAAGGGGGGTCACTCTTACAGACTTATTTATTAACGAAATTCAGTTACCTTTTTCTTCTGATTTCTCCATTTGCAAAATATCAAGGGGAGGTCACTCTTACTGACTTATTTTTTTTAGGAAAATCAGAGTGAGCTCCCTTTATTCTGATTACAACATTTGCTAATAAGTGTTTAGTGATTACAATGAAAAATGCAGTCCATTGCAAACAAATTTAACTCGATGACCAAGTTTTTGACCTCATATGACCAATATTCAAACTCAAACTAGATTCCATCAAGACAATCATACTGACCAAAATTTGTGAAGATCCAATGAAAAAAAAGCAACCTCCATTGCACACAAGGTCAAGTGTTGACGGATGGACAGACAGAGACAGAAACACACACAGACACAGACAAGGGACACCAATCACAATAGCTCACCGTAAGCAAATATGAGCTAAAAAAAGGAAAAAAAACAGGCAAAAAAATGTCCATAGGTACAGAGTTTACTGTACGACTTAATGCCAGCAAAATGATGCTAATCACGGCAAGGACTCAACCTTTGACCCGAATATCAGGATACAGGTGAAATGATACATAACATTCAAGTTAACTCTGCATAAATTTTCTGACCACAGTTTTCTGATGAAAATAAACGAAGTCATTACATACAAAATTTATTTAGTGCATACTTCAACAACAACAAAAAGATAACAATTAATCCCCCATTGACATTCCACTCCCAGTCCCTTCCCCCACTTCTAAGTCCCGACACTTTGAATGCATCAACTCGCGCCGCACCTCTGGGGTCATAGTATCGTGTGAATGTACACGTAAAAGTTCTAACATGGCTTCTTTTTGTTCACTGGAGATATCCTCCTTATATCTCTGTACAAATGTCAGCATACTCTGGTGCCAGAGGACAGGCAGTTCTCTTTTATCTGTGGTAAATCTGAAATGGTAACGAAGAATATACTTCATAACTTAAAATACCATAAAGAATGCTTACTGTGAATGCATGCAAATTGCTTGGGATGCAATTTTATCGAATTTTAGAACTTGAGTTAATGGATTTCATTCTATCATCATGATTATAGAAAATGTTGATTTATTTACTGAAATGTGCCAATTTTTTGACACCATTTTAGATTCCTACATAAAATTCAAAGTTAAAAAACACCGACAAATATAATCATAGTACAATATGTCTGCCGTTACCTTATAAAATGGAACACTACTGCATCAACCACTCTGTATGGCAAGGCATATTTCTTATCACACAGAGAACGAATAAATATACTGTTGGCGCCATTATAGTCCATTTCTGCAATTTTCAACATGGCTGCTGCAGAATGCAACATTGGTATCGAGTTCTTCATAAGAATACTTGAGATAATCACAGCTTCTCGTAATGTACAATTTCCTGCCTGAAATAAATACAACAGGTTAGAGTTAGTAAACATCTGGCCATGATTTGTCACAAAGGACAAAATAACAGCAGCATTGGAGACGCCATGGTGTAGAGTTAAAGCATGGGTTTTCCTATGTAGCAAGTTGATGCATCAAGTTTTAACTGAAGTACTGAACAATTAAGTAAAAGTCAGAACTCAACACAGGACCCAATCAACCTTCTGAAAATTTTTTGTGAGAATCCATTTGAAAATTTGACCTGTGGAGTATTATTAAGGTTTTATACAATAATCGGCCGTAGCATGGTTGGATTTCATACAGCATGGCTCATTTTGTATACAGGTCATCTCCATGATGTAGGCAACCTTTTGAGCATCATAAAAGTCAAATGAAAATTGTGACCTGCAGAGTTTTATTTAGGAAAAGTTAACAGACAGATGAATGAGCTACGGACAAACCAACATGGCATTAGGTCAGTTGGACTTCGTCCAGAAGAACTGAAAAATGACAAGTCCAGAAACATTTACAAATTCTACAGGCTGAATAAAGATCAGACAACATGGATGATATGACCCTGGATCAATGTGACAGGATTTCTTTGTAACAATTTATAAGAAATATGTTTTCATGTTTTGATATCAAACCATATGTACAAAGTAGTGCCAGGTCATTTTAAATTATGACTTACCTCACACAGGGGTAACAGAATTCCTTTAAAGAAGGCAGCTGGTTTAAACAATGCTTTTCTCAATGCCTAAAAAAAATAATTTTACAATTTAAATCATGACAAGTTTCATCTATAGCTGCCCATAACTGTATATCTTTTGGGGGGTTTTGTATGCATTTTGCAAGTGTTTCAAAATGCTTGTATGCAAGCAGTTTACCTAACATCTTGGGAAGTACAAGTAATTGACTTACATCTTCTACAAGTAACTGCTAACTTTCTCACATGATAACAATTCTGGTCAGTCATAGTGCTTGAATAAATAGCCCTTCAGAGATTATGAGTCGGCAATCTTATCCATCCTACTATAAAGCCAGTTTACTTGTGCTTACAGTACAAATAGCACAACACCTTATTAATTTTTTGGATCATGTGATCATAATTTTGAACATATCCAAAGTGGAAGTGAGATGGAAGAAGTTATACAAAGTTAGATGTTGTCCCTTAAAAGGGAAGTTTATTAAGTAAGCATTTACAGAATTTACATAAAACAGTTAAACCTACCTACTTGTTAAATAAATTGTATCAACAGGACATAATTCAGACCAAGAAATCACAGATACACACACCAAACAAGTTAATATCAACACGTACCTGGTACAAATGGAAATTCAGCCGCTTGTACTCTGAAATATCATCTCGTATTCTTGGTAACAACACAAGGTTAAAAAATCTGCAAGAAAAAAGGACTTATTACACTGTTAATAGACATATTTGAAACAATGTCACATGTTCAAATATTAATTTTGTTGTTTTTTTTAAACTTTTTTCAACAAGGAATTTGTTGCAATGAAAACCTTAGTATAACAGTTGACATAGTTGTTACTGAAGGTATGCAGAGAGCACTTGGGCTCATATGTTTCAAAAACACAGTATGCATCCGCTGGACACCCCTAAACTTCTGAAAAAACCTTCTGACGAGGTGTGGTATGAATCCATAAAATTATAAGCATTAAAGAGCAGAGAGTGCTATTTTAGTAAAATTTCACCAAATCAAGGGCCATAACTCTAGCATGCCTGACATGAAAGGCCAAAACTCTAGCATGCCTGATTAAAGGGTCAAAACTGTATCATTTTTTGCCTTAGGTGAAGGGCCAACTCTAGCATGCCTGAGGTGAAGGGCCAATTACTCTCGCATGCCTGAGGTGAAGGGCCAGAACTCTATCAGCCTAGGTGAACCATAACTCTAGCATGCCTGAGGTGAAGGGCCATGTCTCTAGCATGCCTGAAGTGAAGGGCCATAACTCTACATGCCTGAGGTGAAGGGCCATAACTCTAGCATGCCTGAGGTGATCAAGCTGGTCATCAAACTTAGTCCAAGACATTTTGCCAATGAACACTGTTACCTGATATTTCAGATAAATATTCACATGTTAGTACTAAATAATAAAAAATATTTTTCACTGAACAATACCAAGTGCTTCATAGACTATTTTTCAAAAATAACAACACTTCCTTTTACCTTTGGGCCATTTTGGCGTTCAGATTTGATGTGAATATTCTGGTTGCCTGATACATGGTGGCAGCGGACCAGGTTTCAGGTTCTGTTAAATATAGGATCTGAAAGAGAAAATCAACAAGGACTATCACTGAAGGAGATTAATACCTCCCCTGCCACTCAGCCCCCCTCCCTCGAACACTGCACTAACACAGTATATAGAATTTATGCAACATTTGACACTAAAAAAAAATAATATGCAACATTTGACACTAATTATTGATCTATGCACAACTAGGCTTGGTACTTATCATTATTTCTATGAAGTAACATTAAAATCTGACCAGGGGTTTTGGAGATAAAGAGCGCACAAGATTGTGTCTACAGATCGACAAGCATGAATCCCCACTTTGTGTGCGGGTGTATAAACACATATAACTGTCAAAAAAACCTTATATTTTGAAACATCAGATAGCAGAATCTAATCTTTATATTTTTACAACTTCTAATTTTAGTACAGATTTCAATTTTATTTCCAAGCGACAGTATACATTTTGTACCAATTCAAGTTAGATTAAGTTACACTGTTCATCTATGTTTGACACAAGTAGTTCACACTAAAAGCTGTGCATATGTACATATTAAGACGTACTAACCTGTTCCCAGTTTCTGAGAGACGGTATGACCTTGAAAGCTTTTGGTAACTTTCCGCTACGATATTTCTGCAGTATCTGCCTTATACTTTTGTACATGTTTATTAATCTTTCATCAAGTTGATCCAGCTGCACACTGGCATTGTCTGAAACACAAAAAGTTTCATCTTTACCCTGTTAAATAGGATATGATCTCCGTCTGTCTAGTGGTATAAAAGGCCACGTTTTGGAAAAGTTTTTGTTCAAATAACAGTCTGTCTCACTGGTTAGGTAACTGTCTTGGTCCGGCCTAAAAAAAAAGTCTGTTTCCTGTAACCTTACCGGCCTTCCCTTTTAACCCAACACCCAATTTTTTATGACCTTGAACAAAATTTGCATGAAGAACATTTTCTTTTTTCATGGAATTTGAAGTTGTCTGTGTTCAAAGAATGTCTTTTAATTGGTTTCTTCCATAAATATTACATCAAAGATCTACTAGTAGTTACACACTTGTGACTAACAACAACAAAAATTCCCTGTTTTTGTTAGCATATTACCATGGTTACAGGAAACAAACATTTTATTTTTTTAGACCTAATGTAAATGTTACACCTAATGTTACGTCTAAAGCGATCAGGGGGCTTTAACCACTGTGACATAGTCACATACATGTAGATTAGAAACCCGGTGTAACTAACTTTTAACATCAAATTAAATCATTTCTAGTTATCTTCACTGACAAACCTTACTATTATTGTATTTCTAGTTATATTGTTTTCACCATATCACATGAAATGGAATAATTGTTAAGAATTCACTGTAAACTCTTGTTACATTCATATATGTATTGAGTTTCAAATAAAGGTATCTTCTGTTCTGTTCACCTGTCATTTGACTCTGTATTTCTGTCTTTTTCTCCGTCAGTTTTTCCTGTATGATGTCTGCGAGGGTACGTCTACCTGGAGGATTCTGGGACATAAACTTCGTCAAAGCTTTTTCATCCTCCTCATCAACTTCCTGAAAAAAACAACACTTGCAGGCTAAAATCAACAGCATTATCCCCACATTTCAAAAATGTTTTTTGTCAACATTTTCTTTTTCTGACAGTATGTTTCATTTCTACATGGCCAGCTGAGTATTTGACAGCATCGACATGTGCTGAAGATCAAAAAATATTTGCGAGTACTTTATTTTTGTTTTTTTCCCCCATAAAAGTGCCTTCATGAATTCATCATTTCGCTAATTCAAAGTTCTCTTGAAAAGATCTATATTGTTACAACAGTGTGAACCAGCATGACAGCTTGTTTGCCAATTCATGGTCTTGTAAACTGGCCTAAAGATAAAAGATCACAAACTTTTTGTCTCACAAATTAAAAGTGATTTACAGTAGTATATAGTACATGTCACTACATGCAGATGACAGGCATACCAATACTGACATAGCAAACCCTATTTTTCAAAAACAATTTATCTAGACTGAAAGATGCACTAGCCTATGTATGGTTAGAAGCCTTATCATTGTTAAGAAATTTTGTCTTTGTATTTAACACCGCTTCAACAGTACTGCACTGTACATGTACAGTTGAAGGTGAAGGTGAAAGTGAAGTAAGTAGTTTTTTATTATATTGATAAATGCAAAAAATGATTGTACATGTAGGTGGCCCATTTACAAGACTATTTTTCCTGGTATGAGTCAGTACCAAATTCCTATTGACTGTAAAAATTCTGGTGGTATGAGGGCAGGAACCCATGACCTTCAACCAGTGAAAAGTTTAGCAATAACAAGTCAGTTAAAATGCATCTCAACGATTAAACATATTAGATATCAAGGAGCAACATCACTTACAATCTGTTCATAGAACTCCTCTTGCTCCTCCTCTACATCAGATTCCTCCTCCTCTGACTCCGCCCCCTTTGATCTGGCTCCACCCAGCTGTATCTGACGTGGCTTCTTTTTTGTAGGCCCACTATTCAAATAATGATCTATGATTTTTTCTTCAATCATTACTTAAAGGTCCATTACTAACACCAAATCGAATTTTATTTTAAATCTGCGCCAGTAAACAAGAATACAGGATAGACTTTATGTTTATTAATGCAGCGTTCAATGAACGTATAACATGGCGAGAACAAAACAAAGGGGAACCACTCCCACACGCACAATGTGTATGACTACTAAATGTTCACAGGTCAACTGACACTATATATGTATATAGTGGCGCTGGAATTGTAACAGGGAGATACAGTTTGAAACAGGCTTCTTAAACATTACAATAGTCGTGGAGTATTTCCCTCTTTGAAATACTGCTGTAGAAATATGAATGAATGTTTGTGTATTTCCTTAGATTGACCTGGGTGGTATTTTTGTCCAACTTTCGCTTTATTGAATGTTTTTAACAGTCAGAGTTATATTTTGCACATCATTGGAAGTTAAGTTCTTCAATTATATTTCAAAATAGGTATGCTTATTTATGTACAACCTATTTACAGCCTCTGTCTGAGAATCAGATTTTTGGAAAATTACAAAGATATTTGAAAACTGGAATTAGGAAAACCCATCTTCGTTTTTGAAAAGGTAAAATATAATTTATTAATTCTTTTGTTAAACTCAAAATTTTCAACACAATATGGTCACATTCAATGCAGTATGTCATATTTTTCCTTCTAAAAAGACGCCCATTACAATTCCAGGTTTAAAAGAAAATTTGATTTGGTGTTAGTAATGGACCTTTGATATGTTATTACTTAATATGTAAAACACTGAAAATGAATGGTTAGAAAACCGTCATATTTTCACAGCCTAAATCTGATTGATTTCACAAGTTCTATCTTATATGTACCTAGTATGTCTAGATATTGACTCACAAGCAAAGTGATCAAACACCTTGTTTTCCTTGAAGAATGTATTGCACCTTTACCCTATAGATGACCAATGACTATGCCTATGCGACCAGTGTACATTGTATATCATGATCAACCTGCACATTCATGCAATCTGATCATGATCTGTATAGTTAGCGTTTCAGTCAATAAATTTTCAGTAGCATGCCTTTCAACAAATAATGGTATCATCCACATTGAATAAAGGACATTTTAGAAATCCAGTGGGGTGACTGTTAAATAAAACAAGATTTGTTTTTTTTTTCAATTAACTCAGTATTACCTAGCAGCGCCATGTTCTTCCTCAAGTTCTTCTTGTTGTTTTCTTGCCTGCTCTAAAATCTTTCTAGACAGCTTATCGTCCACGTACTGGAAAACAGAAGGAGTTTGGTATATTCACTATATTTATATGCATAGCTACAATATGTATATACAGTCAACCCTGCCCTTGTGACCACCTAGGTATTTGTAGTCATCTGGACAAGCATAGTCTACTACAAAATCTCATCAGACTCCTGAAGAAGTTGTGTCTCTTTCTGGAAATTGTGACAAGTCCAAGTTCACTTAAGCGTTGTTCATATGGTAAATCAGCCACTGAACACTGTAACTGTAGCTTGGTCTACACTAACAAAGTTCTATGCTCTTGCGTTTATGAATAAATTATGAAAATGAACCACCATATTAGAATTAGGGTAAGCGCGCTATTTCGCCTTGGAAATCGACTCATGTCCGTTTGCAAAGCTTGCCACGTTTAAGTTTTCTTCCATGTAAGAAAACTTGATGGATTTTGATTGAATATTTAATGATAAATAAAATAAAAGAAATATAAAAATTGACCAATGATTAATAGTTTATGAGCGTCATGAAGTTCAGAAATTCATCGGAGCGACTGAGATCCTGTCGCTGGGTAGCGGCTGAAGATAGCCTTTTAAACCGACTTTGAAACTTTTTTGAACACACAGACAATTTTTTTCCAACAGATATTTGAATGTACTTTACGAAACTACCAAGTTTATGATAGGGATGTCATTGATTAAAATTTTTGTATCGATATATCAGAAATATCGACGATACAGCGATATATCGATATATGGTCGTAGAAAAGTCACCGATTACATATTCTACCAAATCTCTTGACTTTATTTGTACTAAACATACAGCCGTGGCAATAATTGTACAGCATTTCCGACAGTATAGTTTCGCAGTGACAAGCCCTTTACACTAGCTAAAATCCGATACAACTTAAATGGAAGATTCTATTATATAAATAACCGCTCAAAATAGGGGTGCACTTTACTGTATACCTCAGTAGCCAGGTATCGGTCGGTAAATTAGAACACGTGTACCCGGTACCTGACCTTTAGTGTGAGTTGCATTGTTTAAAAAAAGAATTCACATTTGTGTAATAAATAGATACATCTCAATGCTGTTAAGTTTAACAAAATACGTAACATAGTTGAAACGGAAATATAGGTACTTTCCGTGACTGAATAGATCACGATCGCACATCTTGAAAATTAAGAATCTTACTTCAAACATTAAAACGATAATAGATCTATTACAATCCCATCCTTACGGTGTCAATGTAAAATGGACATACATTTGTATTTAAATAGATCTGTACATGTATTTTACGAGCATGGTGCGAACAGACATCCCTTATGCAAAAAGAGTGACACCGATGAGTGTCTACAGAAATTTTCCCCGACCTTCATATGCAGCTCCCTGAATGAATGTTTAGAGTACAAAAGTTATTCTTTCAGGGGTTTTATTTGTACTTCGTATATACAACTTATTACACACATGAAGTAAATTTCTGTGAATTTCTTGTGATTTCATCAGCTTGCAAAAGGCATGCTTATATGTCACACTGACGACAATGTCATGTAATCTACATTGAAAGTCTAGATTTGGAAACAAAATGTCCGGGTCAAAAGCATTCGGTTTTTAATCACACATACTAGTAGTTTGTCGTTTTCCCGTCGTTTTATTGTAATGAAATTCGTTAGTATATGTTTTCTTATTGTTGACTATGTTTTTACATCAAAACGTAAAGAATAAATATATATAATTAGTCAAAGCGTGATAACATGGTCTCGCTGTGATTCTATCAAGTTTGGTCAATTCCATAATTTCATCATGTATAATACATATACATGTTAATGAAATAAACAAATTGTATACAAGATCATTTCGGAAAGATATTTTCTTCTCATTTTGGCGAAACATGGACAGTACGATGTGAAAGATGCATTTTATGAAAAAATGGCAAACTGCACTTTTAATGAAAATTAAAGCCAATACTGTTTGTTATATCTTAAAGCACTGAATTGCACATACATGTACAAATATTGTCATACGCATGAAGACAATTCAAACAAGGCTTGAGAATATGTACCCAAATCTGTGCTTTTCGGTTTTATTAAAAAAAAGTATATAATGACTTCAGGGAACATAATGCATTTATAATGATTCATGAACTTGCGGTAGCGATTTAGATTATCAGCCAGAGATACCATTGAATCATTCACAAAGAAATGGCCCCTGCCCCTGAATCACCAAAGGGAATACTACCCATGTAAAATTATATATTTAAACAACATCTCGACGGATTGAAGCTACAGCAGACGTTTGGGATTTTGCACAGGGGCTGTAAGATATTACAAATACACGTATCTACGGTAATAAAATGGTGTTTCAAATTCAGAAACCTTTGTAGTACATCGTAAGAAACCTTGACTTTGTGCTAAACTCTGGTTATGAAGATTAGTTTTACTGGACAACCTGTCAACAATTATTATTGAGTAACACGGATATTTCATAGTGAATTTGAATTGGGTATAACAGCCATCGCTTTTCTGAACTCTGGGATAAACTGAGGTGTAACCTCACCACTTTGAGAAGCTATCGTTTGGTAATAATTTCCCCCGACTCCAATGATGTGCTGCTTCACTTAACTCTATGCCGCTACACCAATTTTACAGAAAACATTTTATGACAAATTTAGGTACAACTATCGTTTTGTTACTATTCATGAAGATCGTTTTCTGGTTCTGTTACTTTAATGATCAGTCAGAATATAAGACGTATCCAACGGACTGGTGATTGCTGGCACATGTAGTTACTTTCCGGGTCATGTACAGTAAATGCATACTGGCACAGAGTTTACCAACGTGACTAGAGAAAGATGACACTGTCTTTCGATTTTAAATCCGTTGAGTACATAAGATCTGCCACATTGTCTTCGTTTTGTATTAAATGACGTAAAGAAAGTTATAAATTTTAGCGCATGTACTAACGATGTGAGTGTACTAACGAAGTTTTATTTTAAGCGGTAATTTTATAATGGATTCTCCCACTTTATTTATCGACAGATGTATCGGTTTTTTGTTAGAAAGAAAGGTGTATAGACGTAGTTAAACTAATATGAAATGCTGCAGTTTGATGGCCACGGCTGTATGGTTCTGGTCTATAATATATATCAACCCTTGCAGTGCTGAAATATTTTTGCCTATGAGACCAGATCATTCGTTAGAAAATCACGGAACTCTGGGTAGAGTGATTGTTTATATTCAGGTTGAGTTTTGATGGAATTTTCAAATGTGAAACTGTAGATCATTGCACAGTGAAACATTATTCAATATACGATTTTTCAAAACAGCAATCGATATCAAATCGAAAGTGTTTTATCGTTGATATATCGATACTGTTTGAATCATTTGAATTCATTTTGCACTTTTTTTTATCACATTGCCAAAAACCTTTTGGGTGGATTGAGTAACCTAGGAAATTTGCAATCTTTTAACTTTTTCTAACCCCCCACGCATGGCCATAATAGTCAGTTATGACGGTAAGTCATTAACAAAGACGATGATGATGAATCAATTACATCCCTAGTTTATGATGTGTCCACGTCTTATTTAAAGTGTCTGGGAAGTTAAATTTGTTTGTTTACATAAAATTGTACTGCCATTCTGAAACAAATGACTATATTGGTGAATAACGAAGTTATACAGACAGACATCTATATAATATCAGTTTGTAAAATCGGTCGGTCTTGCAGTCGAAATATTGAGGCTATACGCTTACGAAACACAAATCCTCGATAGCACATTGCTATGTTTTCCCACTTGTCACTATGGAGATCAGAGTTCGAATCCCCACCGAGTGGGAAAAAATTATTTATCTACAGGTCTGTATTATTAAATACCTGCGCACTGTGAGAACAGGCTTAAAAACTTATGACTGATTCAAAAACGTAACAAATAAATTTGAATATATGGGTTGGGTTAAAAGCCCATGCATGCTCTGTGTGTACGTAATGTTTACATCCGGTCGTACTCATAGCATACGGAGAGTGCTAACTTTGTTCGTGGTCTAGATAGGTCAATTAGCAGTGTGTGCCACAGGAATAAGATGGGCAAGAGTAAATCAACCTGCCACTCTCTCACCCTACTTGATCATAAAAAATTTACTTTACAAAGTATTATAGCACCTCTGTAATGTAAGAAATGAGCAGTAAGTCGAACCCAACATCGCGAAAACCAGTTACAGTTTTAAAAAATGCTTTCTATTCACCTCATCATCTTTTTCTTCTTTCTTTCTCATCTTTGCCCGACTTGAAGGTTTAACGGTTGTATCGTCTATCACCTGTTCTGTGAGAGAAAGACCTCCTGGTCTTGAGTTTTTTGCTTTCTTTATTTTCCCCATATTTTTATTTCGTCGCGTGGCGGAAACGGAAATACAAGCTGCAGAGTGGGATCAGTTGTTATTCGTCCCTATTTATCAATCGGTTTATTTTCGGTTATTATCACGAATTTGAGTGAACGTCTTGCTGAATAACGAATATGTGAGTAAGTTTATTATTTGAAGGTATGACAATAATAACTTTCAACTACAGAAGTCGCTTTTGTAAAATCACACTAATCACTGTGACAAACCGAAAGCGAAAGTAGAAAGCCGCGTCCAAAATTTTATAGGCCTAATTTCTCTTATCGGACAAGGTCAAGAAGTGGGTGTAATCCATATTGGTCTTCCTCATGTGATCTTAATTGATTGGAATTTCCATGTTTATTTAGATTTTGTCGTTTTAAAGTTTCAATTTTGTTATTTGTTTCTTTGTTTTGTTTTGTTTCGTTTTGTAAGTAATCTGTAAAACTTTTTTAATATTCATTTCATACTGAACTGTGGAACTTGTCTGTATGTAACATGTAAGTTTTATAATTTCATATACATATATGATAAACTGGTAAAACCACATTTATACATGTATGTCTGTGTCAACACAATGCATATGTTGAACAGCTTCATATTGCAGTGCACTAAATCAGTTGTTGATACAGTTGACATAAATCTAAATTGTAAAACAGTTACAGGAAAATTTAACTCTTTAGATTTTTCCACAATTTGGGTCAAATTAGAATGTGATGATTTACAGTATTGTTAACTGTGAGTGTGACTCACTTTATATTCACAAACAGGGACACAATGAACAAGTCGAGGAAACGGGTAGAGACTTTGCATAAATATGTTGTAAATAAGGGATAATGTAGGTGAAATGTAAAAAGTTTTGTGACTATTTGAATTCATTTGGAAATAAAATGCTTCAACATGTGGCACGACTTTTAGCCCATGGTTTATATGGAAAAATAACTTACTATTTATAAGTGGTGGTTATGTCCTCATATAACTGATTAGAGGAAGCAATCTTTATGTCATTTCTGATTTATATTATGCAGCTGTAACAAATTACAATGTTAGAGAGGGTTTGGACAGTTAAACCTGTTGATTTGTGCTGAAAGATAACATTGAACATCCGATGGCAGAAGGACAGATACTGTATCAGAGAAAGGATGATTCTGGTGAGAGAGTGGACTACGTGGATCAGGTGGACCACGTGGACCACTTTGTAGTGCCAAATGCACTAGGTGATGTTATATTGCTGGTTGGAGTAGATGACAATACAGGACTTACACCTGTTAGTGATACGGTAAGTTTGCCAGTAAAGACGTTTAAAACGAATGCTAATAACTTTTCAGATATTTTGTATTCTTATCTTCATTTTAAATGATTATAATTTTGTCTAAAAGCTTTGTGGTTGTTTTATATGATAGTGGAAAATGGCTTAAGAAAGTCATGCTTGTCAGTAAATTTAGAATTACTAAAGTTCCTGTACATAGTAAGACCTGTCCTTTTTTAAACTCTAAAACAGTCCGTCGTGCTCGTTTTTCTGAAGTGTCGAATTATTGAGACCCTTAATATGGAGAGCAGTCTTTCTATATTTAGGATTTAATATCTGGTGCAGACAGTTTGCTGTTTGCTACGAAAATTAGGAGTGAATTTGTGTACGCCCCTTAAAATCAAACTGACTATGTTTTAAAGAATCCACTGATTTTCTAGAGTATACATTTAAGTGCCTTTCTGTATAAATTTATTACCAGGTTGATGTGTTTGCAGATCAAAGATATGGCACAAATTTGTATGTTTACGTACACCAAAATGTTAATTTACATTTCATACTTCTGTGATGAAAAATCCACTCGGTTATTAGATAACCTGA
The DNA here is from genome assembly GCA_022818135.1 of Saxidomus purpurata. Classification (NCBI taxonomy): domain Eukaryota; kingdom Metazoa; phylum Mollusca; class Bivalvia; order Venerida; family Veneridae; genus Saxidomus; species Saxidomus purpurata. Next base: position 41,636,411 of record JAFMSR010000017.1, on the reverse strand, counting down.
GACATAAAAAACTTTCTATAAATTCTGATTTTCTGATCCTAATGGTAAGTTATTTAGTATCTTCCAAAAATAACTTAAAGTGCTGAAAGCTATGTGTGTTTGTCTCCACATGACATTGGTTGAGGCATGTATTGAATGTTTTTAATGTCTTAGCAATGGTAGCACGTTCGCTTTAGGATCGAACGGCCCCGGGTTCGATCCCTAACATTGCCATGTCGGTAGTGTCCTTAGGTAAGACACTATTTCCACATTTCCTCTTTCTTAGAGGTTGATTCCATCTGGAATGAGTCTTGAGAGCGATTAATATTTACAAGTTGTAAGAACTTGTTTCGCAATCGAGAATAAATGAATTAGTATCATAAAACAAAATGTCTTCAATTTCTGTGTTTTCAGGAAGATGTCAATGTTTATGATGTTCTGTTTGAACTCCAGTATGAGACACACGTGCTATCAGCAATCAGTGGTACAGATATGGTGAATTTCTTTCCCATAACAAACAGAGTCGACTCCTACCCACCAAGTAACAGACAAGTAAGTTATCACAAAAATTAAAAATTAAATGTAATACGTTCTTTTCACAGTGATACAAGTTGTTAACGCTGTGGACTACCAATCCAGAGGTCCCCGGTTTGATTCTTGGCCAGGGCACTGGATTCGAATTTCAGAAACGCTTTTCAGTGTTTTCCACCTATCTGAGATGAACTGGTTAGAAACTCTGAGGTAGTCTCATGTGTATAGGTGTTATACACTAGGCATGTAAAAGAACTAAATGGTCTATTTGTAAAAGAGATAAGATCTGGTACCCAGATTCCTTTGTATCTGCCTCTGTCTTTAAAAGAAATAAAGGGACCACAATGGAAATAAGAGCTTGCTCTTTATTGTGTTATCCTTGGTACTTGGTACTAAAAAACAAATACACTGGGTGAAATATATCTTATTTCAATTAATCCTTCTCAGTAGTTGGTCTAGAGTAGAGTTGATACCCTAAACCCTTATAATTACTTAGTATACCCTTATAAATTAGTGTCTTAAATAAATAGCAACACAATGTAGATCATGATGCAGTATGCATCATTTTGACCTGCATTCATGGTAAATACGGACTAATTTCATTTAATATAAAAATTATGTATACATGATGGTAGGAATGTATACCTAATTGGACAGGTAGTTGCCAAAGGAAAAATTAAAAAAATTAAAGGCAGGACTTAAAACAGGTTCCTGTGAGTTAGTAAAATTGCAGTATTAATCTATTGTGGCCTAATTATTTGTTTTTTTTGATCATTTATATTTTTTTCAGGACACCTATGAACTGCAAACAGAGGGAATGAAAAAGCAAAGGGAGCGAATGTTTAGTGATTTCAATTTGGGATCCAAAAAGTCATTTCAGTATGTGTAACAAATCTGTATTTTGGCTGATTGAACCACTTGTTTGACTTTGACCATTAGCAACAAGTAAAACATCATAAGCCCTGCCTCCATGCTTGAGTGGTTACAGTCAATAACTTAAAATCACCAAACCTAGGATTGAGGGTTATGGTTTCGAGCCCTATTACGGACCCAATTCCTTATGTGAGGAAGTTTGCAATTTCTTACAGGGGAGGGAAGTGCTCTACTTTTACTAATCCCAGGAACAAGAGTTAGGTGGATTGACTGCATGCCTGCTACACACATTTTGAAACATGCTTAAACTAAAGGGAAATTAGCAAGCTTGGAAAAGTCACTTTATTGCTCATAAATTTCATTTAAAGCTGCTCACTCACAGATTTTGCTGATTGGTTAAGTTTTTTTTTCAGAAATGCCCTTATTTTCTATATATGAGAAGGATCAAGATCCCTGTATGTGGACTGAAGAATGGATAAACTTTATAAAAAATATTACTATTGCATGTAAAAAAATATTACCATAACATGAAAAAAACTACCACAAAATGACATGAAGTGTTACCAGTGCAGTTTCAAAGTATTTTAAGTAAAAATTGATATGCATTTTTTTCTGTAGATTTTGTTATAATAATTATATGTTTATATTAATTTTGGGCTTCTACTATACATGTATGCTGTTTTAGATCTGGGTACATTGTGAGAAGAAAGTTAGTTTTTTTCCTTAAATTTGTACCGAAACTGTGAATGAGCAGATTTTAGGTGTGGCAGCGTTCTGCTTCATCCTGGTTTAAAGATGCTGATTTTGCTTTTTGACAAAAACAAAACTAATCTAGGGTAGGGACAAGGAACAAAGCGAAGGGGTACACAAAAGGGGGTCCGTTTATTAATTTTTGCCTAAATTATTTAAAATGAAATCTGTAAATATGGCTAGGTTCGTAACAATAGTAAAAACTGATGTTTAATTATATTTTATTTATATTTGTACCAGTATCTGGATTTAATCAAACTAGTGAATTTGGTCAAGTTTGATTAATACGGGGTGAATATCCATCAAGCAGTTCTCAATCATTGCTTTCTACAAACTACTGATAGATACAATGTACAATGTATAACTAAGTTATAAATTAATAATTATCTTGTTATCAGTGTTGACCTGACTGTTTCAAGAGGTTGTTGAATGATGTGTGGTGTAATTCACCTTAGGCCAAAACAAAAATATATGTTTCCAGTCTTCAGACCAACCTTGACCCTTTACTGCCAGATTCAAACTTTTTTTTATTAGAAAATGATCAAAAAGACAAATTTCACATGTTTTTGAGCAAAAAATGTATTAAAAAAAATTAATTAAAAAACAACAAAAATGACGACCTACTGATCCTCATGTTTTTGACAGGTAGACAGGAGACACATATTTTTGGCCTTAAAGCAAAAGATTTTGAATTATTACAACCATATAAACTAACTGCACTACTGTTAAACCATCGATGTTTGTTCGGAACTTAACTTTGTGAATTTCTTGGGAGGGGTCGGTCCACAAATTAAAAATTTCAACAAAAAGAATCCATCATCATGGTCATTTTCTATAAATAAAAAAAAAAACAGAATGACACTAAAAGCATGCAGTCATAGTATTCTAACAACTAATTTCTTTAATCTTACTAATGGTTCTTGTTTTCAGAAACACTGATACAAGGTGATAAAATATATAGATTTTCACTCTAACTGTTATATCTAGCAAATGGTTTTGGGTTTCATACAATGTATATATATAATAGAAGAGCTAAAATGGATGAAGAGGTAGATTTGAGAGCCAAATTCAAAAGTTATGTTCCAAGATTTTGAAAGCTATAAATAAATACTGTTCAAAATGACCAGAAAAATCACTATCAAGAAAATTCTTAAAACATGAAAAATGTTTAGAAAATTGAAAAGGTACGTTATATTTAATCAACCATTTCTTTGATTAGTGGATACAAACAAAAAATTGACCATTCAAAATTGATGGAGAATAATTTTATGGTTTTATATACTGGAGATCCTGAAAGACTGAGATATTTGAAGGAGCTGGTTTGATTCAATGTAAACAAAGTTTCTACTTTATCGCCTTAAATTAAACACTCAAAATTAATCTGATATACCTACAATGTCATATCTCTTTCTGTATGAGGAAGTAAATATAATGTCGGGCTGAATTATTGACTTGTTTGTTATCAGATTCATTTAGATCTTACAGCTTTTTTAATTATTTGAATTTTTTTCCTGAAATCAGACTTGAGGTGAATTTTTTTATATTAAATTTGAGTGATTAGTCCATAAAAATATTGCATGAAAAGTTTTTTAGTTATCACTTGGGAAGTGATTAATGCAAAGTTCTATTAATTTTGTTTCTTTTAAATACTAGGTTTAGGCAAACGTTGTCAGGTTGTAATAAAGAAGTTTATTTGTTGGAGTGTAAAATATGAAAACAATATACATGTAATATCTTTTCAGCATCTCGTTTCTGAATATCTTAAGTTTATGTTATTAATAAGTTAAAGCTAGCTTTCAAAGGATCATGAAACTGTATTGGGATTCCAGTTCAGGGATAAGTGATAGGAATAATTTAGTATCAGTTGCATCCATTTTAGCTCTGTTTGATCCGAGAAATACATGACCACCTACACAAGTCAGAGTCTTCACTGAGTTTTTGAAAATTTTAGACAAAGTTGTATCAATAATTTGTTAGGATATGTTCAATTTCAGAAAGGCAAGAAAGGAAACAAAAAGCTCATGAATATGGTAAATTTGCTATAAGAATAGTAATAATAGGGTCCATGGAAAATTAATGTGATTCTAAATGACCTTGTTATATAATTATCCAAAAATTACTTTTTGACAAAAATAACAACATAATATTCTTATAGGTTTATTATATTTGAATATTTTGTTTAGTTTTTTCTAAAAAATCTGAAAAGCATTTTTTGGATATTACAAGGTCATAGCACAATGTCGATTTCCTGTGAAAGGGTCATGTGATTTTTGGAGGTCATTTTAAAGCGACTGCACTCCAAATTCTTAGTAAATTTTAATTTTTGGTAAAATCAATATATATTCAATTTGTCAGCATCAAGATTATTTTCTTTGTGGTAAGAGCTAAAAATAAAGGTAGAAAAAAATATTTACCCTGAGGCAGGTTTTGAACTCGGATCTTTGGCTACACAAAAATTTACAGGGGCTTAACCTACTACACTACGGGTCAGATGACTTTTGTTCCAAGTTAAAAATATTGATATACCAAAGAGCCCACCGTTATTCGTCCAGGGGTGAAATTTTCTACAATAAAAGTAAGCAAAACAACACATTTTAATTGTTTCTTTTGTTAGAAAACTTGTCACGTTATCATAATACAATGCCCCTGATACAGTAATGACAATTGTTTTCTTGAAATTGAAAATTTTCTTTTTTTATCGTAACTTGTCCATCTGGAGTGCAGTCGCTTTAAGCTTAGACTCTGCCGAAATTCTTAACTGGATTCTGTGCCCAGCTTTCTATTATATTAAGACAGCACCATTAATCCTTCAAAGTGGTGCTGTGTGATTGAAAATTTACCGACTGAATGGCAGACAGTGTTCATCATGATCAATCTACACAGATCATTCTGCAGGCTGATCATGATCTACACACTGGTCAAAATAGACCAATTTCTTTTCCAACGAGCAGAGTAAAGTTAACAATGCATGCGATTTTTGTAAAATGTTCTGATTAATATTTGTCACAAGCATAATATATATATATATATAGACAGGTACTTGTGTAAGTGCACATTAAAAACTTACCACTTTGTGAACAGTCTAAGACCATGATATGATGACAATTATTGGATGTGTTTGAAGATCATGTACACTGTTCACGAAGGCAGTCCTAGCAGACTGGTACTTGGAATTAACCGATTAATTACTGTGCCAGTCTGACCATATTTATGTTCCGTAGAAAATACTCATATTTGCGGATAGTTGAATTAATGTTTTTTATGCCCTAGAAGGGTGGCATATTAAAATCGTACCGTCCGTCCGTCCGCACGCACGATGGGTACCTTGGGTGGTAGGAGGTGTGGCCTAAGACAATAGAAATCTATTGTCTTCATTCCGTTTTTGTCCTTTAAGTGGTCATTCTTTTGTTACTTAAGTGGTCACTCTATTGTTCGAGAACAATGGAAATACCACCTAATAACACCTTTGTATGGGTATCCGTCCGTTCGTCCGTCCTGGGGTTAGGGTTTGAGTACAACTTAGCATTGTGAGGTTGTTTCAGTTCATTCCGTCATTATGGGGTTAAAAATGGTATTGTGGGGTTAAATAATTATATTGTGGGGTTAAAAAAGATCAAAGGGATAAACTCACAAAGTCCGTCTGGTGAGTACGTCCATCTGTGCGTCCCAACTTACACATTTGTGTCCGGGCTGTAACTTTGTCATGCATGGAAGGATTTTAAAATAACTTGGCACAAATGTCTAGCACATCAAGACGATGTGTAGCGTGCAAGACCCACGTCCCTACCTCAAAGGTCAAGGTCACACTTAGATTTTGAAGGTAATGGAATCCTCTATATATGCACACATTCGTGCCCAGACTGTAACTTTGTCATGCATTGAAGGATTTTAAAATAACTTTGCACAAATGTCTAGCACATCAAGAAGACGTGTCACCTGCAAGACTCACGTTCCATCCTCAAAGGTCAAGGTCACACTTAGAGTTTGAAGGTAATGGATTTCTCTATATATGCATATTATACACACATTCATGCCCGGACTGTAACTTTGTCATGCATTGAAGGATTTTGAAATAACTTGGCACAAATGTCAAGCACATCAAGATGACGTGTAACGTGGAAGACCCACGTTGCTACCTCAAGGTCAAGGTCACACTTAGAGTTTTTAGTTAATGGAATCCTATATATATGCATACATTTGTGTCCAGACTAGAACTTTGTCATGCATGGATTGATTTAGAAATAACTTGGCACAAATATTCAGCACATCAAGTTGATGTGTCGCGTGCAAGACCCATGTCCCTACCTCAAAGGTCAAGGTCACACTTAGAGTTAATAGGTAATGGAATCCTGTTTATATGCATACATTTGTGTCCGGATTGTAACTTTGTCATACATTAATTAATTTAAAATAACTTGGCACAAATGTTCAGCACATCAAGACAATGTGTTGTCTGCAAGAACCATGTCCCTACCTAGAAGGTCAAGGTCACACTTAGTGTTTAAAAGTAATGGAATACTGTATGCATGGTAACTCTGTCATGCATGGAAGGATCTTAAAATTAAATAGCACATTTTTTGAGCACATGCAGAGGACACAGACTGTGAGACACCTCTTTCGGGGGCATTCGCCACTTGTGAGGGACAGCTCTTGTTTATATGATATATATTATAAGGTCAAACAGAAAGCAAGGCTTTTGTCTCCTTGTTAAAAAAATAGAGGTCAGTCGCCAGCTTTTAAAAAAAGAAATTTTTGTTGTGCTTTTTTGCCTGAAAATTGGTCGTTTTGATCATTATCTTATAGATATTAACTTTGAGACTGGCAGTAAAAGGTCAAGGTCAAAAGAGAGATCAGAAACACAAGATGTTTAACCTTAAAAGATTTCTGAAGTACAGAAAATTGTATTCACACATTTTAAAATTTGGGGTACTGTAAACTGGCTTTGGCTGATAAACCCAAAGCTATTTACATGACTGTGAAAATTTGTTGGTTTACAGAATATACTAAATGTTTGTTTTTCCACCTGTGGGTAACATTTTAGCTTGGAGCATCATTATATCACAATATCTAAGGTTGCAGGTTTGAATCTGGTGGATGGAATATTACAGTCACACTCTACTAAACCAAACCCTTTCTGTGGTATAAGCACTGGTCATTGAGTGCACATTTGATTTAGTTTTGCTGTGGTCAGGCTTTGTGCATGATAAAGAGAAATGCTAAGTACTTGTATTATATTGCATGTTTATTTTTCCTACACTAATTGCATGAAGGCAAACCACCTATGTTGTCCAGGGGTTAGAGCTGCTGACTTTAGATCACTGTAACCTCTCATAGATTGAGAGCCATGGGTTCAAGCCCTGCTACTGACATTATGTCTCTTTAGGTTTTTTAGTTGGGAAAGTTGGCAGTTTCTTACTGAGGATTGGAGTCTAGTATTGGTTCTGCCCAGGAACGATTGTTATGTAAACTGTCTGCCTGTTAAAATGACCAAGGTCGGAATGGGCATTATACAACAACAACAATTGCATGAATGTGTCTATATTTTGGAAAATAGTTTTTAGTTGTTCATACCCTCTTGGCCACCAACAAATCACAGGATTTCTGCTTATAGGATCTACAATTAAAATCTGACAATATACAATGAAGTAATCCATCTGTGTTTAATAAGTTTGTATCTGCATTTTACCATAGGGGAAACTAAATTTTAGTAGATATTCAATTTGTTAAATTTATGTTTTATATGTATCAAGAAATTTCTATAAGTTTAAAATAGACAGTTAATATGGGTGTTTTAATTTATACTTTCAAGTTGGCTGATTCAGAGTGCTCAAGAACATTTACAGTTGTCCCCTTTTCGGAACTTAGAAGTGACTTCAGTGCTTTGATTGAAATGTTACATTAAAGATTTTAACTAAGTGACAGATTGCTTCCATAGTTACAAGTGTATCATCAAAATAAGGCATTTAATTAGTTCTTACAATTATAATTTATAGTTTTAGTGTTTGTATAATATAAATGTAATAAGAATCAATCACAGGAATTCTGAATTTAAGGTTCAGCAACTTGTTTATAGAAAGTGTAATATTTATATCAATACTGATTTCAATTTATATTCCAGTCCAAAGAAAACCAATAGAAGCATATCTGTAAATCCAAAAATGTTACTGGCACGTAGCATGTCAACCATCAGACGGCCCAAGCTCGGGGGGAAATCTGTGACCACAGTCCCAGAACTACCTATCAGTGATGAAGTTATTAACTCCATATCAACATTCTGTTTTCCAGGTTTGTAACAGTAATTGCAAGAGTTGTTTCCTTTTGTGATTTTGAAATATATGGTTGTGTAGGAGCTGTTTCTCTTTGTGATTTTGAAAATACTATTGTAAGAGCTCTCCCCTTGTGTTTTTGAAAAATAATTTCAAATTGTTTTTCAATGTTTGCTTGCACCAAAGTAACCTGTTTTGAAACATAGTATACCTTTTATGAGTGTTGAGTTTCAAGTCTGAGTATGTAGTATGTATTAAATGTTTTATTTTTTTACAGTGATATCAAAATTTCCAATTAGGCCTACACTATTAAGCACAAGCAATACCAATGCATAGTTTGTTTAAATTAAAATTTAAATATAATCTGTATAATTAAATGGCATCAATACTTAACTGGTTGTTTAAAGCAGTGTTGGCAATCTGCAATAAGATATAGACAGTTTAAAATGCAGATATGCTATTTATGGAAACATAAATAGGACTGTATAAAAGAAAAGAGAAACATTTATCCATATGTTACATATATATTTTTTGTTTAGCGAAAATTGTTAAACAGTATTTTTTTTATTTTTGGAATGGAAGTTGTTTGCATGTTGTTGTACTCACTTTTGATGTTAATGATATTGAATATCACATTACTTTGAAATTCTCACAATTAACAATAGTTCCAAATTAAGAAATTCTGTGTAAACAGGGCCTGACAGTTAAATGTGAACAAGGCCTTAAATTGAAAATTCGCTTTAATCGGACGCTTGAATTTTATTACAGAAAGGTCTGTACAATGTATCTTTCATATCAGTATATACATGCATGCCCACAACACTTAATATGCATTTCCCATTTTTAGATCGATTCTGTTTTGCTTTATGCTCAAGCATGCATTTTACATTTTGAAATTTGCAGATGGTTTAAAAGTTCATGCCCGGAAGCCGGAGAGTACAACCCACTTCTTTGTACTTACCGACATCTCAGGAAGCCGATCTTACACAACTTGTCTAACTCTCTACAGATCTTTTACCGCTGACAAGGTGATTCCCGATCATAGCGCAAACTTTTTACAACACTTTTTACAACAGTCACTGTTAATGGTTACAAAATATCTTTTAAAAATGTAATAATCATATAAAACCAACAAGTTTTAATTTCTAGCTCACCCAGGCTTGAACTTTGTGCCAGGGTGAGCTTTTAGGATGGATGATTGTCTGTCGTCCGTCTGTCCGTCTGTCAACTCTTACTACAAACCATATCTCCTCTAAAACCACTGGGGAAATGTTGATGCCTTAGCTCTACAAAAAGTGCTAAAAGAATTCCATTCCATGCAGAGCTCTGGTTGCTATGGTAACAAATAGGAGAAACTTTAAAAATCTTCTACTCTGAAACCAAAAGGCCTAAAGCTTAGATATTAAATTTTGACAAGTAGCATTGCCTAGTGGACCTTGTACCAAAATTGTTCAAATCATGACCCCTGGGTTAAAATTGACCCTGCCCGGGGGGGTCACTTAATTTTACATAGGTTGCTATTAGAAAAACTTTACAAATCTTCTTCTCCAAAACAACAAGGCCTAGAATTAAGATATTTAGTATATTAAGCATTGTCTAGTGGACCTCTACCTTTGTTTCAATCATGCCCCTGGGGTCAATATTGGCCCTGCCTAGGGGTCACTTGTTTTACATAGACATCTCAAGGTTAGCCACAAAGTCTAAAGCCTAGATATTTAGTTTGTAACAGTGTCTAGTGGACCTCTTCAAAGCGTGTGCAAATCATGCATCCAGAGTCAAAGTATACCCTGCCTGGGGTGCACTTGGTATAGGAAAAACTTTAAAAATTCTACTCTTAAACTACAAGGCCTAGAGCTTAGATATTTGTTGTGAAGCATTTTCTACTGGTCCTCTATTAAGTTTTTTTTTCAACATTGTCAATGTCTGCAGAAAGGGGGGGGTCCCTTGTCTCTAGTTCTAGGAGAAACTTTAAGCCTCCAATGAGTTCCTTTAGCAACCACTGACTTGCCAAGCAACTGCTGATTTCCTTAGCAACCACTGATTTCCCCTTGGAACCACTGACTTCCTTAGCAACCACTGACTTTCCCTAGTCACCAGTGACTCCTTAGGTGAGTACACTGGTACTCAGGTGAGCAATATAGGGCCATTATGACCCTCTTGTTTTTATGTTGGTGGGGCTGGGGAGATGTGTGAGCTAATAGGATCACATTCCATCCGGCGTCCATCGTACGGCATCCGCCGTCTGTCCGTCCATCCGTCCACCATTTCCTTCAAACGACATCTCCTCTGAAACCACTGGGCCAATGTTGATGAGACTTTGCAGGGATGTTCCTTGCATGAAGCTCTATCAAAGTTGTTCAAAGAATTCCATTCCTTGCCAAACTCTGGTTGCTATGGCATCAAATAGGAAAAACTTAAAAAATCTTCTTCTCTGAAACCACAAGGCCTAGAGCTTAGATATTTGGCATGTAGCATTGTCTAGTGGACCTCTACCAAGATTGTTCAAATTATGACCCCAGGTCAAAATTGACCCCGCGCAGGTGGTCACTTAGTTTTGCATAGGCTTTATATAGGAAAAACTTTAAAAATCTTCTTCTCTGAAACCACAAGGCCTAGAGCTTAGATATTTGGCATGTAGCATTGGCTAGTGGACCTCTACTAAGATTGTTCAAATTATGACCCCCGGGTCAAAATTGACCCTGCACGGGGGTCACTTAGTTTTACATAGGCTTATATAGGGAAAACTTAAAAATATCTTATTCTCTGAAACCACATGGCCTTGAGCTTAGATATTTGGCATGTAGCATTGGCTAGTGGACCTCTAGCAAGATTGTTCAAATCATGACCCCGGGGTCAAAATTGACCCTGTAGGGGGAGTCACTTAGTTTTACATGTATTAATAAGGAAAATCTTCTTCTCTGAAACCACAAGGCCTAGACATTAGATATTTGGCATGTAAAAATGCCTATTGGACTTCTACCAAGATTGTTCAAATTATGACCCCCAGGTCAAAATTAACCCTTCCCGGGGAGGGGGGTAGGTGGGAAGAAGGTGACTTGATTTCACATAGGCTTATATAGGGAAAACTTAAAAAAACAAGAAGGCCGATGGGCAGAAAATAGTTATTTGGAATGTTACTTAGCATTGTGTAGTGGACCTCTACGAATTATGTTAGAATCTTGACCACTTGTATTATAGCCAATGGTAGTCAGGTGAGCGATATAGGGCCATCATGGCCCTCTTGTTTTAAGAGTATGTATCTATTGGGAAAACCTAGATCTGTAGTCCATATTAAAACAGACATGTTTCTAAATGGCATACATGATTGAATTCTAACTTTGATTATCTAGCCATGAAAATAAACCAGATTTTTTCTTTGTAAAATGGGGTTTCTGTAATCAAATTTGGACTGTGAGTTCCATTTATTGTTTTATTGTTTGTAAAAGTGATCACTGAAAATTTACTGACTGAATAACAAACTGAAGATTAATGTTCAAACTGCATGGGTGTGCAAAATCACTTGCTGCTGGTTAGGTAAGACTTTATCCCTGTTAAACCAGGTGGTAAAGTTCAGGGGTTTTTTTGACAAAGAGATGGTGAATTATCAGCTGTAGCAGAAACAGTGACTGTTGTCTGAAAGTGGCTGCAGGCATGAAGATTCTTGTACACATAATTACTCTCATTGTGCACTTTTCTCTTACACTAAAACGACTAACAACCTTCATTTAGCCTCTTCTTTTACACTAAAGCAATTAACTACCTTCTTGTAGCCACTTATTTAACACTAAAACAACTAACTACCATTATGTTGCCACATGTTTTACACTACAATGACTAACAACCTTCTTGTAGCCACTTGTTTTACACTAAAACTATTTACTTCCTCCTTGTAGCCACTTCAATGTTTTACACTAAAACTTATTTACTTGTAGCCACTTGTTTTACATTCAAACAATTAACTACCTTCTTCTAACCACTTGTTTTACACTAAAGCAATTAACTACCTTCTTGTAGCCACTTATTTAACACTAAAACTATTTACTTCCTCCTTGTAGCCACTTCAATGTTTTACACTAAAAGTTATTTTCTTGTAGCCACTTGTTTTACACTTAAACAACTACCTTCTTGTAGCCACTTGTTTTACACTATAGCAATTAACTACCTTCTTGTAGCCACTTGTTTTACACTATAGCAATTAACTACCTTCTTGTAGCCACTTGTTTTACACTAAAACTTTTTACTACCTTCTTGTAGCCACTTGTTTTACACTAAAACTATTTACTACCTTCTTGTAGCCACATGTTTTACACTAAAACTATTTACTACCTTCTTGTAGCCACATGTTTTACACTAAAACTTTTTACTACCTTCTTGTAGCCACTTGTTTTACACTAAAACTATTTACTACCTTCTTGTAGCCACTTGTTTTACACTAAAACTTTTACACCTTCTTGTAGCCACTTGTTTTACACTAAAACTATTTACTACCTTCTTGTAGCCACTTGTTTTACACTAAAACTTTTACTACCTTCTTGTAGCCACTTGTTTTACACTAAAACTTTTACTACCTTCTTGTAGCCACTTGTTTTACACTAAAACTATTTACTACCTTCTTGTAGCCACTTGTTTTACACTAAAACTTTTACACCTTCTTGTAGCCACATGTTTTACACTAAAACTTTTTACTACCTTCTTGTAGCCACATGTTTTACACTAAAACTATTTACTACCTTCTTGTAGCCACATGTTTTACACTAAAACTTTTTACTACCTTCTTGTAGCCACTTGTTTTACACTAAAACTTTTTACTACCTTCTTGTAGCCACTTGTTTTACACTATAGCAATTAACTACCTTCTTGTAGCCACTTGTTTTACACTAAAACTATTTACTACCTTCTTGTAGCCACTTGTTTTACACTAAAACTTTTTACTACCTTCTTGTAGCCACTTGTTTTACACTAAAACTATTTACTACCTTCTTGTAGCCACATGTTTTACACTAAAACTATTTACACCTTCTTGTAGCCACATGTTTTACACTAAAACTTTTACTACCTTCTTGTAGCCACTTGTTTTACACTAAAACTTTTTACTACCTTCTTGTAGCCAAATGTTTTACACTAAAAGTATTTTCTACCTTCTTGTAGCCACATGTTTAACACTAAAACTTTTTACTACCTTCTTGTAGCCACTTGTTTTACACTAAAACTATTTACTACCTTCTTGTAGCCACTTGTTTTACACTAAAACTATTTACTTCCTCCTTGTAGCCACTTCAATGTTTTACACTAAAACTTATTTACTTGTAGCCACTTGTTTTACATTCAAACAATTAACTACCTTCTTGTAACCACTTGTTTTACACTAAAGCAATTAACTACCTTCTTGAAGCCACTTGTTTAACACTAAAACAACTAAATACCATTATGTTGCCACATGTTTTACACTACAATGACTAACAACCTTCTTGTAGCCACTTGTTTTACACTAAAACTATTTACTTCCTCCTTGTAGCCACTTCAATGTTTTACACTAAAAGTTATTTTCTTGTAGCCACTTGTTTTACACTTAAACAACTACCTTCCTGTAGCCACTTGTTTTACACTAAAGCAATTAACTACCTTCTTGTAGCCACTTGTTTTACACTATAGCAATTAACTACCTTCTTGTAGCCACTTGTTTTACACTAAAACTTTTTACTACCTTCTTGTAGCCACTTGTTTTACACTAAAACTATTTACTACCTTCTTGTAGCCACATGTTTTACACTAAAACTATTTACTACCTTCTTGTAGCCACATGTTTTACACTAAAACTTTTTACTACCTTCTTGTAGCCACTTGTTTTACACTAAAACTTTTTACTACCTTCTTGTAGCCAAATGTTTTACACTAAAACTATTTTCTACCTTCTTGTAGCCACATGTTTAACACTAAAACTTTTTACTACCTTCTTGTAGCCACTTGTTTTACACTAAAACTTTTTACTACCTTCTTGTAGCCACATGTTTAACACTAAAACTTTTTACTACCTTCTTGTAGCCACTTGTTTTACACTAAAACTATTTACTACCTTCTTGTAGCCACTTGTTTTACACTAAAACTATTTTCTACCTTCTTGTAGCCACATGTTTAACACTAAAACTTTTTACTACCTTCTTGTAGCCACATGTTTAACACTAAAACTTTTTACTACCTTCTTGTAGCCACATGTTTTACACTAAAACTATTTACTACCTCTTGTAGCCACTTGTTTTACACTAAAACTATTTTCTACCTTCTTGTAGCCACATGTTTAACACTAAAACTTTTTACTACCTTCTTGTAGCCACATGTTTAACACTAAAACTTTTTACTACCTTCTTGTAGCCACTTGTTTTACACTAAAACTATTTACTACCTTCTTGTAGCCACTTGTTTTACACTAAAACTATTTTCTACCTTCTTGTAGCCACATGTTTTACACTAAAACTATTTACTACCTTCTTGTAGCCACTTGTTTTACACTAAAACTATTTTCTACCTTCTTGTAGCCACATGTTTTACACTAAAACTATTTACTACCTTCTTGTAGCCACTTGTTTTACACTAAAACTATTTTCACCTTCTTGTAGCCACACGTTTTACACTAAAACTATTTACTACCTTCTTGTAGCCACTTGTTTTACACTAAAACTATTTTCACCTTCTTGTAGCCACATGTTTAACACTAAAACTTTTACTACCTTCTTGTAGCCACATGTTTAACACTAAAACTTTACTACCTTCTTGTAGCCACATGTTTTACACTAAAACTTTACACCTTCTGTAGCCACATGTTTAACACTAAAACTACACTAAAACTTTTTACTACCTTCTTGTAGCCACATGTTTAACACTAAAACTTTTTACACCTTCTTGTAGCCACCTGTTTTACACTAAAACTATTTTCTACCTTCTTGTAGCCACCTGTTTTACACTAAAACTATTTACTACCTTCTTGTAGCCACCTGTTTTACACTAAAACTATTTTCTACCTTCTTGTAGCCACATGTTTTACACTAAAACTATTTACTACCTTCTTGTAGCCACTTGTTTTACACTAAAACTATTTACTACCTTCTTGTTGCCACCTGTTTTACACTAAAACTATTTACTACCTTCTTGTAGCCACCTGTTTTACACTAAAACTATTTACTACCTTCTTGTAGCCACCTGTTTTACACTAAAACTATTTACTACCTTCTTGTAGCCACTTGTTTTACACTAAAACATTACACCTTCTTGTAGCCACCTGTTTTACACTAAAACTATTTACTACCTTCTTGTAGCCACCTGTTTTACACTAAAACTATTTACTACCTTCTTGTAGCCACCTGTTTTACACTAAAACTATTTACTACCTTCTTGTAGCCACCTGTTTTACACTAAAACTATTTACTACCTTCTTGTAGCCACATGTTTAACACTAAAACTTTTTACTACCTTCTTGTAGCCACTTGTTTTACACTAAAACTATTTACTACCTTCTTGTAGCCACTTGTTTTACACTAAAACTTTTTACTACCTTCTTGTAGCCACATGTTTTACACTAAAACTATTTACTCCTTCTTGTAGCCACATGTTTAACACTAAAACTATTTACTACCTTCTTGTAGCCACTTGTTTTACACTAAAACATCTAACTATCTTCATGTTGCCACTTATTTTACACTGCAATGACAAACAACCTTATTTAAGGCACTTGTTAACCAGGTTTTTCAACAAAAACCTGGTTATTAGAATGACGATGTCATTTTGTAGGCCAGGCAGGCAGGTGTGAGTGAGCCAAGGAGTCAAGGTCTTATTCAAATTTTTTTGTCAGAGTCAAGATCACTTGCATTCAGGGCCACTATGGTCACTAGCTGTTACTAAAAATAGTTTCGTTTTTAATAATTCTAAAATTGCTATTATTTTTTTGGAGCATCAGTCTACTGTGATGAGTCTAGTGTGGATGCCAAATAAGTTGATTTAAACTAAAACCACCTGACACATTGATAGCATTTAAGATTTTTTGTGTCAATTATTTTTGTGAGTTCAGGAGTGTATAGAATTAATGTTCTGGAACAAACCTCAGCTTATATACTAATTACGTATACTCAGTACTAGCTTACCTATACCTTTGTACACAGTACTAGCCAACGACTTTCTGCAATTAAACTTTACAGTACTATCATTACTTATTATTTGAGCTTCGCCACATTCTAATTACAACAAAACAATTTAAATGCGAAGCTAGATTTCTAAAATGAGTTAAGCCTGTGACGTTCTAATTTAAACAAACCAATTTGAGAGTTCAAAATGGTGGCAGAAAAATGGCACGGATCATTATCCGACTTTAACAGATATACCCGCTGATCATGATCTGCACTGCTGTAGTTGTTAAGTCATAGTCACTTACCACCAGCAGTCTTTTTGATGTCAGGTTTTTTATGTAATTCCAGATGGGTTTAGAATTTTCCGGACTAAACCTCCACCCCATATACATGCCTTTGTACTAACTAACCTGCACGGGAGAAAGTTTACTTCTTGCTTGACATTTAACCAGGCTGCTATTCTAACACAGGTGATTTTTAACAGTTTAAATCATGATATGCACGTACATTTAGTACTTACAGTTTGTATTTTCTTTCACTAAAACAATCTGCAGGCCTCATTAGTGTAGCTGTACATCCCCTTGAAATAACATAATTATTCTCGCAGACAGTACTCTGTCTGATTTGTAGATGGCCAATATCCTATACTACTCTATTGAAATTATGCTCTATTTCAGATAGAGTACAGTTTTAAGCTCCGCCCCCTTGCACAAAGCAAGGTACTATAAATAGATTAGTTTGCTCTTTGGTAGATTAATTCCAAAGCCATGTGACAATTTTGCCTTGTGGCACAGTTTAGCACAATTTAGTCGCATAGAGGACCCCAATGTTCAATTATACTGATGTGACATAAAAAAAGAATGGAAAAAAAGAATATGCTCATCAGAAGCTACTTATTTCTATATAAAAAACAATGTCATAGGACTCCTACTTTAAAATTCGAAAAATACAGATTTTTTAATATCTGTTTGTTCGGATTTATAAGGATTTACTTCCAATATACATGTATCTGAATAAAAATCTCATTTTGTACATTTAGTATCTGGTTACATTTGAAATATAAAATAGGTGACTGATGCGTGACTGTCGATTGGGCAATAATCTCAATGATTGAATTTTCGCTATTTTTGCGAATTTCGTAACATCGCTAACTCAAAAATCTAAAGATAGATTCTTTACAAATATATTTGCTATGGGTATTAGAGAATTTTTTCTTTCGTGAATTTAAAATTGATAAATTGTGAAATTTTTGTTACATCAAAATTTTACCCGATTTACGGTATGTACTGTAGTAAAATGAAAGTCCTTCAAAACTTGAAAGTTTGGTTGGCGGATATGTCACATAGCTGCAGTACAACTCATGTGAGCAATTATTTGACATCATGAACCTTTCGTTAAATTTACGAGCATAAAATGCTTATTAATATGTGTAGACATGGTTTCGTTGTTAAATATTGGATGTTATTAGGGCAAGGTGATAGTTTTTTCACTTTGCAGTTTTTGCCACTTCCCCATGTTGGTAAGACTAGAAGTTTCGTAAAACCATGTCCCTGAATATTAAGAGATGATTTCATACAATAGGTCTGACATTTTGTGTACTGCATAAAGTACAAATTATTAATAATTTCATTAAATATTTCTCATATTTAGAATGTATTTAGTACACACATGTAGTTTTACTATACATCAAGTGTTTCCCTCTTTAAGTAAAAAAGACGTTCTGCATTCCACTCTTAGGAATAATTTAATTTTATTGTCCTGACATTTGAACTCCTTTTCAGTTTTGAATACTTACATTTTGAATTTTTTCAACAATTGGATTTTTGTTTATAACATAATATACATGTATATATGGCTGTCACTTTATACATATAAATGGAGCCATATCATTTCCAACCATAACACAAAGTCTTTTGCTTTCTTCACATGATGTGGTTTTCCACCCCTAACAAAATGTCCAAGACATGCCAGGTGAGTTATAGTCTGTAGAGGGACCTTTCAATTAATGCTTGGATAAAAATCTGTTTATGTGACATCCCTTATGATAAGCACAACTAGTTTGACAGATTGAAAAGGTCCCATGCTAATTTTGCCATTTTTAAAAGTAACGAATTGTAAAATTTATGCGCTGGTCTAAAAATATTTAATCTCTACATGTATTACTAAGAGAATTATTCCTTGGGGTACATTAATTAAAAAATAACCACATAGTCCCATCAGTAATTTCAATGAATGTATGCTATGACAGATTGCTGCTAAATGTCTGAATTATACACTATTTTGATGTGAAATTTATTCAATTTAAATTTTAAATAACAGAACAGTAATAATTGAAATCAAGATGAGAGTGATATTTTTGTCATTGAGGGTGATATTTTGTCATTGAGGGTGATATTTTTGTAGCTTTTATTTTCTCTAGGATGACCAAGGAAATGTGTATATTACCCCTGACGTTACAGAGCAGGAGAAGACTGATGATGGTAATATCAGGTGTTATGTACCTCAGTGCTGCGTGATCATATCAAAGTTTCCATACTATACTACAATGAAGGAATGCCTGTCAAGGTAAGGTTTTATTCTGTGAGATAAAGAGAGTGTACTGGATTAATGACAAGAAGAGGTAAACAGTTTGCAAATTGCAAAGTTAGTAAACAGTTTGCAAAGTTAATAAACAGTTTGCAAATTAGTATAGTGTAAACAAGTGTAGAGAATCAACTACAAGCACATTTAACTCTAATTTATAAAAAGACTGAAAAAAATGTATTGTTACCTTAGAGGTAATTTAAATTTGTCAGGAGAAAGTTTATAAAAAATCTGTTAGCTTTCTACTCTTTCCTGTATGATGTTCATATTTTGTAAATGCTTTGAGTAAATAATAGACTGTTTAAACTAAGAGAGGTAAAGGTTTGGTTTACACAAAATGTGTGACTTCTTCATGGCATAACAGCAGATCAGTGAGTATTCCCAGAAAGTGTTTTGAAGGGAGATAACTCACTAAAGAGTTTTGAAGGGAGATAATTCACTAAAGAGTTATGAAGGGAGATAACTCACTAAAGAATAATAATTTCTTTCAGTATGTTTTCCTACATTGAGAAGGACCCTGAAGAGATGACAACATTTCTGAAGGATTATGCTAACATCATAACACATACCCCTGTCCCTCCTGCCGGAAACCTGGCTGTGGTATGACTCTTCAATTTATAAACTTAAGGGGAGCGGTGGTGTAGAGGTTAAGGTGTCTGCTGCTCATCCCGGAGGTTAGGGTTTGAGCCCCACCAGGGTCAAGACTGTACTTCCTCATATGACACCAGTACTGGTATTTCCAGGAAGTGGACTCGTGAGCGACTCAATAAGTTTCAAGCTTTCTTCACAATCGAGCTAGAATAAATTAGTATAAACTAATATATAAACTGATCTCTACTCCAGAATTGTTTTTCCCTAAACTCCATGATCATACTAGATGCAGGAGTAGACTGGCAGAGTAAAAGTACATAAAGCACAATGATAAATTTTGCTACCGGTACTAAATTAAATAATCTTTCTTTCTTTTAGTTTAATGCCCATTGCAAAAGTATTTCTGTTATTTTAACAGTAGTCAGTTTTTCAGGGAAGGAACTGTTCCAGACAGTAGAAGTCATGTCCCAACTTTGCAGTCTTTATAGCCTTAAACTTTGCAACAAAATAATTTGTAAAGTTATTTAATGTGAGATAAAAATGCATGTCTTGCCAATTTGAAAGATCCATAAGAATCTTTGCTGTGTTGAACTCAAATTTTCTTTTTTCCAGAGGTTCAAATTATACAATCTCAATGTGACACTCATGCCACCCACCCATCCAGACAAACCTGTGATAGATCTCGAATTGCATTTGGCTTTTTTGTGCTTCAATGCTGAAGAGTTCCTGAAAATACTCACTTTTGTACTAATGGAGGAGAGAATAATATTCTTGTCATCAAATTATGCTCTTCTGACATTGATAATGGAGGTAAGAAAAGTCCTTTTGTAATACTGGCCAGCTTGCTGTTTAAGCACTCAGTACCACACACTTGTGTTGTGACCTTGATACAGGATACATTCTTTACTTTTAGTACTTTGTAATTTTGTCTTAGGTTTTAGTGTAAGATCTGCCATTTGCCTTCTACTTTTAGTCCTTTGTAATTTTGTCTTAGGTTTTAGTGTAAGATCTGCCATTTGCCTTCGATGCAGATTGTAATCACTGTGCGTTCTATTTTGAGAAAATTATGTTACCGTCAAAATTGAAAGATAGATTATTTAAGTTTAATATATCATTTGAGAAAACTACAAGGTAAGGGTAAATGTCCATGCACCGAATGTTGTTTGATGTTGAGTTGGTTTTTATCAAAAAGTCCCGAAAATCTGCAAATGGAAGATTCCAGTGTGAGAGAGGGATGAGTCCATTTTAAAATTGTAGGGTCATAATAATATCATGACATCATGTATTTTCTGAACATTTTCAGTCTGTGATGAATCTAGTTCTTCCATTCAAGTGGAGATTTACGTACTCTACAATTTTACCGTCTGCGGCACTCGGCTACCTCGAATCTCCCGGAACGTTTATGTATGGTGTACATTCTAGACACAAAGATGAAGTGGAACAGGTAATGTATAATATATCGTATCGTATCATATCGTAAATTAGAGCTTTATTGTTGGTACTGGTTTCCCACATGACCAACGCCCCAAGAAGAGGTTAGTTACTTTAGGTTTTCAGAGGATAGTGCAAGATACAGAAAGCGTCCCGATTCCAGAGACACCCCTGGTTCTTATATATGCCAGGTGTATAGCGCCCATACATGGGACCTTGGTTTTGAAGTCTCATCCTAAAGACTGTAAGTAATTTTAGTTGGTCAGCCTATGGAATCAAACCGGCTGCCCCGAGATTACAAGTCTCATGCTCTATCGCTTGAGGTAACCGAGCAGACAATATAACATGACAGTATAATATTTACAATCTTCAAGCATACTAATATTTCACACCATGAATATTGGCTTATTACGCAAAAACAAATGAATGAACCCACTTTCGCGGTGTGTTGAGCAGGTGAGGTTGTTGACTTTTAATCACTACACTAAACCTTACACTTAGCTGAAATACTGCTGAAACAAACACTAAACCCGAAGAGTTTGTCGGTAAATAGCTTCAAGCTAATGTTATTTGTTAAATCCAAACCAACATTAAATAAAGCTTCTTGTTTCTTGTCGATATACAATTTTACGAATGAAGTATTTGTGTGTTGCCTGATTTTGTATAGGTTGAAGGACTTGTTCTTGTGGATATTGATGAAGGCACAGTAGTCATACCTAAACCAGAACATCATGGTCATCCAGGGATGGAGAACGGCTTGCATCACACATCCTCTGTACCAAACATTCCAACAGAAGTTACAAAAGTATTTAAAAATAAATGGTCACGTCTGAAATTGCAGTTTGAACTCACTGACACAGTAAGGTAAAGTGTATTTTTTCTTTTTACTGTAGCAGGGCATTCAATACTAGTATATGTTAAACCTTTATAAATGTTTACATTGATAAGACAACCATTTGTCTTTTACATTCATTATAATTTAGTAGAAGTTAGTTTTAGAATAAGATAGCTGCAATTTGAATGGCCATCATTATGCATGCATCGGCTGACAGCTGTTACAGGTTTGAGTGTAACATTTATCTGTGTTAGATAGTTCAAATGTGTGTGTATCTTTTTCCCCTTCAAGAACAAGAACAACAACTTAAGAATATGTGTCCACTGTTCTTGACTTATGTTGACATGAAATTCTGCATAATTACCAAACCATTCTTTTGATTCATATACTACAGTATGTACATTAATTTTGATTAACACATAAAAATAAATGTATTTAATATATTCTCTGTGAAACTTTTTCAGTGTTGAGGCTTTGATTTTAATTTTTGTAAATGTATTTGACAGAGGTTAAAGGCATTTTTTTCAATCTAATCAAAGTACATGTATAATGATTTAAAAATGATACAATCCAAAAACCCATGAGTTTATGTCTTGCATTATTTTCAGACCATTTTGTTATGATCTTGAAGATCTGAGACAGTACAGGTCAAAAAGAATTATGGCCCAGAATAAATACATTGCAGACACTTGCCTGGAACTGATGGTCAACTTATTTAGGTAAGTCACGCACAAGTGGAGCTGATTTATATGCTTTTTCAATGCACGAAATGATGTCTGTCATGATGTTATAGCGTTGATAGCGTTGATAGTCCGTCTTTTAGTTATTTTTATCTAGATCCACATTAACCATGATTTTGGTAAGTCAATTTTGATCAACTTTTGCAGAAATTCTATTACTTTAAATAGCTGATTCTCCATGAGTTTCATCTGAATTGCTTCCGAAACACAGCAGCTGCTGTTGACTGTCTGTGTATTAGAGGTTTCTGTGTATTCTTGGCTACAAAGATAAAGACATACAAGGTTTACAAAGACTAAAATAGTATTAAGCATAAACATTTGTAGGTCTTTGTTTAATAGCATGCTAGTACATTTGCATATTGAAATTATTACATTCTACAAGAATCCCGGAGGTTGTGGGTTCGACAATCACTGGTGTCACAATCATACCTCCTCCTATGACACCTGTACTGATCTTTCCGGGAAGCGGAATCAAGAGTGACTTGATAAGCTCTAAGCACCCTTCACAATCAAGCTAAAATAGATTAGTATAAACTTAGGATATAAATTAATCTTTGGTATTTTAGCTTAGGTTCAAAATCAATTTCTCGAAACAGTGTCAGAGCATAATATATAATGCATCTAAATAATGAAGCAGACTGTCATATTTGTAGGAAAGTAATGTGTAGAATCTGCTATTAATCAGCTATTTAATGCACATTCTTACTACAGAATATACACTAAATGAAACGTCTAATGCAGCACCTGCCCTTTTCCTTCTTTATTATATGCCCGAAGGGACGTATTATGTTAACGCCTCGGTGTCCGTCTGTCCGTTAGCAATTTCCCTTCCGCTCTCTAACTGTTGAACCCCTTAAAGGATTTCAAAGAAACCTGACACAAATGTTAACCAGACGCAGACAACGTGCAGAAGCAATGTTCCGGATGGCTGGATTCAAGGTCAAGGTCATACTTAGCGGTCAAAGGTCATATGATTTTGTTTCCCTTCCGCTCTGTAACTCTTGAACCCCTTGAAGGATTTCGAAGAAACCTGACACAAATGTTAACCAGACTGAGACGACGTGCAGAAGCAATGTTCCGGATGGCTGGATTCAAGGTCAAGGTCATACTTAGCGGTCAAAGGTCATATGATTTTGTTTCCCTTCCGCTCTGTAACTCTTGAACCCCTTGAAGGATTTCATAGAAACCTGACACAAATGTTAACCAGACTGAGACGACGTGCAGAAGCAATGTTCCGGATGGGTGGATTCAAGGTTAAGGTCATACTTAGCGGTCAAAGGTCATATGATTTTGTTTCCCTTCCGCTCTGTAACTCTTGAACCCCGTGAAGGATTTCGAAGAAACCTGACACAAATGTTAACTAGACTGAGACAACGTGCAGAAGCAATGTTCCGGATGTCTGTCTGTCCGTCCGTCTGTCCGTTAGCAATTTCCCTTCCGCTCTGTAACTCTTGAACCCCTTGAAGGATTTCAAACCTGACACAAATGTTAACCAGACTGAGACGACGTGCAGAAGCAATGTTCCGGATGGCTGGATTCAAGGTCAAGGTCATACTTAGGGGTCAAAGGTCATATGATTTTGTTTCCCTTCCGCTCTGTAACTCTTGAACCCCTTGAAGGATTTCGAAGAAACCTGACACAAATGTTAACCAGACTGAGACGACGTGCAGAAGCAATGTTCCGGATGGCTGGATTCAAGGTCAAGGTCACACTTAGGGTTGATTTTGTTTCCCTTCCGCTCTGTAACTCTTGAACCCCGTGAAGGATTTTCAAGAAACCTGACACAATTGTTTACCACATTGAGACGATGTGCAGAAGCTATGTTCCAGATGGCTCACTTCAAGGTCAAGGTCACACTTAGGGTTCAAGCGTCATATAACTGTGTGGATATTGCTCTGCATTTGCTCTTGATTACAGTGCTCTTGTTTTTATTTGGGAGATTCTATTTTGTTTGCTTAATTTTTTTATTGAATTACTTCCCTTTTATGTTACTATCGATAGCATATTTTGTAACTTTTTTATTATTGGCAGTACGGAAAAACCGAGACCACTTTTCTGTGGTACAACATGAATGGTACCTCCAATTTTTTGGTGTTTTTTGACATTTTTGTACCAGGTTAGGATTTTCTGGTTGGGGACTTAGATTTTTTTATATAACTTCAATTTTTTATTCTTGTTCCTGTCCGTTGGGCTTCAACAGCCTAAATTTTGCTCCCATTCTCTGATACAACACTTCGGGCGTATCTTGCTGCGCTTTGCGGTGCTCTTGTCTACAAATGTAATTATCAACCCTTCCAATATCTGTCAGTATATCTTTAGCTGTGGTTGCACAAACTATCATATCTTGCATTTATGAAGCCACTTAGTAGATTCTTTCATTATATGAATTTCAAAATAATCAGGTGGTTCAAATCATACAGCAGAGAAGTTTGATTAATTTTTTTGAACGTTTAAACTTTCGTAGATTTAATATGGGTTATTGCATTGATGCTCATCATTGGGAAACCCATTCATAAAATTATTTTCCATATGAAATTTGTATTATTCAATCATTTTGAAATCCATGCAACGAAAGTTTCTACCAAATGTGTCTTCATAAATCCAAGACATGATGGCTTTTGTGCATCAATAGCTAAAAATAAGCTGACAGATATTGGACGGGTTAATAATTAGATAAAGAAAGAAAAACTAAGACAGGTTGTGCATTATAAGAATCGTTAAGTATATAATCACTGTTGCATGGCATTATGTGATTTGCCAGAATGCTTTCAAACTTTGTACATATTTATTTAAGTACTGTACTAATTAACTTTTCTTGTTGCATAACTCTGCAGAACGTAAAAAACAAGTTACCTCACTTTGTACACTTAAACTTTACTATTCTGTGAGTCAAGGTTGGCATGTGAATTACATACATGTATCTAGTGTTATTCTGTTGCAGAGATGTTGTGTATAATCTTCGAGTTGAACACAACCATTTCGATAAGGAAAAGTTTCTAAAGGAACACTCTGTAGACAGAGAATTCTACCAGAGAGTAAGTACTTGTGATACATGTATATATACTGCTTTAGTTTTCTTAGATAAGTCATAGGATAGTTTTCATTACTTTTACCATATAGAAAATATACCATTGGTTGAGTAAGTTCCATAGGAAGATACGTCAATTATTCTAATATTAGTACATGAGACCTTTAAACAAGCATTTCCTGTGGAAGTTTTGTTAATCTTACCATTGCTTATACATTTACGTTTTCAGAAGAGAAAAATCTTTGCCACCAGTTTGGATATTAAACCTTTTAAGACTTTAGAATATCCCATTATATTTGTCTCGATATAGTAAAGTATTTTGCATGAAACTTTTTCATTTAAGATCAAGATCAAGTCTTTACATTTGTATTTGTCTCTTTTAATTGATTACAATTATGAAACTTTTTGCATACACCAGTCTCTCTGACTTCTCATTGGTCAGTTCTAGAAATGCGCCTTTTTCTAAGCAATCAAAAAGGGACTTTATGAATAATTAACTTTATAGTAAAAATCTAATATGTACAAAAAATCTAATATGTACAAATCTGTTCTCAGTAACAATGCATGTTATCTTAATACTCCCAAGGTTTTCAGGACAGATATGTTCAAAGTGTTCCTTGAAGAACGAATGAAGGAGAAATCCGACTTCTGGTCAGATTTGGAAATGAAGACCAGAGGGTTTGGTCACTCAAGATCTTCTTCAGCATTGTAAGTGTCAGAG
Source organism: Saxidomus purpurata (assembly GCA_022818135.1). Classification (NCBI taxonomy): domain Eukaryota; kingdom Metazoa; phylum Mollusca; class Bivalvia; order Venerida; family Veneridae; genus Saxidomus; species Saxidomus purpurata. Next base: position 41,609,969 of record JAFMSR010000017.1, on the reverse strand, counting down.
ATGAGAGATCAACATTTCTATACATTGCTGATATCTAGACAGAATTGTGTTTTTTTAGCTCACCTGGCTACGCCTGGGTGAGCTTTTCTGATCGATGATTGTCCGTCGTACGTCGTCTGTCGTCCGTCAACATTTTGATTCAAATGACATTTCGTCTGAAACCTCTAGGCCAATGTTGATAAAACTATGCAGGAATGTTCCTTGCATGAAGCTCTACCAAGATTGTTCAAAGAATTCCATTCCGTGCAGAACTCTGGTTGCTATGGCAACAAATAGGAATAACTTTAAAAATCTTCTTCTCTGAAACCACAAGGCCTAGAGCTTAGATATTTGGCATGTAACATTGTCTAGACACTGGACCTCTACCAAGATTGTTCAAATTATGACCCCCGGGTCAAAATTGACCCGGCGGGGGTGGTCACTTAGTTTTGCATAGGAATATATAGGAAAAACTTTAAAAATCTTCTTCTCTGAAACCACAAGGCCTAAGGCTTAGATATTTGGCATGTAGCATTGGCTAGTGGACCTTTACCAAGATTGTTCAAATTATGACCCTCGGATCAAAATTGACCCCGCACCGGGGGTCACTTAGTTTTACATAGACTTAATTATATAGTTAAAACCTTTAAAATATTCTTCTTTCAAACCACAAGGCCTAGAGCTTAGATGTTTGGTATGTAGCATTGGCTAGTGGACCTCTACCAAGATTTTTCAAATTATGACCCCCGGGTCAAAATTGACCCCGCACTGGGGTTCACTTAGTTTTACATAGGCTTTTATAGGGAAAACTTTAAAAATCTTTTTCTCTGAAACCACAAGGCCTAGAGCTTAGATATTTGGCATGTAGCATTGCCTAGTAGACCTCTTCAAAGTTTGTTCAAATTATGCCCCTGGGGTCAAAATTGACCTTGCCCGGGGGGGATCATTTGTTTTACAAAGGCGTATATATGAAAACTTATTTGGTATATAACATTATCTAGTGATCTTCCACCAGTCAAGTGGACTTGTACCAAGGTGAGCAATATAGGGCCATCTTGGCCCTCTTGTTTTAATTTTTACCAATAAAATATATATGATAGTATTTAAAGATAAGACAATTTTAGAATGAACAGAAAAGTACCCTCCCATGCGCAGAATAAGTTATAATTGGTGCAGAATCAGAAATTATCGTACTTATCTACAAAAACCAGTTACACATATCACATTTGACATCCAAATTTCTTGAAATTAGTCAAAATGTTTATATAAAAGATTTTGAGGTGGCCAAGTTCAAATCGTGGTCGTAGAAGCGCATTTAGTAACTAGTCAGAATGAAAATAGGTCACAATGTTTAATTCGATGATTTCTAGGTCAAGTTCGATTTCCTGCCACCTGGAGTCAACAACTCGTGAAAATTGGTCAGAATGTTTATATTTATGATTTCTAGGTCAAGCCCGAATCTAGGTCATACAGGGTTGAAAACTAGGTCACACTGTCAAATCTAAGAAAACATCAGTCAGAATGAATGTCATTATTGTGTCTAGGTCAAGTTCGAGTTTGGGTCATCTTGGGTCAACACTAAGTTACTCTATCAAATCAAATTAAAGCATTGTTTACACTCTAGAAGTCACGTTTAATACTAAATTGTCATGGAATTTTGTCAGAGTGTTTGTCTTGATGATTTCTAGGTCAAGATTGAATGTGAATTACCTGGGAGTAAACGCTAGCTAGCTCACTAGGTCAAATGCAAGAAAAACTGTGTTAAGAATTTTGTATTCACATTTTTTAGCCAATCATCATGTAAATGAGTGAGAGTGTTTGTCTTGTCAAGGCGAAACAGAAGTTGTGTGTTCATGATATATAGTTTAAGGTTGAGTTTTGGTCACATTTAGTCATAAGTAGGTCATGTACTTGGGTTAGGGATCTTTGTCCTCGTCTTTAGTCAAAGAGCTGCTCGCTAAAAATTTTTCAGTTGGCTGCTCTGGTTATTTGTTGTGTCTTGCAAGTCACGCTAGGTTCAAGGAATCAAGCAATTATTTAAATCTACAAAGCTAACATGATTCTTGTATTTCAGTCACAGTAGATCAAGAAGATACACACTTTCACAGATTGTAGCCCCAGATAATACGCAAACTTCAACCCTTTGTCTTAAAGATATTGCAGAATTGAAGATCCATGTGAAAAACACCATTATTCAGATTACCAAAGCAATGGAGGTAATTTTTCCATGTTTGTATAATATAAGAAGCCTCTTTCGCAATTATAATGCATAATGTTTACCCAATTTTCATAGAACATAATTTGAATATTTCTTAAAATTCAGTTCATGTTACGACTGGATATGGTCATTTCGAAATCAAAACTAGGTTAGGAGGTGAAATCTTTAAAAAAAAATCCAGAATATCAAATATATACTTTTGAAAACGGGCATAAATCCAAAGATTTGCTGTACTTATAACTGTCACATACTTTTATGAGAAACTAATGAGGGTCTGGTAATGACTTTAACATGAAACATAAATAATGAAACATACATATCTCAGTTTTTAAAAACATTTTCTAGGTTTGTGATGACTATGATGAGAGGTCGTCACTGCTTTACCTGAGAGCATTGTTCTATAATGCTGATAAGGATAACTTAGCATCCATGCGAGACTTCATCAGTCTCTCTACCACCAATAACAGAATATTGCCAACAAAGTAAGTTACTTTCAAATTGTTAAATCAACATAAAGTGTGGAGCGTATTGAACTCAGTATGGACAATTCAGTGACAGTCTTGAAGCCGCCTTTGGCAGCAGTAGCGCGTTTTTCCTCAGGATCTGAGGGTCTTGGGTTCGATCCCTACCAGTGCCAAGTAGTAGGTGTGTCCTTAGGCAAGAAATGGTAATCCCATATTGTCTGTCTCTCTTCTGGGTTCATTCCATCTGGAGTGAGTCTCGAGAACAATTAAATTAATATAAGTTGTGAAAACTTGTATCGCAATCGAGACAAAACAATTCAGTATAAATAAAAAAATTGCCAGATCCTACAATGACTATAACCTAAAATTTAAACGTAATCTATAATAACTGATAAAGTTTCAATGGTACTAAAATGAATATGTGATAATTAAATGTATATGTATATTTTAAAAGTTTGTTATCATCATACAACTGTGATGATTGTATTTTTTATAAATGCATTTAAAGAACTGAAAAATGCAGAATGTGTAGAATATTAGTATCTGTCGTTTTTTCACAAGTGAGATCTTATTTATTCATTATTTACTGTGCATGCTGTGGAATTTCATGCACAAACCTTTCTGTTAGTACTTACAAAGCTTATTGTTGGCCTGTACAAATGAAGTATCATCATGTGGAGATGTTTTTAACTGTAGACAACTATTCAGTACACACCATTTTTTGTAACGTTGTCAGATCTTTTTGTGTTTTCAGAGTTATAGCTGATCTTTACAGTAAATTATCCGAGGAAGAGAAAGGCAAGTTTATGAAGTATCAAGGACACGAGGTGATACTAGACTGTATAGAAGAAAGTAAGGGACTTGAGGGCGAACGCCAAAGAATCAAGATGGATCCCATTGAAGTACCTGACAGTGACTTAAGTATGGACCTGAATAGATTGATTTTGTACCCCAAAACGTTTTAAAGGTTATGCAGGAATGATTACTGAATGCATTTTTTTCAACCAATTTGACTTCTTAAATTATTAGTTTTCATATACACGTTAGTTTGGCAAAGTGCATTCATCTAGCTTGCTGTATTTTTAGTTTCCACTATTCTAACATTTACCTCTCTTGTAAAAAAGTAAAAAAAATGCGAATTATGATTACTTGAAACTTATTTCAATGACTTTGAGAAACAATTTTTAGACAGGAACCGTAACTCCTCTGTCATGCATGTTTCTAATATCTCCTGCATGGTCAAACTTTTTGTCTGTATCAAGATTTTGTAAAAAAAATCTTTTCTATGTAAAATATATGCACTGTTTTTGGTTATGCGTTTCGGTAGTACCGTTAATCTTAATATTTGGTATTTCAGACTACCACAAATTTGAGGAGATTGTCTCATTAAAACAAATGTCCAGTAACTATAGGACCATACATAATCTGTTCGAGGCTCTGACCCAGGAGAAGATAACATCTTCAACAGGTAAGATTCACAAACATACAATGTGCATGTATCAATCAATAAAAGAGATTAGATACTACAAATAAAGTATTAACGGTATGTGTTTATTTAATAACCTGCTTCAATGTTTATGTCAGTTTTAGAGTCAGTTTTCGAGTGACGACCTTGAAATTTAAAAATGCTGGTGAAGTTTTGCTCAGTCCGTGTATTGTTTGCTTGAAAAAAAAATCAAAAGATTTCTGTATCACAGGTTTACCAAATCCATGACAGAATTATTTGTTGTAGACTGAAAAGTTAGGCATGTTTTTACCTTCTTGTACTGAAAGGTTTCTTAATTTATGGACATCATAAACTAAGGTCTCTTCATACAAGTTCTTAAAGCCAATTAAATTAGTACACAGATGAATTTGATAACTCTAATTTGTTCATATAGCTCATTGTTTTTGTATTGAAATGGTGCAGTACTATCTCCCAGTTTTTGTGCAGAGATATTGCGTTTCTAACCTATTATGTTTGTGCAGAAATAAAGCAGTTTACATTCGAGTTCTTTGTATGCTGTTGGGATGATAACCAGAGTAAGTGCAGTCAGGTGAAGCTAGAAGATAATACACTTTCTGAAGAGGAACAAATACTGAAGATATCCACGCTCATCAAGACATATTTTGGTCTTGGAAGGATAGTTTTAACAGATAAGAGGTTTTGTTTTAGTTATTCAAATTTTACTATTATACATCATTTGCTATGTTACTTAAATAATATATTTGCCATGCTGCTATTCACATACTGTGTTATTTGTGTGTATTTGTGGAAGGCCACAACGAGATTATGAACGATTTCGTATAAATGTCTATTAATTTTGTTACCGTCTTCAAATAAAGCAGGGTGGCATACTATAAATGCACCGTCCGTCTGTCTGTGCGTTGGCCTTACATTTTTCCGTGTCCGGGCTGTAACTTTGTCATGCATTGAAGGATTTTGAAATAACTTCGCACAAATGTTAAGCACATCAAGACAACGTGTTGCATGCAAGACCCACGTCCCTACCTCAACGGTCAAGGTCACACTCGGAATTTAAAGATAATGGAATATTCTTTAAATGCACACATTCGTGTCCAGACTGTAACTTTATTATGCATTGAAGTATTTAAAAATAGCTTGGCACAAATGTTCAGCACATCAAGACGACTTGTCGCGTGCAAGACCCACGTCCTTACCTCAAAGGTCAAGATTATACTCGGAGTTTAAAGATAATGGAATATTCTATATATGCACACATTCGTGTCCAAACTATAACTTTGTCATGCATTGATTTAAAAATAACTTGGCACAAATGTTCAGCACATCAAATAACTTGGCACAAATGTTCAGCACATCAAGAAAATATGTCGTGTGCAAGAACCACGTCCCTATATCAAAAGTCAAGGTCACACTTAGACTTTGAAAGTGATGGAATACTGTATGCATCGTAAATTTGTCATGCATGGAAGGATTTTAAATTTACATGGCACAATTGTTGAGTACATAGAGAGGACATAGACTCTTTCGGGGGCATTTGTCACTTGTGAGGGACAGCTCTTTTTATTATCATTATTATTATTAGTAGTAGTAGTATTATTAAGGAGTTAAATGAAAAAGTCAGAATGAAAGACCTTATGATGGACTACTTAAGTTATTTAGTAGAACTGAGATTAATTATATGACAATAAAACGTACTTCTTTACAAATTTTAGAGTGCAGTATATTTCTCTTAGGTGAAAAATAATAATGGAAAGACGATATTTTCCTCTGTGTAGTTAATATTGTACCACTTCTTGATTTTTATCAACAGTTGACTTGTAGCTCTTCAGTATGCTGTTCAAATTTTATGATTTAATTAATAGATCTAATGGGAGCAGTGGTTCCTTATGATTGTTGCCGTTTTATCCTTGTCACAAATATTCTTGTTTTGAAAATTATGATCGAAATAAAAATCAAAGAGATATAGTATTACATGAATATAATGTATTTGAATTATTTAAATATTATGATAGAATTGAAAATTTTTATATTACTTAAACACTATGGAATTACTCCTTAATAGAATTATAATAGTATTTGGTAGTTGCAAATATTTATTGCTGTACCTGTCATTTAGATTATTCTTCCTGAGTGACGTATCCAACCACTATAAAGAAATTGTAAAGTTGAGGGAGATAAAAGACCTGGAACAGCCGGAACATAGCACTATCTTTAATACACTGTTTAGTAGCGGTCCAGTTCTCAAGATTCACAAGTTAGGTATGTGCTGCTACTGTTATGCTATCCTATGTGCAGCTTATTTTATTCTGACAGGTTTGTTCTGCTAGTGTGATATTATACTACATGACGTTTTATTATATTTATATGTCAGTGTTTATCTAATATGGTAGACATTGTTAATGTAAAGTTATCAACCTTTTATTTTCATCATCCTCAATGCTATTAATGGTTTGATGCTGTGCATAGTTTTGAATAGTCTTGTTCAGTATGCGCGAAATTACAATTTTCTACAGAAAAACAGCATATTGTCAACTTTCTGTCGTATGGGATAAGATAGTTTGATGTTGTTCTGTATTTCTAGATGGATGGGAGGAGTTATATTGATCTTTTATGCCCATAAACATCACCTTATGTCGATACCTGCGATGCTGCCATATTAGTTGAAAGGGATGCACTCGTAGATATTCTATTAGTATATTAATTGTGTCCATACTTAATTGATAGGTCTTGTTTGTTACTGATGTACCGGTTTAATAATATTGAAATTGGACTTTTATTTAACAAGAGCGCCAAAAGCTGTATAAAGGTTTTCTTAGTTACTTAATACTACTTTTATTTATAAACTATTTTGGACCTGTTGGGGAATGTTACTGAACTTGCATACATGTGAACCTTTGCAGGCAATGGAACTACCCCATTCACTGCATATTTAAAAGAAGATCGCAACTGGTGGTATATGGTGATACGAGAGATGTGGGCGGGAAAAGTTGTTGCTGAGGCAATGAAAGATGTCATGATGGTCCAGCATGCCATACAAAATACCTTGTTGATTGATGCAGTTATAGCCAGGTATGATTTAACTCAAAAATTAAATTTAAATCATAGTATCAAGTCACTGCTCTTAATGAAAAGTCATTGCTCTAGATGAAAAGTCATTGCTCTAAAATATAGGTCATTGTCATTGTTCTAGGTGGTAAGTAATTGCTGTTATTACAAAATTAAAATTGTACTGAAGGATACAACTTGTAATACGGCAATCAATGTAGAGCAGTATTCTATACAACATTATAACCTCCATGCAACAACCGACTGATAGATAAGGAATTCTTGCATACCAGATCGGGATATCTGCAGTTTTTGCGAGAGATGGAAAATCGCGTGAATTACTTGTGACGTAACTTTACAAACTTAGCATCTGAATAACGTTTGTTTTTATATTAAAATGCATAATTTCTCACCAAAATAGTTTTTTCTCAGTGACGGAAATTTCCATCTGAACCGTGTGCTCATGTAAGAAACTGATAAGGGATAAGAACTTTGCTGCTTAACAAAGATCTGTTGTGTTCGAATTCTGATGATAGTGATATTAACAAAACGTGGGTGTGAAATTTTCACAGATTGTTAAGTGTAAAGTAGATTAATCATTAAGTATTAACCCTAATATTTCGAAAGCAATGGTTTATTTTTCTACAAAATATTGAAAACCAAAATGCGATGTTAAATATATTAATTTTTCGAAAGTGGTCAACAAGATATCGCAACACACAGTAAAAACACTGATGGTGCTGCTGAGAAGCTAAGTTACTTCTACAATATCTTCAAGCAAGGTAAACATGAACTACCACCGGATACTAAAAATACTTTACAAAGGAAAATAGACGTGAACATCGGAGAAAAGGAAAGTAAGACGGTACAGGCACTGCTATACACAGGCGGAGGTATGTCCTTTGTTAAATGTTGATACCTTGGTGGAAATATTTATACTGACTTATTTATTCTTTATTGCGAAACAAGTTCTTACAACTTAGATTAATCGCTCTCGAGACTCGTTCTAGATGGAATCAACCTCGAAGAGAGAGAAGTAATGTGGAATTATTTGTGTCTTGCCCAAAAACACTACCGACATGGCTATGGTAAGGATCAAACCCGTGGCCCTTCGATCTTTAGGCGAACGCGCGTAGAAATCAAAATTTTTGTAACAGTACACATAGCTTGCTTCAATCAATCTATGAAACATAAACTTTAGATTATGGATTTAGATAAGACATTAATCACTGATTTAAAGTAGATGTATGTTGCTATAGTTATGATAGGTATGTGTGAAGTTATACTGTTACAGCAGTTACTTTCCTAATGTATACAGAGAAAATCATTAGAAATTGACTACCCTGGTCAAAAATTTAAAATCCACACTTTCTGTTAGATATCTTTTCATTTATATCTGTCAATAAGAGAAATAACTGGAATAATTGTGTTCGTACATGTTTTCAAAGCAACTATTGCGTTTTTAAGTTTCATTCTTGACTATTATTTGGTATCATACATTAGCTATTTTGAATGGTAATATAATTTTAAGTCACGTACCTATATATACACATATGTTCCTGTTTAAGTAAATCTTGAATCTTGGTGGGTTTTTTCATGAAATTTTCTACTAAACGTTGTTTTGTTCTTGCTTAGGCGTTTACCAAAGAATGTTAATAAGTGCAAAGACTTTTGTGATATTGTAAATGAGAAACTTTATGTCGCAGATGAGCATATTTCACCCCGACTCTGGTGTGGTTTAAGTGATGGAAGAATCAAGGTATTTAATGCAATAACCTGGACATTGGAAAGTGAGATATTGGTTGTTCAAAAACAGTGTGTGGTAAGTGCATGTACAAAAAAAATCTTTTTTAACATAATCTCTTGCCGCTAATGGGAACTTGTACAGCAGATATCTATGAGGAAAATTTGTTATTTTCCAGTTTCCATTTCAGTTGCAGAGACTTGTAACAGTCACACTACATTAAGCTTTATTGCTTGGCAGTAATTACACACACGTTTGATATTTTATTAAGTTCTTTCTGTTTTGAATGAAGATCAGTAGGTCATTGACTAGAATGGTGTTAAATAATCTTGAATATCGTGTCAATTATTCTTATCCTCTTAAAAGTCATTAAATAATGACACTACTTTGAATAGTCGAAAGATAAATGTATAGTACAAGGAAATAAATTGTGTGCATTCAAAACAACGAAATGAATTCATGTTAAATTTTAATTTGATTGTCGAAGTATTTTATTGAATTTCCTGCATTCATGTAAACAGGCTTCATTGCAATAATGAAAGCTGAAAAAATACATCAACTGATCCAACAGTCAGGCTTACACGTTTCTTAATATGTTTATTTCAGTGTGATTTATTGAACTATATAAATAGTCAAGAAAGTGTCGTCCAACAACATGTGAACATTTTGCCAATACAAAAACTTTATGTACATACTCATCCTCAATTTCTTTGATTGATCATAGTAGTTAGTTAGACTGGAAGATGTCCTTTAGTTTATATCAATTTATTTTAGCTCGATTGTGAAGAAAGCTTGTAGCTTATCGAGTCACTCTCGAGTCCGCTTCCTGGAAAAAAAGCAGTACTGGTGTCATATGAGGAAGTACGATCGTGACCCCAGCGGGGCTCGAACCCACAACCTCTGGGATGAGCGGCCGACACCTTAACCTCTATACCACCGCTCCCCTTAAGATTTCCTTTTACTTGTACCGGACAGTGTCTTTCTAACTGAATGGACCTAGTTTGCATTGTTACATTTAGAGTAGACATTAGGTGGCTCATCAATTTGTCAAAAATATACATATGTAAAAGTACAAAATATATACACAGGGCACATACTGGAACCACGATTATGAGGTAACCAAAAAACCTTTAACACATTTAGATTTTATGTCAACCATGGCACCTCCCAATCATATGTATGTTAGTCATAATTGTAAAGGTTAAAGCGCTAGATACGACTCTTTATTTTATTAATTGATATAGATTACTCTGGTTTCATATTATAAATTATTTCATGATTTTGGAAGTCAGTATACGATATATTATAAACAGAGACACAAATAACACACCCCGGTCACATGTACATTATTTACGAAAACACTGTCTTGGTTAAACGGATAAGGACTTAAGATAAGGTTTAGTCCAATCCGTGGTTTATGAAAAGATTTTCAAGTTTGGAGAATTTTCTAAGGTTTTTAAGTCATATATACGATGATAATTGAATGTACATTAATCTTTACTCTTATATTAAAATGTTACAGTTTAAACTTTATTATGCCCCCGAAGGGTGGCATATTAAAATCGCACCGTCCGTCCGTCCGTCTGTGCGTCCCCACTTACAATTCGTGTCCGGACTGTAACTCTGTCATGCATTGAAGGATTTTAAAATAACTTGGCACAAATGTCTAGCACATCAAGCGGATGTGTCGCATGCAAGACCCAAGTCCCTACCTCAAAGGTCAAGGTCACACTTAGTGTTTAAAGTAATGGAAAACTGTATGCATGGTTACTCTGTCATGCATGGAAGGATTTTAAAATTACATAGCACATTTATTGAGCACATGGAGAGGACACAGACTGTGAGGCACCTCTTTCGGGGGCATTCGTCACTTGTGAGGGACAGCTCTTGTAATAAGTAGCTTTTATTTGTAGAGGTAGTAATCAAATGTTGTTGCGTAACTGAATAAACTGTACTTGATACATCGTATTTGCTTGAAACATTCATTTGTGGAAAAGGATGTGACCTGTTTTCCTAGCTAAGTGCTCAATGCATTTGTCAAATGTAGTAAACAAAACACGCAAGATGTTTTATTTATATCATTGCATATTTATTTTGTCTTTTATTTAACAACAACTAAATGGTACATACATATCATCTCTTAAAGTCCCAGGATCTCTTTGAATTTATTGATATTGTAAACAGGCTTCATTGCAATAATGAAAGCTGAAAAAATACATCAACTGATCCTACAGTCAGGCTTACACGTTTCTTAATATGTTTATTTCAGTGTGATTTATTGAACTATATAAATAGTCAAGAAAATATCGTCCAACAACATGTGAACATTTTGCCAATACAAAAACTTGAATCTTTACTTGCCCTTTGTATACAGTATACATTAAAAGACATGATTTATTGCATAATATTATTTGGCATTGTCTTGGCAAAACTGCTTTAATAATGTTGCAGCATGTTCACATTACCAGAAGTGTCAAAATATAAAGGTATCTCTTGGAAGACACATGATTTTGCAAAACCTTTAAAACCTTTTAAATTAATGTTTTATTGATAATTGAAATACAACTTCACTCACATCAAATTGCTTTTATCAGGCATGCCTGAGAGCGGTTGATGACAGACATGTTTGGGCAGGAGCTTTTGGTATATATATCTTAGATGCTCGAACCCTCACATGTACTAAAACTCTGCTTGATCATACAGATCTGGTCGTAGATATTGTTTTACACGACGAGAATAGGTATGTATAAAATTCTAACATGATCATACGTAATATTATAAGACACATGTATGATTGTGAACAATAGTGTACATCAATAAGCATTGAGACATCAGAAAAAGAAATTTTTTTTTGGGGGGGGGGGGGGGGGGGGGGGGGGGGGGGGGGGGGGGTTGGGGGGGGGGGGGGGGGGGGGGGGGGGGGGGTTTTTTGTTTTTTTTTTTTTTTTTTTTTTTTTTTTTTTTTTTTTTTTTGTGGGGGGGGGGTTTTTTTTTTTTTGTGGGGGGGGGGGTTTTTTTTTTTGGTTTTGGGGGGTGGGGAAGGGTTTTTTTTTTTTTTTTGTTGTTTTTTTATACATAAGCCTGTAGTCGTTGATTTTCTTATAAAACAATTACGAAAGTCGAGTTTACTGCCATAATACACATTTTATTGATATTTATGATTACAGTCTTCTTACTTAAATTTGACATTTCGGTCACAACTTTTTCATATTTGCAACACGTGATATATCAAATTGTTCTGCTGTATTTATTTTGTATAGGTTTGTGTATACCGCCAGCCTCGATGGAAATATAATCAAATGGAATTCACAGAAATTGACTCGTGCAAAAGACAAAATACAACTGAAAAATATCCAAAGTCTTCGATCTCTGAAAATTTACAAAGACAGGCTTTTCTGTGGTAAGATAGAAAAAAGACATATATAATAACTCTACATAGAAGTACAAACTATGATGTGCTAGTTACTGGTACCTAAGAGTAGTATTTAAGTTGAGTTAGTCTTTTATTTCATTACATTTAAGTTTATTTAAAAGTAAAACAGAGCCTATTTTAAAATGTACAAGGGTAAGGGTTAACAAGCAGTACCCATATGACGCCAGTACTGGTTTTTCCAGGAAGCGGACTCGTGAATGACCCGGTAAGCTCCAAGCTTTCTTCACAATCGAGCTAAAATAAATTAGTATAAACTAAACTAAGCAGTACCTATACTATCTTCACGCTTGATGCGAATAATACCAGAATGTCTTCTGATGTTTCCAGGTAGTTGGTCTAGCATAGTGATATGTGATTTAGAAGGAGCTGTACTCAACACTCTAGAGGCCAGGATAAACGATAAATTGATTGAAATAGATAGTTTTTCTGTAACAGGAAATGGAGAGGTATCTTTATTAAGTTCCCTATAAATTCCGGTAAACGATGCCGAGTGTATGCTTGCACCCGGGGTCAAATGTTCTATGTTTGTCATCTGTGAGAAGTCAGTCATTGAAACAAGCGAGCCCAGTATCGTGTTCAGTGATCCAACTTCTGTTACTACATGTATGTAACTGGGCTGCTCACAAATTATTCATTTTGGTTTTAGAAAGAAACATAATTTAATTTCGATAGCTCTACAAAAGAATTGTTTCCATAGGGCTGACACGTAGACACACGTTAAACAACTTAAATTATTGATAATTAGAAGTGGACAGATGTTGGCAGTCAGTTTTGCGACATGCCGTGAAATGTGACCGTGTTTAGCACACTGATTTTAGATATACGATACAACTAGACGTGCGATTATTTTTTGAAGTACTGACATACCAGTATGTAAACAACAAAAAAATCACCTAGATATGCGATAAAAACATTTAAAGTCCTAGGATCACTTCAGATTGACTGATATAGTAATAGGATAATTATAGAACCATGACTTATTCACTCTAAAAACAATGTTGACATCTTTCTTTCTTTCTTTGCTAGAAAGCCTTCCTTATTATTTGCAATATCATTGAAAACAATACTGTGCTATGTACTAAAATGTACTTATCAATTTATAACGCAAAGTTAGAAATGTTTTTGGTACATTAAATAAAGAGCATTTTCACCGGTAAGACATTTTTCTTGATAAAATGAGAGCTTGTTGTAAAGGTGATCCTGGGACTTTAATCAGGATATAAGTCAGATTTAAGATTATGACAAATAATTAACACCTCAGACAGTTAATTAAAGATTGTTTTCTCGACAGGTTTGGGCGGGAAGTAGGAGGGGTGGAATGATATATATCTGGGACATATCAACTGGCGAATTCAAACAGACGATTTCTATTGATAGGTGTAGAGGCATCAGCAGCATTGCAGAGGTAGATGGAAAGGTAAGGAGAAAATCACTATGCTCTATCTATCTATCTATCTTGTTATACTGCCTCACACCTCTCACGAGTATTATGGGCAGGGTGCACGCCGGGTGTTAATAAAAGATAAAACTACTGCAAGATAGCTCCCACAGTCAAGAGAAACAAGACGGTTAAAACTGTTTAAAATAGTAAAAGAATAAAAGGGTTAAAACAACTGTTGTACGATTAATAATTGATTTGGGCTACTGCCTGCTTGAATGATGCTCTATGGTTATAATGTGAGGCATATTGTAGTTTTAATTCTATCATAGTGTAGGAGAAAGTCTGCAAGGGTCGGGGAAATGTTCATATTAATACATGTATATCTCTTCGTATACTTCATACAACTGCCGGTACATTTGATTTGTACTTTATGAGTCACATATGTTTTAATCCCTACTACATACTTAATATCATTATATCAGCTTTTCACACCTTATTTATTTGTCCGTTGGTAATCTGTGTTCTCTCTTACAGATCTGGACCGGGACAAAAGATGGAACTATCTACATATACATGATAGAAAACAGAAGGAAGTGGAAAGAACTTCAAGGTCACGAAGATGCTGTTAGAGTATTGTGTGATATAAGAGACAGGTAATATTCTTTCACGTAAAGCTAGAAAAATATTTGTCTTCAAACGATTTGAAGATTGTAAAATTTCAACATTTTTGTCATTCTTTTACATACGTTGATGAAATATACAAAAGCCACTGACAGTGTTTTTCACTTCCATACAAAGATTAATACAAAACGGTTATTTATATATTAAGTGGAATAGTATGCTACAAAGTCTAAATGCCTCTTTTTATGTGGAACGTGTGGTAAACCGTTTCACTTTCAGCACAATTCTTGGAATCACAATGTTGTAAGAAAATACTTAGATTATAATAATACAGGCCCGATATAATATACATAATTGTAATTCCTTAAATTCAACTTTTTATACAAATGTAAACTAAATTGGGAATACCTTTTTTGTTGAGATAACGAAACAAACAATATTTTCGTATTTTTATAACTGGTTCTTGAGCTACCAATGGATTATCAAGCCTGACATATGCTACACATTTTAACAGGGTTTGTTCTTTATAATGCTGTAACAGGGAAACAAAGATTTTGGTTATAGATATTGTGTAATTGTCTCGTATATCTAATACTGATCCTCAATTTCTTTGATTGATTATAGTAGTTAGTTAGGCATGAAGATTTCCTTTAGTTTATATCAATTTATTTTAGCTCGATTGTGAAGAAAGCTTGTAGCTTATCCAGTCACTCTCGAGTCCGCTTCCTGGAAAAAAAACAGTACTGGTGTCATATGAGGTAGTACGGTCGTGACCTCAGCGGGGCTCGACCCCACAACCTCCGGGATGAGCGGCCGACACCTTAACCTCCACACCACCGCTCCCCTTAAGATTTCCTTTTACTTATACCGGACAGTGTCTTTCTAACTGATTGAACCTAGTTTACATTGTTACATTTAGAGTAGGCATTAGGTGGCTCATCAATTTGTCAAAAATATCCATATGTAAAAGTACAAAATATATACACAGGGCACATACTGGAACCTCGTTTGCAAGGTAACAAAAAACCTTTAACCCCTTTAGATTTTATGTCAACCATGGCACCTCCCAATCACATGTATGTTATTTGAAAAAACCCTGTCATAATTGTAAAGGTTATAGCGCTAGATACGACTCTTTATTTTATTGATTGATATAGATTACTCTGGTTTCATATTACAAATTATTTCATAATTTTGGAAGTCAGTATACGATATATCATAAATAGAGGCACAAATAACACACCCCGGTCACATGTACATTATTTACGAAAACACTGTCTTGGATTAAACGGATAAGGATTTAAGATAAGGTTTAGTCCAATCTGTAGTTTTTGAAAAGATTTTCAAGTTTGAAGAATTTTCTAGGGTTTTTAAGTCATATATACGATGATAATTGAATGTACATTAATCTTTACTCTTATATTAGAATTTTTACAGTTTATACCTTATATTAAGTAGCTTTTATATGTAGAAGTAGTTATCAAATGTTGTTGCGTAACTGAATAAACTGTACTTGTTACATCGTATTTTTGATATTGTAAACATTCATTTGTAACAGGAAAAGGATGTGACCATCTTTTTTTCAGCTAAAAGCTCAATGTTGCATTTGTCAAGTGTAGTAAACAAAACACGCTTCTTTACGAAAAGGAGTTGCCAGAAAGCCTATCTTATTTTTTTGCAGTATCATTGAAAAAAAATTACTTTGTATTTCAAACATGTACATCGATTTAAAATGTAAATTAGGTATGTATTTCCGCCAGTTAGACATATTTCTTGGTAAAAAAAGCTACTTGAAATTGTGATCCTGGGACTTTAAGTAAAGGAAATTGTACATTAATAAAAGGATTACATGTGTTTCAACAGCATCGTTGGGAAATATAGATTTCAAGCCTTGATAAACACAATTAGTGCGCTTCGCATAAAATGCCAGGATGAGCTATTTGGATCTTACGTCGTTTGTCCGTCCACCATTTACTTCAAACGACAATTCCTCTAAAACCACTTAGCCAATGTTGATGATACTTGGCAGGGATGATCTTTCTAGTATGAAATTCTAACAAATATGTTAAAAATATACCTACTATAATGGCATCGAGCAGGAAAATTTAAAAAAACCTACTTCGAAATCGCAAGGTACAGAGCTTAAAAATTTGGTGTGTGGCAGTGTCTAGTGAAACTCTATCAAGATTATTCAAATAATGCCCCTGGGGTAAAATTGTCCCCGCCCTGGAGGTCATATGTTTAGCGTTGTAAGGCATAATAAAACTGCAGAAAAAGGTCAGAAACTTCAAGGTCTATCGCTTAGATATTTGGTGAATAGCATGGTGTGATTGTCGTCATCTAACAAGTTTGTTCAAACGTGCCTCTGGTGTTAAAATTGGCCCCGCCCGGGGCTCTTATGTTTTACATAGTAAAACTTCGAAAATGTTTTTGACAGAGACTGCAAAGCCTACAGCATATATAATTTCTGTGTACCAGTTTATGATGGTGCCCCTGGGTGTCAGAATTGGCCCCGCTGCAGGGTTCATTTGTTTTATTCGACTTTTATGAGGAAATACCTAAACAAATCTTCTTGTCCAAAACCACGAGGCTCAGAGCTTAGATAGATGTTGTGTAGTATTGTCCAGTGGCCTCTACCAAGAATGTTCAAATTATGACCCTAGACTCAAAACTGGCCCAGCTTTAGGGTCATCTTTTACATAGAAAGATAAAGAAGAACTTTTAAATAAAAAAACTTGTCAAAAACTGTAAGGTCTGAGTTTAGATATTTGGTATGTAGCTTTGTATGATTGATTTTTATCAAGTTTTTTTCAAAGAAATATACTATGCCCTTTGGGTAATAATTGGCCCTACCCAAGGGTTCACTGGTTTTATATCAACTTTTATTATGAAACACTTTACAAAATTTGTACTATCGCTTTGTTTTCCACGTCCCTGTTGTTAACGTTGTATAACGGCCAATGGTACCCAGGTGAGCGATATAGGGCCATCTTGGAGTGAAATAAACTATATGTGAAACATTTACCCATGTTGCACTCCTAAATCTTCTCCAAAGACAGTCTTCAATTTTCCAGTTTTAAGCACAACCGTCTCACTTTTATAATATATTTCATACATTATGTTACGATGTAGTAATACTATGCATACGATTTGAAAGGTTGTATTGTGGTTCTAAGTTGTGATATTGTGATAAAACTTTGTTTGAAGGAATGTAAAGTCATCGAAGACAATGAACAAGCTTTGACAATGGTTCATTTGAAGCTATTAATTGTAAATTATGATGTCACTACAGGTTCCAACTTTAAGTTTAACCGTATACCAAACTTTTAAATGATCTGCACTCGTTTAAAGGCTAAGTTTGACGTCTGTTTGAATGTTTATGTTTACATGTTTTTTAACAAACACGTTTTGAGAATAATTTGTTGTCAAATGTTGAAAGATAGATTTGTAATAAAATAAAGCAATGATACTTGCATATTTTTGTTTAAGTTGCTGTTCACTGCATTTTATTCTAAAGCTTGCTTACTAACCTTATATGTATGTCACAAGCTGTAAACAGTGTTATATTAAAATATCAATCGTGCTTTGCAGATACATGATTTCTGGTGGTGGAAGCAAGGATGGGCGTGTTTGTATATGGAATGCTACATCTGAAAGTTTGATAGAGTCGCCAGACGAGCATTTGTAGGACACAAGTGAACTTTTCCAAGGGACGACTTACTTTGCACAACATTTACGACTTTTGAGTTAGTTCTTACCGCTACGTGTGGATTTAGTATGAATTTTAGGCATATTGTGCAAAGAGAAATCCAGTTGAAACTGGTTTGTCCCGTCGTTCGATATAATTGACAGAGGTGTTGGCTACATTGAAGACTGTGCTATTTATGAGTGTCTTTATACGATAGTACATTAAACGCGGTTAGATATTATTTGTTTCTCTGTTGCTTGATATTCAAACATACATACTTTTTATATATGAAAAATTCTGAAAAGAGTGATGAGTAAGTAGTCAGTTGATCCGCGATATGTAGTTCAAATAAGCGTCTTGGAATGAAAATGAACGCATAGAAGGGTCCACATTTATGTTTATATCTGTTCTCCTGTTCTGTTGATGAAGTTCATTAGACTGAAATGTATCTTAAATGTCTCCTTGCATTTCCAGAAAAAAAGGTGCCTTGGTCATCGCCATTGTCCGTTCATCTAAAATGTGGCTTAATATATTGTGGGGGCATGATGAAAATGCACTTATTTATTCCGTTTTAGTAATGTTGTAAAAGTTAAAGTTTCTTACATATGTGACTAAACAGCCACATAGAACATACATTGTACAAGTGCTCGCCAAATACATTTCGTTTCTAATCTCTCTTTAATACAAGCTGTTACATTCTAACCAAGTCAAGGTTATTGACACAATACATATGGTAGATGTGACCATGTACTCGGCACTACAGTTACTGTAATATTATAATGACTGCAGGTGTAATATAAATGAATGAACATCAGGCACTATTGTTTTAAACGAAGTGTGTAATAGACGATGTACAAGTAAATGCATCTTTTATAAGCATATTTGTTTCAGTTCCGTACGAATGGTAGTGCTTTCTCTCCTATATTTAACAGAATTGATCCCAAAAATTCGTGCGTCTGTTCGCGGTAAATCAGAACGTACAATACAATGGAAATGTTTCCAATTTCGTTCTCCTAATCATCAGACAGGATCGTGATTAAACTTACTAAAAGTACGAAGTGAAGTCGTGCACTTTGTAAGTTGTCAGTTGTGTATCTTGTAACATTTTTATGCGAATCGCTTGAAACTTTATATTATAATCGACGATATTGTGAGGAAATGTCTTTTGCATGTTTTTGATAGTTACTTATTGTTTTTAACTATACCATGTGATACATTATCTTTGAAGCATATCTCCAGACCAAACTAGATGAATTGGTGAATTGCGGGTATTCATCACTTTTGTGATAGAACTAGTATTGATCTATTATGCTGCTTGTTAAAATTCAGTAAGACTACCTTAAGGTTCTTATTTAACACTTTGTTTTCTTTTCATTATTGGCATGTAAACTTTTCACAGCCGTTTTGACAGCCTCTTGAAACATGTAGGATAATAGTTTTGTTTAGGCAGAAATAGATCGGATGATAGAGGCGTGTTACTCTTCACAAGGTCTCTAAAGTAGATTTATTTATAGCTGATTTAGTTACAAGTTGAAATTCTTTAGCTTTAGATGCTTTGAACTTACCCGTGTCCAAATTTGTCTATGTCGAAGCAATAATTAGGCTCTGTCAAATCTTCTTTAAGTATGTTAATCACAGACGAATCTGTATCGTATACAGCGTGTAGTTTTGGGGATAAAAAAAGAGGATGAGATTAGAGAATAACGCATTTCTTCTTCATAGTTTCTTCTTGCTTTTCTGAATAAAGGCGACCACAGGTTTTTTTTGTTCCTTTATGATCTATGTGAGGTACCCGTTTCTGAGTCCACCCAGTAAAACCTGTGATATATGACGGAGTACTTGTCGTCGGATGGACGTTTTACCCAAATTTTGGACAACAACGAGTACTTTAGATGGACAAAATCGTCTACTTTAAGACGGTGTTAATAACAGTAACTACTGTCCGATCCTTTGGCTATTCTAGGTTATTTTGTGAATAGCAAGAAGAGAATGTGGTGAAGAAATGCTATTACACACGGTACGTTACCAGATCCGTTTGTCGCTTTCAATGCTTTGACACGGTATACATGGTAAATGTTTCCGTTAATTAAAAAGAACAACCTAGATTTCCACTGTTTCGAAAAGAAATTACAAATTAAAATGTTTTTCAATTTAGTTATTTACCAGTATGACATATCAAAGGTGTACACTTTGTAATATCAATTCCAGATGTGTTGTTAATACATCAGCTTATGTGTACTGTATGGATATTAGCACTGGGTCTTCTTTTAATTAAGGGTTATCTTCAAAACTTTTGTTGTTTACTTGTTACTTTTTTATCAGATTCCGAATATAATAACAACAACTGACTCTTGAAATGTTAACAAATAAGAGATAAAACGATATCAACAGTTAGCTTTGGACAATCGTGATTTAAAGCTCAAACACAAGTTTCTGATGCGTTCAGAAGTTTAGTTTCTCGGAAACGAAAATGGCCGCCATCTTGAAATTTGTTGAAATCAGCATTGAAGATTGAATCGCAAAATTGAAAATCAACTTTTTGATCAATTTCTGCCTGAAACCCCATTTAGAAGGATAGAAAATGCTCCAACTAAGAAAATGAATATCCACATCAATATGTTTATTTCAAAAATGAATATATTAGAGGTATTTTTATTTACATATCTACTCGTTACTGTCTGTTTCTGACTAGTTACAGCCAGTGAAGATGATGGTCTATATACAATGAATCATTTTAAGTTTGATAAGTTATTTAATAAAATTGTCATTAAATGAGTGATTTGATATTGGCCCTGTCATTTGTCCTCTGGCATTTGTATTGACACTCGCCCTCCGGGCTCGGGCCAATACAAATGCCCTCGGACAAATAAGAGGGCCAATATCAAATCACTCATTTAATAACATATAATAATAACAATAGCACCGGCCCTGTGGGCCTAAAATATTAATATCTTTATTTTAAGAAGGTAAGCACATTATGAAAAATATACAAGATATTTACATATTTTCAATGTGGCCTTCTGCGAAAGACAGCATAGATTATACACAAAATGAAATGAACTGAAAATTAAATGTAATGAAAATGTACAAATTTTCTTTTACACATCATCAATAAAAGACAAACACTCGTATTCTTAAATTCAAGCACGCATACAAAAATGTATAAACAATATCTTGTCAGTATTAACACTATTCGGATTTTAGTAAAAATAATTTGTAATGATATTTGAAAGATTAGATATTTGAAATATTTCTTATCATTAAAGGAATTATATTCCATACCATTCTGCTGTTATAAATAAAAAAAAATTTAAAACAATTTGTGTTAATTTTCTGTACATACAGGTCTTTTCTTGAAGTTGATTGTAAATTATACACTTGGTTGTTGGAGAAACAATAGATCAGATATTTACTGGAGTGCAAGATTTCGTGTAGATTTGTAAACTAATACATGTAGCGCTAAATGATATGCGTATCTTTTTGAAAAAGAAAGCTACTGTAAATGTAGTTCTTTAAACGAATGTGAATTTCTTAGTATTGGTTTATTTAATATTATTCCTGCTGCTCTTTTTTATACTTTTATTTAGTTTTTCCTACATGAGTACCTTTTCCCGATACTGTGCAACAATAACAAAAAGTGGGGAATATTTAAGCATTGTAAAAAATGTCGTAAGATAATTGATACGAAATTCTTTTTAGGAGAGCAAGTTTGGAATTGAGCTTACAACATACGTTTTTGAATTGATCTTTCCATGATAAGGTCGAGTCTATATAAATTCCAATGACTTTGAGCTGTAACAGTTTCTATCAAATCATTATTTAACATCAGATATAAATGTTGTTTATATCGAAGTTTGAATTTTGTAGAAATAGCCATACATTTTGTTTTAGAGGGATGCAGAACCATGTTATTCAATGAACACCAGCCACTGATAACGTTTAAACTTTTTTGAGGATTATTTTAAATTTCGTTAACATTGTTTAACTGTATATATGGTAGTGTAGTCTGCATAGAGGTCTGTTGAACCAGTACTGGAAAAATGCTATGTCATTGATGTATCACAAGAACAAAAGAGGGCCCAATATAGATCCCTGTTGAACACCAGAGTGGCAGATAGACTGTCCTATGAAATGTTTTTCGCCCCTATAAACTGTTTTCTGTCGGACAAATAAGAATCAAGAAACTTAGTAGCATTTTTTGAGAAATGATAGAACTTTAAGTTATTGATTATTATGGTGGTCAACAAGGTCAGAGGCCTTTCGTAAATCAAGCCCCTGTAAGATTTCCAGTGTCTATGTCTTTTATCCATGAGTCATTGAGATGGGTTAGGGCAGTTTGACAGGAATGACAGCATTTTTTGAGAAAAGATAGAACTTTAGGTTATTGATTATTATGGTGTGGTCAACAAGGTCAAAGGCCTTTCGTAAATCAAGCCCCTGTAAGATTTCCAGTGTCTATGTCTTTTATCCATGAGTCATTGAGATGGGTTAGGGCAGTTTGACAGGAATGATGTTGCCTAAAACCAGATTGTGTCCCGTGAACTAAATTGTATTTTTGAAGTAGTCCTGAATTTGATTTGATATTGTCGGTAAAATTGATATAGGGCGATAATTACTTGGATCATTTTTATGTCATCCCGTGTGTGTAGGAATAATATAAGCTTGCTTTAAGGAGCCGGGGAATATACATTTATCAATGCAGTTATTAAAGATAGAGACAAGAGGAGCAGTTACATAGTCGCCACAGTATTTTAGAGTCTATAAGTCACATTTACAATACTTGCCATTTACATATACGTGTTTTAACAAATAATGTGCACAAACATTTCAAATGATTTGATAATGGTCATTTACATTTGCGATTGAATGTTGTTGTGATCTATACAGTATACAAGTAAGAAGCTTTATACATGCTTATTGATTTACACATCTACGTGGTGCATCTTACACTTAACATAGGGGCATTGGAGTGTGCTTAAAGATATACATGTAAAATATTTGTCTATATGTGTCCTCCTACACACTACATATAATTTGGCTTATATATAAAAACTTTTCACAGCTTACCGATAAAAATACGTATACTGACTTATTAATAATACTAGGCCAGTTAAGAGCTAGTTGCATACTTAACAGTTGTGTGCTTGTTTAAGGCTACTCCATTATAGTGTGATAGTCCCTCTCCAGTTCATTGGCTAATTCAAAAACGGTGTCTGCTGCTAATGATTGGCTGCTTCCTGTAAACACATCAGTGACAACAGAAGCAATATCTAATGGAAATGTAGTGGTATGTTTTGAATAGCCAGCAAAACAAGATGTTGTGTCTAGTCTGGAAAGTTTTGCTGCAACACTACTTTTTGCAACCACTCTCTCGGGTTTTATTTCGCTCAGTCTTGTTTTACCTGACCGTAGACCTCCATTTTCTTCCCTTGATAACATATCATTTGGAACTTGTTGAGCTGACTTTAACCTCTCCATCAAATTTTCAAATGACTTTTTATCCGCGTCGAGGGCTGACTGGGCATCTTTCATGTGGCGACTATTGATTATGTTTCTTTGTAAAGAAGTAAGAACACCCACTCCAGTAAGTGCTATAGCGGGTGCTAGGGTTGCTCCAAACGTAACGGGGGCTAAAGCATAGCACGTTATCGCCCCTGCCCAAATGAACTTGGAACCGCCTTTTAAGTGGGTTTCCTGCCTTTTGATATTTTCACCCAAAGCTCTGAGTCTGCTGATTGTTTTTTGTCTGTCGTTTGCCCAGTTAGTAAGTAGGTCTTTTATCTGTAAAGATAACAAAAAACTGTGTGGTTAGTACTACAGACTTAAGCGGTTTATGTAAATTATTTGATGTTTTTCAAGTATTAGTTTTCAGCCTTCTACAAATTTTCGTAAAATGTTAAAGTAACCACGCAACTTATAAAAGGCACTTGTTAAAGAAAATTTTTTTTCGAGGGGTCTCATCCACGAAGAAAAAGCTAATAAATGTATATGTGCTCTCATGGACGAACCTTTATAAAATTTACTTCAAATCAAATCATAAAATAAAATTCGCTGTCCATTGAATTTTCACAAATTTATGCACACGGTTTCCGCATTTCTCTGTTTGATTGAAAGGGCCGGAAAAAAACTCCTTTTAACGTCATCTCAATATAACATATCATCAAATTTCGTATCAAAAATGTATGAAAGCTGTTCTTAAATAAATATTATTTTCAAAGTACCTTGTCCGCTACGATAATGTTGAGAGGGAGAGTTCCTGGTGGGATTACTTTCAAGCCAGGCGGCTGTACCAAAAATGCATCAATGCATAGAATATGCATTAAGCCTTCTACCTGTAAAAGGTCAGGAAACTATATGATAAGACACGCACCGCTTCCAGCTTTACAGTAAAGCAATTGTGTTGCAGGAGTTCTTTCTTTACACCCAAAGCAACGTTTTATGAGAAGCTGCGGCGGGCGGCGTCCACACTTCGGCTGCTATCTAAGTCGAACAGTTTTCATCTTATCTTCACCAAAGTTGCTGAACATGTTGGTTGGCATACTGTCTTGGACAAGTTTGATAACCAGCCAAATCGCCCGAGACACTTAGATTATGGCCCTTAAATTATCTAAAATTGGCCAATTTAGCCTTGTCCGCTCTCTAAGTCGAACAGTTTTCATTTCTTATCTTCTTCAAACTTGGCGAAAACACTTGTAGTCACAATGTCAAGGCCGAGTTCGATAACCAGCAAAATCACCTAAGGCACTTAGATTATGGCCCTTGAATTATCGAAAAGTGATGAAATTAGCCTTTTCAGCTCAATAGTTCAACAGATGAACTTAGCCTTGTCCGCTCAAGTTCAAACAGGCTTTACAAAACCTATGAACTGCTGGAAACTGTGTTACTCCTTCCTGATGGGCGTAATATTTGACAGTGTAGCACTCTTGTCGTATCTGTCATAATGCCTTCCGAAAATCTGTCATATTTTAGGAATAAGATGAGATTCGCACCAGTCTTTCTCAAAACCGCTACCGTACGGTATTACTGATGTGGGATCGTGGACTTCAGTCAGATTGAGAGTCATACATACCTGAGTATAGTGGCAATAGTTTCTGTCATGAGCACGCGGTTCAGATCAAAATATCCGTCACCGGGGGTAACTGTTTTGGCGGGAACGGAAACAAAGCTCGAATTCCCACAAAACAGTTACCCGAGGTGACAGATACTGTATTTCCATCTGAATCAAATGTCTCATTATAGAAACGTTTTCTTGCATACCGTCTTGCACTTTAAAACAGATTTCTAAATACAAACTTATCGAAATAAGGCATAAAGATATAAAACCAAACGATAAGTTCAGATGCTTGGGGAAGTGCCAATGTTTATAGCATTACGTCACAAGTGCAATATGAGATTTTCCAGTACTTGTGAAAAATGCGGATACCCCGATCCGGTATGCAAGAATTCTTTGTTTCACACAGGGCAGCTCATAATTTTGTATAATCATCAATTCACGATATATAGGTAAAACAGTAAAGTTCCTGCATTGAGAACACCTTTCGGTCCAGTAAAAAGTGGTCCTCTAAAGGAGTTGGTTTATTTAGACCTTTTAGCTATGAAAATGAGCATTTGGGTCCGAAATGTCTGGCCCCGATTTCACGAAAAATACTCGAGTAAATACTCAGTAACATGCCCAACTTTTATCAACATTTATAAGCCCCGTGCATGTTTATTCCTTTAAAGAAGTCAAGTTTTTCAGAATCGTATTTACCCATTTATTACATTTATATACACTTGTCAGTGTTTGTGCAGGAAATGTTGTTTTATAGCAAGTAATTCGTATAAGTAAATCCTTCACATTCTTGAGTTGTACTCAAATGAAATGTTCGCTTCATCTGACTTGCATTTATTAGTATTGTACAACATTTTTATCTTTCAACATGTTAATTTCTTTAAAAAACATTACTATCGTTAAAAATGACAACAAGAAATATCCTAATTTTTAGTGACAATTTTGCTTTGAAATAATGTACTCAGCTGAGCAATTACTTAATAGCGGAATTTTATTGAATATAGAAGCATTATTTCCATCGCGCCTTTTTTATAAGTAGCACAACGGTGTTTCTGACTGACATTATTAGAATAACGAAATTTTAAATAGAATGTGTCCTTACCTGCTTTGAAACTGCCTTGCCATACCTGCACCAGGTTGCAAAATGTTCACAGTTCCATGTAAGCAAGTTGTAGTCGTTTGTCCCGAGCTTCGATTCTGCACGTTTAACGATTTCTGCACGACGATAGTGACTTAAAAAGAAACACAGGTGTGTTCTAAAGGCACAAATTTAGTCACAATATAATCTAAAATTATCTCAGAGAACGCAGACAGAAAGAGTTAGCAGTTAAATGCAGTTTGATGCATTCAATTAAGCATAAAGTTTCTATGCAAATATAACCTCCGCAAACGATCAATGAAAAGTCTAATGCAATAAATTAAACAACATTTCTTTGCCAAATATAACATAATTTTAACAAATGATTAAAAACGTGCACAGTCAAATGCATTTTTGAGCACACCATTTCATTGCAAAATATAACATAATCTAGAAAACGATGATCAAAACGGTAAACAGTTAAACGCACTCATTGACAATTAGATACACTATGATTACTTTTCTCAATGGGGAATATTTAAAAGCTACACCAAAGTTTGACTCGGGAGCAATCTATGCAACACCTGCGTCATGTAAGCAAACTATGCAAAACTTACATCATAGAAGCAAACGAGTAAAGAACCAACATCTTAGAAGCAAACTATTACAAAACCTACATCATAGAAGCAAACTATTACAAAACCTACATCATAGAAGCAAACTATTACAAAACCTACATCATAGAAGCAAACTATTACAAAACCAACATCATAGAAGCAAACTATTACAAAACCTACATCATAGAAGCAAACTATTACAAAACCTACATCATAGAAGCTAACTATTACAAAACCTACATCATAGAAGCTAACTATTACAAAACCTACATCATAGAAGCTAACTATTACAAAACCTACATCATAGAAGCAAACTATTATAACACCTACATCATAGAAGCAAACTAATAAAAAAAAACTACTTTGTAGAAGCAAACTGTAACAAAACCTGCAAACTGTGCAACACCTACGCCATAAAAACAAACTGCAACATCTACGCCATAAAAGCAAACTATGCAACATCTACGCCATAAAACAAACTATGCAATATCTACGCCATAAAAGCAAACTATGCAACATCTGCATCATAGCAGAAAACTTTGCAACATCTATGCCATAGAAGCAAACTATGCAACATCTACATCATAGAAGCAAACTATGCAACATCTACATCATAGAAGCAAACTATGCAACATCTACATCATAGAAGCAAACTATGTAACATCTACGCCATAGAAGCAAACTATGCAACATCTACATCATAGAAGCAAACTATGCAACATCTACATCATAGAAGCAAACTATGCAACATCTAAACCATAGAAGCAAACTATGCAACATCTACGCCATAGAAGCAAACTATGCAACATCTACATCATAGAAGCAAACTATGCAACATCTACATCATAGAAGCAAACTATGCAACATCTACATCATAGAAGCAAACTATGTAACATCTACGCCATAGAAGCAAACTATGCAACATCTACATCATAGAAGCAAACTATGCAACATCTACATCATAGAAGCAAACTATGCAACATCTAAACCATAGAAGCAAACTATGTAACATCTACGCCATAAAAGCAAACTATGCAACATCTACATCATAGAAGCAAACTATGCAACATCTACATCATAGAAGCAAACTATGCAACATCTACACCATAGAAGCAAACTATGCAACATCTACGCCATAAAAGCAAACTATGCAACATCTACATTATAGAAGCAAACTATGCAACATCTACGCCATAAAAGCAAACTATGCAACATCTACGCCATAAAAGCAAACTATGCAACATCTACGCCATAAAAGCAAACTATGCAATATCTACGCCATAAAAGCAAACTATGTAACATCTGCATCATAGCAGCAAACTTTACAATATCTACGCCATAGAAGCAAACTATTCAACATCTACATCATAGAAGCAAACTATGCAACATCTAAACCATAGAAGCAAACTATGTAATATCTACGCCATAGAAGCAAACTATGCAACATCTACATCATAGAAGCAAACTATGCAACAACTACGCCATAGAAGCAAACTTTGCAACATCTACGCCATAGAAGCAAACTATGCAACATCTACATCATAAAAGCAAACTTTGCAACATCTACGCCATAGAAGCAAACTATGCAACATCTACATCATAGAAGCAAACTATGCAACATCTACATCATAGAAGCAAACTATGCAACATCTACGCCATAGAAGCAAACTATGCAACATCTACGCCATAGAAGCAAACTTTGCAACATCTACATCATAGAAGCAAACTATGCAACATCTACGCCATAGAAGCAAACTATGCAACATCTACGCCATAGAAGCAAACTATGCAACATCTACGCCATAGAAGCAAACTATACAACATCTACATCATAGAAGCAAACTATGCAACATCTACGCCATAGAAGCAAACTATGCAACATCTACGCCATAGAAGCAAACTTTGCAATATCTACACCATAGAAGCAAACTATGCAACATCTACATCATAGAAGCGAATTATGCAACATCTACGCCATAGAAGCAAACTATGCAACATCTACACCATAGAAGCAAACTATGCAACATCTACATCAAAGAAGCGAACTATGCAACATCTACGCTATAGAAGCAAACTTTGCAATATCTACGCCATAAAATCAAACTATGCAACATCTACATCATAGAAGCAAACTATGCAACATCTACGCCATAGAGGCAAACTTTGCAATATCTACGCCATAAAATCAAACTTTTCAACATCTACATCATGGAAGCAAACTATGCAACATCTACGCCATAGAAGCAAACTATGCAACATCTACGCCATAGAAGCAAACTATGCAACATCTACGCCATAGAAGCAAACTATACAACATCTACACCATAGAAGCAAACTATGCAACATCTACATCAAAGAAGCGAACTATGCAACATCTACGCTATAGAAGCAAACTTTGCAATATCTACGCCATAAAATCAAACTATGCAACATCTACATCATAGAAGCAAACTATGCAACATCTACGCCATAGAAGCAAACTATGCAACATCTACGCCATAGAAGCAAACTTTTGCAACATCTACATCATAGAAGCAAACTATGCAACATCTACGCCATAAAAGCAAACTATGCAACATCTACGCCATAGAAGCAAACTATGCAACATCTACGCCATAGAAGCAAACTATACAACATCTACATCATAGAAGCAAACTATGCAACATCTACGCCATAGAAGCAAACTATGCAACATCTACGCCATAGAAGCAAACTTTGCAATATCTACACCATAGAAGCAAACTATGCAACATCTACATCATAGAAGCGAATTATGCAACATCTACGCCATAGAAGCAAACTATGCAACATCTACACCATAGAAGCAAACTATGCAACATCTACATCAAAGAAGCGAACTATGCAACATCTACGCTATAGAAGCAAACTTTGCAATATCTACGCCATAAAATCAAACTATGCAACATCTACATCATAGAAGCAAACTATGCAACATCTACGCCATAGAGGCAAACTTTGCAATATCTACGCCATAAAATCAAACTTTTCAACATCTACATCATGGAAGCAAACTATGAAACATCCTCGCCATAGAAGCAAACTTTGCAATATCTACGCAATAAAATCAAACAATGCAACAGCTACGCCATAAAAGCTAACTATGCTATATCTACGCCATAAAAGCAAACTATGCAATATCTACGCCATAAAATCAAACTATGCAACATCTACGCCATAAAAGCAAATTCTGCAACATCTACGCCATAGAAGCAAACTTCGCAATATCTACATCATAGCAGCAAACTTTGCAACATCTACGCCATAGAAGCACACTACGCAACGTCTACGCCATAAAAGCAAACTATGCAACATCTACACCATAGAAGCAAACTATGCAACATCTACATCAAAGAAGCGAACTATGCAACATCTACGCTATAGAAGCAAACTTTGCAATATCTACGCCATAAAATCAAACTATGCAACATCTACATCATAGAAGCAAACTATGCAACATCTACATCATAGAAGCAAACTATGCAACATCTACATCATAGAAGCAAACTATGCAACATCTAAACCATAGAAGCAAACTATGTAACATCTACGCCATAAAAGCAAACTATGCAACATCTACATCATAGAAGCAAACTATGCAACATCTACATCATAGAAGCAAACTATGCAACATCTACACCATAGAAGCAAACTATGCAACATCTACGCCATAAAAGCAAACTATGCAACATCTACATCATAGAAGCAAACTATGCAACATCTACGCCATAAAAGCAAACTATGCAACATCTACGCCATAAAAGCAAACTATGCAACATCTACGCCATAAAAGCAAACTATGCAACATCTACGCCATAAAAGCAAACTATGTAACATCTGCATCATAGCAGCAAACTTTACAATATCTACGCCATAGAAGCAAACTATTCAACATCTACATCATAGAAGCAAACTATGCAACATCTAAAACCATAGAAGCAAACTATGTAATATCTACGCCATAGAAGCAAACTATGCAACATCTACATCATAGAAGCAAACTATGCAACAACTACGCCATAGAAGCAAACTTTTGCAACATCTACGCCATAGAAGCAAACTATGCAACATCTACATCATAAAAGCAAACTTTGCAACATCTACGCCATAGAAGCAAACTATGCAACATCTACATCATAGAAGCAAACTATGCAACATCTACATCATAGAAGCAAACTATGCAACATCTACGCCATAGAAGCAAACTATGCAACATCTACGCCATAGAAGCAAACTTTGCAACATCTACATCATAGAAGCAAACTATGCAACATCTACGCCATAGAAGCAAACTATGCAACATCTACGCCATAGAAGCAAACTATGCAACATCTACGCCATAGAAGCAAACTATACAACATCTACATCATAGAAGCAAACTATGCAACATCTACGCCATAGAAGCAAACTATGCAACATCTACGCCATAGAAGCAAACTTTGCAATATCTACACCATAGAAGCAAACTATGCAACATCTACATCATAGAAGCGAATTATGCAACATCTACGCCATAGAAGCAAACTATGCAACATCTACGCCATAGAAGCAAACTATGCAACATCTACATCAAAAGAAGCGAACTATGCAACATCTACGCTATAGAAGCAAACTTTGCAATATCTACGCCATAAAAATCAAACTATGCAACATCTACATCATAGAAGCAAACTATGCAACATCTACGCCATAGAGGCAAACTTTGCAATATCTACGCCATAAAATCAAACTTTTCAACATCTACATCATGGAAGCAAACTATGCAACATCTACGCCATAGAAGCAAACTATGCAACATCTACGCCATAGAAGCAAACTATGCAACATCTACGCCATAGAAGCAAACTATACAACATCTACACCATAGAAGCAAACTATGCAACATCTACATCAAAGAAGCGAACTATGCAACATCTACGCTATAGAAGCAAACTTTGCAATATCTACGCCATAAAATCAAACTATGCAACATCTACATCATAGAAGCAAACTATGCAACATCTACGCCATAGAAGCAAACTATGCAACATCTACGCCATAGAAGCAAACTTTGCAACATCTACATCATAGAAGCAAACTATGCAACATCTACGCCATAAAAGCAAACTATGCAACATCTACGCCATAGAAGCAAACTATGCAACATCTACGCCATAGAAGCAAACTATACAACATCTACATCATAGAAGCAAACTATGCAACATCTACGCCATAGAAGCAAACTATGCAACATCTACGCCATAGAAGCAAACTTTGCAATATCTACACCATAGAAGCAAACTATGCAACATCTACATCATAGAAGCGAATTATGCAACATCTACGCCATAGAAGCAAACTATGCAACATCTACACCATAGAAGCAAACTATGCAACATCTACATCAAAGAAGCGAACTATGCAACATCTACGCTATAGAAGCAAACTTTGCAATATCTACGCCATAAAATCAAACTATGCAACATCTACATCATAGAAGCAAACTATGCAACATCTACGCCATAGAGGCAAACTTTGCAATATCTACGCCATAAAATCAAACTTTTCAACATCTACATCATGGAAGCAAACTATGAAACATCCTCGCCATAGAAGCAAACTTTGCAATATCTACGCAATAAAATCAAACAATGCAACAGCTACGCCATAAAAGCTAACTATGCTATATCTACGCCATAAAAGCAAACTATGCAATATCTACGCCATAAAATCAAACTATGCAACATCTACGCCATAAAAGCAAATTCTGCAACATCTACGCCATAGAAGCAAACTTCGCAATATCTACATCATAGCAGCAAACTTTGCAACATCTACGCCATAGAAGCACACTACGCAACGTCTACGCCATAAAAGCAAACTATGCAACATCTACATCATAGCAGCAAACTATGCAACATCTACCCATAGAAGCACAAATCTACGCCATAGAAGCAAACTATGCAGCATCTACGCCATAGAAGCAAACTGTGCAACACCTACGCCATAAAAGCAAACAATGCAACATCTACGCCATAGAAGCAAACTTTGCAATATCTACATCATAGCAGCAAGCTTTGCAACATCTACCCTATAAAAGCAAACTATGCAGCATATACGCCATAGAAGCAAACTTTGCAACATCTACACCATAGAAGCAAACTATGCAACACCTACACCATAGAAGCAAACTTTGCAATATCTACGCCATAGAAGCAAACTATGCAACATCTACGCCATAAAAGCATCTTTGCAACATCTACACCGTAGAAGCAAACTATGCAATATCTACGCCATAGAAGCAAACTTTGCAATATCTACGCCATAAAAGCAAACTATGCAATATCTACGCAATAGAAGCAAACTATGCAACATCTACACCATAGAAGCAAACTATGCAACAACTACGCCATAGAAGCAAACTGCAACATCTACGCCATAGAAGCAAACTATGCAACATCTACATCATAAAAGCAAACTATGCAACAACCTCGCCATAGAAGCAAACTTTGCAATATCTACGCCATAAAAGCAAACTATGCAACATCTACGCCATAGAAGCAAATTATGCAACATCTACATCATACAAGCAAACTATGCAACATCTACGCCATAGAAGCAAACTATGCAACATCTACATCATAGAAGCAAACTATGCAACATCTACGCCTTAAAAGCAAACTTTGCAGCATCTACACCATAGAAGCAAACAATGCAATATCTACATTTAGCAGCAAACTATGCAATATCTACGCCATAGAAGCAAACTGTGCAATATCTACGCCATAGAAGCAAAGAATGCAATATCTACATTTAGCAGCAAACTATGCAATATCTACGCCATAGAAGCAAACTGTGCAATATCTACGCCATAGAAGCAAACTATGCAATATCTACGCCATAGCAGCAAACTTTGCAATATCTACGCCATAGAAGCAAACTTTGCAATATCTACGCCATAGAAGCAAACTATGCAATAGCTACGCCATAGCAGCAAACTTTGCAATATCTACATATAGCAGCAAACTATGCAATATCTACGCCATAGCAGCAAACTATGCAATATATACGCCATAGCAGCAAACTTTGCAATATCTACGCCATAGACGCAAACAATGCAACATCTACATATAGCAGCAAACTTTGCAATATCTACGCCATAGCAGCAAACTTTGCAATATCTACGCCATAAAAGCAAACTATGCAACATCTACGCCATAGAAGCAAATTATGCAATATCTACACCATAGAAGCAAACTATGCAATATCTACATCATAGAAGCAAACTACCTACCTCATTTCATAATCACACTCATTGTTTATAACAATTGCAGACCCAGCAGCTACATCTACCAGCCGATTCCTTCGTACCTTGATATCGAACCGAACGTTAAGTATTCTCGACGTCTCTTGTATTCTGCTGGCATCAATGCTTCTGCTCGCTATTATAGAATTGACGTATTCACGCTCTACAGCTTCTGACTTAAAAGGTGGGGGTGAAATATGAATGACGTCCCCGTTACCTGTAATGAATGAAGAAATGTGTACTGTAATGAGTATACATGTACATAGTTTCCTCATCTAAAGTATTTACCTCCCTTGTTCTGAATTGTCAGCCATTTAGATATGCAAAACTGATAGGCATTAATAGGAGTTTTTTTCTCAATTATGTGATAATTAATAAAATACCAAGACAATTTGTGTGTGACAACCACAATTTCTTGAACTTGCTGAGCCATCTGCTCATATCAGCAACATGAATTCTGATTATTTTACAATCGTTTATTAGATGTTTCCCTATTAACTTTAAGGAAAGTTCCCTACCCATATTGCAAAGAAGGTAAATATTGTAGATATGGGGACTACATTTTGTGAAGTCTAGATATTTTCAGAAAAACGTGCTTTAAATTAGTGTTTGACTTTTAGTCTGTTACATTGTACATCGAAATTATATATAGATACATGATTTTTCTCTTGTGAGGGTTTAGTAATGTACATTTGTTATATGTCTTCTATATGGTGTTTTATAAGTTAGTGTCATTAAATTTCTGTGACACGTGACTAGATACGACACAGATATTTTTTAATCTATATTCTGGTACTCCAAGTTAGTGTATTAACAGTTACTCATGTAACGTCATTTGTTATTTCCAAACAATCAAATTTAACGTTAATATAAAATTAATCTTTCAGTTTTAAAACTTTTTTGTTATGTGTACCAGGAATAAACATGTACATGAAACTTTAAAATTTATTTCAGAGCCATTTTCTTGTTTGATAACAACAAATGTGTAAAACCAAAACCTTATGTAAATTCCAAACCAACAACACCTATGTAAAACAGAAAAACATGTGTAAATAAGAAACACAATAAACATACCAACATAGACTGCCCAGTGTGCATACAGTCCCATCATCCGGGAGAGTTCAACCAGACTGCCTAATTTAATGTCATCAACACTTTTCGTCTCAAGGTATACATACTGACTGCTTAGAGTTTCCATCTTAAGTCGGTATTTATAGTTTAAACTGAATTAAAGAAATAAATATTCGTTGAACTTAGGGAGAACATTGGTTCACTTAGTAGGCAGAAGGAAGTCTGATACCCATTACACGTATCCTACAAGAACAGCTGATTTTCTCTTCCATTTTTGATACATAAAAGAAAATTACACAAAAACTGTATTAACAGAAATGAAATGAATTTGAACTTTTTTGAAGATTTTAAGATTACAGATCAACTTTAATTCATGTATTTTAAGCCAATATTACAAAATGGTTTACTCTATTCTTACGTACTCTGTCCTAACGGAGTGCGATGATCAGAAATGAGATTTTTGTAAGGTAATGAAGTTTTATTGTTGGTACCGGATCATCCATGTGACTCAATGCCTCAAAGATTATTTTTTTAGGGATAGAGGGTAGTGGACCTCTACCAAGGTTGTTAAAATTATGAGCCCCGGGTCAAAATTGACCCTGCCCGGGGGGTCACTTAGTTTTAAATAGGCTTATATAGGAAAAACTTGTTCAAATCATGACGCACTAGTCAAAATTACTTGATTTCACATTAGGCTTATATAGGGAAAACTTTAAAAAAAACACAAGGCCGGCAGGCAGATAATAGATATTTGAAATGTTACTTAGCATAAAGTGTAGTGGACCTCTGCGAATTATGTTAGAATCATGACCCCTTTTATTATAGCAAATGGTAGTCAGGTGAGCGATATAGGGCCATGATGGCACTATTGTTTTCTTTCTCTGTTTTATATGAAAATGTTATACGGATATAACAAACTCCGGATATAAGAAACAAATTTAAGCGGTCCCAAGGAGTTCGTTATAAACTGAGTTTATTGTATTCAATAAATGTCTTTAAGTTATAGTTTCTTATCCAACATACAAATTGAAATGCTTAAT
Source organism: Saxidomus purpurata (assembly GCA_022818135.1). Lineage (NCBI taxonomy): Eukaryota > Metazoa > Mollusca > Bivalvia > Venerida > Veneridae > Saxidomus > Saxidomus purpurata. Next base: position 41,573,771 of record JAFMSR010000017.1, on the reverse strand, counting down.
GTGTATGTTACTAGTGTGAAAGGCATAGATGATAATAGAAAATACGGTTCTTACCTTCAAAATAGACTCCAGTCACGCAGATAATTCTTGTGTTTTTATGTTGTTGTTGTTTCTATAATTGTGACGTCGTCTCAGAAAAACAGGCCAAATGCGGCGACGTCATAATTGCGAAAATCACGTTAAAAAGTGCGCCATTACACAAACAAAACTAAATCATTTTCTCTTTGAAACGAAACACTGTGAATAGAGAAATCCCACAAAAGGCACAAAGAAATCTTCGTGAATGTGTTTTTTAATAGTTTTGTGAGATATCGTGAAAAATATAACCTAAAATCGATAGATTTGTGAGATACTTGCGGTGCGCATACACGTGACTTCTGACGAAACATGGAGGACATGTAAACAGTGCCGATTCAGTCATCATTTACTCCCTGATTTCGAAGTGGCATTCATCGCTTCGTGAAAATGCAGGTAAGATAATGATTTTGTGTTGTTGCACGCTAATCAAAATGTTATTTTTGTGAAAGTATTTGGTAAAAAAGCGATTTACTTTTAACCCGGAAGTGGAATACTACTCTCAAAGGAAGTGGATACGGTTTGTTTATAGCAACAGCAACATAAAAAGAAATTGTAGCGGACAAATTAAAAATATATTATAAGCAAAAATAAGAAAAACGAGTTAAGAAAGTTGTTTAAGTGAAACAAGTACCGTTCCCTATGAAATTATTGAATATCAAGATGACACATTTATTGAAGAATTTGCCATTGTAGATCAGTTATATATTTCATAAATGATTTGACACTATCTGACTTTGGTGTACATGAATTAACTGAGGAAATGAATTTTGAGTCTGATGATGATAGTTCTGATTCTGTTGCTTGTGATTTTGACCCATCAGAAAGTGTTCTTGTCACAGAGTCGTTTTCGCAAATAAACATGTGGTTGTACAAAATTGTATGGGGGAGCCATGTAACAAAATAATTGACTTTCAGACTATTATTAAACATAGGGAGTACTGCAATGACTTGTCACGAGAAGAACTTCATTTAGTACTCGAAGCACAACTGTCTGCCCATAGGTTTACTTGTCCCAAAACTCAAGCAAAGAAACGTAAATCTAAGGAACATGTATATGAAACCCCACCAGAAATATTTCTTCAGTGTAAAGCAAGTCTATGAAACCCCACCAGAAATATTTCTTCAGTGTAAAGCAAGTTTGCCATCAAACTTTCTGTTTCAGCCACTCTATTGAAAGACACAAATTACAGACTATAGCAAAATCACTACATAAAGATGGTCTTACATCTCGCAAACATGGTAACACTAGAAATGAACCAAAACACAGCCTTACATATGAAGAAAGAGAGGAATCAAAACCTTTATCTGTAAATATGCACGTGATAATGCACTTCCCCTGCTTGAATTTTAAGGAGTCTACTGCAAGACATTTTGATATTTATATATATGTGCAACTATTGCATGATGTTACTGGATTTGAAGTATTCGTCAAACTCTTTCTTAATAAGTTCTTCTACAATTCTTGACAATTCTGAATCTTTAACAAATTATCTTATTTTCATTTTGTAAATGGTAAAGTGTTATTCTTGTTAATTGTTGGTATCTAAAATAAAGGGATGTAATTCGGCAATACCAAAATTAAAGGGAAATAAAGATAACAATACTGACACATTTGCCTTTGTGTGAGATGATTAAAGTGTACACATAAAATAGCAATAAATAATCTCAATAAATCTATATTAAAAGATATGTTTTTAAGGCAAAACATTTCACTCATAGTCAAAGTAAGAAGCAATTAGAAAACCAATGCATACTGTGTATATTGAGAAACAGTCTAAACATACTGTATTCAGTCTATTTGCATAGATTGATTGATAAATTCATTTATTAACTATTTTCAGTAAATCCACCTTGTTCTGTTGCTGGAAAAGTTCACTATTCTTGGGATTTTGTGCAGCAGATACATTATCCTGAGTATCCTCATCACAGTCAGCAATGTGGGCCAATCTTTTTCAAGAGTGCAATGTGTTTGGCATTTGTTCTGAAGGCTCAGGTTTGTATTTATAATAAATCATTATCTACTCTATTTGGTTTAATTCTTGTGTGTTTTTTTAGGAAATGCTACAGTTTGAAAGGCTCAGGAAGATATGATTATACATGTACAGAATTTTATAAATATAGTAACTTGTACATGAAAATTACTGCTTTGAACTTTTTTATAAACCTTTTTGTAAATTATTAAAGCTGTTCAGTATCAAGACCCAGTAATAAAGATACTTGTATATTTTAACTTTGAAATTAGTTATAGCATCTTCTACTCTAATAAAGACTCTAGTACTCTTTTTCTTGTACATGTACAAATGGTCTTATTTCTTCCCATTATTAAAATTACGACGTCATTTCAATTCACAATTATACAAATGTAAATAACTATTTGTCATACTTTTGGTGTAAATGTCTTTAGAAATAATATAGTGATGATAAATATATGTTACACTTGGATATCTTTATAACTTCCTTTTTTAATTCTATTCACGGTAACAATTTGCAGGAAAGCAAACATTCTATCTCATTGAAGGGAGCCAATTGTCTGGTCAGTATTGCTCACCATTATTTCCAGCATCACAGTCATGGAGAAACAGATATTCTGATCCACTTTGACAACTGTTGTGGCCAAAACAAGAACAATGTGGTTCTCTGGTACTCTATGTGGAGAGTTTTTTCAAGGTAAAAGATCATAGTCTGCACAGTTTTCAAAATATATAATTTTGGCTTGTCTGAGTATTACAAGATAAAGAAATAAAGAATAATTGATAAAGAGGCAAACAGATAAATTTTATAGTCTAAAAATCAAGTGCACTCTAAGAGTAGTTGAAGGCAGTCAGTTTTCCAGCATTGTTGATAATGATAATTTTTTACTGTTAAGAATGTGAATTATTGTGGTCATATTGAAATTTCAAATACTGACAAGTGTTATGATCGAGGAACAAAATATATGCTTCTAAAAATGAGCTTTAACTTGAAAATCAAAGCTTCATACATGAAATTATGTTTTACACTTGTGTAGGTTTACATCAGTCAGTTGAATTATCAATGATGATAGCAGGACACACAAAGTTTAAGCCTGACTGGCATTTTGGTTTGTGGAAAAGGAGGTAATTTGATTCTTATACTTACTTTTAGTGTACATTTGAGAATTTTTGCCTTACTTGATTTTGGTATCTTGTTTGTCAATGTAATTCATGAATTTCATGACATTGTATATTATTTTAGGTAGTTTTTAACACCTTGCTTATATATAGCCTGTAAAATAAGTGGTTACAAACCTTAAGCAATCGTTGAAAATGAACCCAAAGATGTGAAAACCATTGTCTCTACCATATACACCTAATATAACTTATGAATTTTTAACTGTAATTTAAAGGTGCAATATGTCATTGTATATTAATTTATCTGTTATAATCTCTTATAACTCTGTATAGAGTGGTCATTTACAATTATGTTAGTCATATAATATATATGATTTTTATTATAAACTTTGTGATGTAAATGAAAGAGACTTTAATAAAATATTTGAACTTGAAATATTTGAACCTAATGTTAATACAGGTTTAACAATTTTATATTAATCATATTCGTGGATGCTAAATTATTCATGCCTCATGAATACTTAACAGACATGAGTGAAACTTACAGTATGGAACCAAATCAGTATCATACAAGTTTTTATGTGTGCAAATGTTAGAATTCTTTTCAAAAGATTTGTTTCTTCCATTTAAAATTATGGTGTTTTTTTTTACAGATGGAGAAACAGTAATGCGGAGACTATGGCTGACAATGCACATAAAGATTCATCAAAAAGTGAGCATGCTATTGCACAGCTTGTTGGAGATATGGCAACACCTGTTTTTTTCTATGAGTGGAGAGATTTACTGAAGTGTTATTTTAAACCATTGAAAAACGTAACAAAATACCACCACTTTAAGATCTCAAGTGATGAACCAGGCATTGTAACTTGCAAAATTTCAGCAAATAGTGAAGAAGTTAAGGTCAACCTGTTGGGAAAAAATTGTTGAAATCACGCTAGAATTACCAGAATTATCTTAAGTTCCAGGAATGGATTAAGCATGTCAATGGTATTTGTATGAATCCATAAGACAATTTTGTACTACTCCAGAATCAAAAGACAGCTGTTGTCCGAAACCTGTAGTACCAAAAAAAGAGATCAAGCTCTGTGATGATAAATCATCCTGTAGAAACATTCCTTCAGGTACCGTAGTAAAAGGCAGTGTCTCTTACTGAACTAAAGTGTTCATAACATATTCTCAGACAGTACTTTAATGTCACACTGTGGTTGTATTTTCAGAATGGTTCATTATTGAAGACATTTTTAAATAAGCTACCTGATGGGGGAAACATGAAGTTGCCACTTTGGCCGTCTGTCCCACATTCATTTCTGGGCTATTCTGCAACTACTTGCTTAGTGTTTAATAAAGGCAATTGTTGTCCGCTCTGTTTCTCAGCAGTCAATGATTGTGATTTAACAGTACTTCATTAGAAGCTTAAATACTTACGAGTAAACAAAATGTAAATATTATCAAAATGTCTAAGCATGGCTATAAATTACCTCCCTTTATTGTATTTTCTAAATTCAGTTATCTTCCTTTGCTATACAAAATTATGTTTGTCTTGGACATTACTCGATATCGTTGTTTACTGAAGATACCATGTATTATTAATTACATATCAGAACTACTGATACCAGACAGTTGTTATACATAATATCTGTGTACAGTTGAGTTCTGCAAAGAACCATTGATTGATACGGATGTATTTGTTATAACATTTTGATATATAATACAAAGTGTTGCTTTCTATAGGCCTGAAATGATATACATAGTTTGTGGTTGTTTTTTACAGTCTTATTGTTGAGTTGAATTTAGCTTTGGCCATTTTTGTATTTTTTTTCATGTCAGATCTAGATAATTTTTGGATTTTGTTTGTTATATGACTGTAGAGATTTGTTTAGAACAAATTACTCTCTGGTTACTATAGTAACATACAGACTTATATTTGAGAGCAACAGATTGTTTAATAAATAAAAAAAGATAAGTGCTGAAAATGAGTTTAATGATTTCAAAAAGTACTACTACAGTTCTCATATGATTCAAACTAAAATTTGCATAATGTCATACTTTTACTTGATAAATGAATTCTTTTTTGCTAATGAAAAAGCATGTGGCATAGATGTAAATTATTAACACTGTAATAGAATTTATTATTGTTTTCACTTTAGGGCAATAGTATTTACTAAACCTAAGTTTTAATACAAGGTTTTAAAATAAAAAAATACATGTCACTTTATCACTTTTGATACAGAACATAACAAGTATTTGCAACTAACATAATATAGTTCTGTTGCCATGGTTACAATGAAGTGAACTTCTGATATGTCAGAGTTTTTAGTGATTGTGGAACTATTAAAATGGCACTATACTTAACATCTTCTATTTTAACATTTAACATTTTTATTATGTCGATGTATATTCATTACTGGATATAAAATTCATAGACTTTGAATGTTTTTTGTTATTCGCAAAAATGTGGTGGTCTTATAAGAATGCCCATAGTAGTGGAAGTTGTAAAGGACTGCAACAGCATTAAAAATAGTTAAATAAGGCAATACAAATCAATAAAAGTTAGTTTTGAAAAAAGGTTTCAAATAAAAAATGCAGCATGTCACTTTATTACATTTGATACAAATATAACAGTTTCTACAACGTACATAATTATATTTCTGTTGCCATGGTAATAATGAGGGTGGACTTATGATATGTCTGAATTTGTAGCGATTAATATATGCATTTGCACCTATTAAAACAGTATTACACTAAATATCTTTTGACTTAACTATTTCTTTTTATGTCAGAGTATATCCAACATTTAACATAAAATTGAGAGATTTGGGGTGTTTTTGATATTCACGCAAATACAGTGGCCTTAGAAAAATGTCCACAGTAACAAAACTAAATGATAGATGTCCGAAATATTTTCAGAAATTATTTAGTATAGATAGCTCTTTCAGAAAATAGACAAAACAGAAAATGTGGGTTTTCCTCATTTGGCCTCATTTTCTCAGGCATGGTCACATTATTAATGAACAGACTCTGCTGGTCTTTACTATTGTAGAGTAGTATGCGGAAAATATATTGGAACGAAAGGTGAAACTTAAAGTTGCAATCGAAACTGAAAGTAATTATTGATATAAAATATATTCTCGTATAAAAGGTCACAGAACAAAATGAAATGAAACTAAGGATATCTTGAAAGTATAGAATACATGTAGTATGTGTCCGTAATATTATATATATAATGTATGTATAAGATAAATAAAGAGTTTTCCCATAACGTTTTCGCCTGGTGCGACTTTCCAACATCTCATTTTGCAGAATCCACTTAGCCACAATCAAAGACGCTAGGCGCATTTGATTTTTTTGGTCACAACAAATTAATTGTATGCCTGTTAAATTGCGTAACATTTAACATGCATACAATGCTCAGTAATGTAATTAATTGTGCAAAAAAATGTATAAATTCATAGACAGTCTAAGACTTACCCTTTGGCACTACCTGTATCCAACCATAATACACAGAGCAGGCAGATTCTGTAATATCATTATTTACCTGTTGCTTTGTTTATATACACCTGCGTCTTGATTTTTCGAGAATATGTTAGAAAGTAAAGACGCAATAAAACACGAAACAAACGAAACTGAAAGTGATTCTTCATATATTGTATATTATCCTGAAAATGGGTTAAAAGCACAGAGCAAAAAATCAAAAGCAGAACTAATCACGCAGATACATGTACTAGGAAACGAGTTAAACGTAGGCATCAAACTTTCGGTTAAGATATCTATAGACTGCATTCTGCATTTTATTGTTTGTTTACGAATATTGTTTTTCTTTATAACATTTCGTAACTGATTCTTAGGTACACTGCGCTGCCTATATAAAGTAATATCGCCTAACCTTCCGTTTTCATTTTGTTCATCTTAGCTTGATATTATGTTCCTTAAAATTAATTTCAGACCTGTCTTAGCGCCTACATTATATTCAGGAAACATTTTTGTCAAATTAACAGTATCTGTAGGTTCCCTGTTTCTATTGTGTGTAGGTAATATTTCACAAGCTAGCCATATTTTTGTACTGCAGACGTTTTGCTTATCCATTTTAATTCGCCCTCGAAGGGAGAGCATATAATTGTCGTTTTGTACATCCGTCTGTCCGTCATTTCGCTAGTCCGTCTTGCCATCCTTTCGTCACACTTTTGTCCGAAGCATGATTCCAAAGCTAAGATAAAATTAAATACTTCACACATTGACAGAAAGTACAGTGAAAAAGAACCATTACTTTAGCTTACCACATTTTAATTATCTTCCTTTATATAAAATGTACTCGGAAACTGTGCAAGTCATTGAGTTTATATTGCACGCAGTGCTAGAAGTCATTGGTTTGAGGAAATCCGTTACCAAGAACCGTAACTCTATCGTACTTCAATTTTGAATTATCTCCCTTTAAATTATGATCATATGCTTACTTTAAAAATAACGTTTTACCGAGGTTACCATAGTTACTGCTCTAAGCAAGCGAATCATAGGATTAACAAACGCAAAACTTTTACACGTAGTTTAATTATAACTGTTTCTGAGTTACAAAAGACATTAAATGACGTCATGCCCGCTGATCACCATGGTTACAGAGACAGAAGTCGCACACCTCCGGATTTATTAGGTAACTATGCGGACTACAGTGGGCTTGGCACAGTTTCCTGTGCGCTTCGCAGTTTAAATTTGTTGTTACCAATGACGAAGAATTGGGCGCTGTTGAAATAGAAATAATTGATGACGTAATTAAAATCATATTTGCGACTATATATACGTGTTTTAATGGTTGCAATTTTTTACTATTAGGACATAACCATTATACAAATGGGTATGCAATTAAAATGTGTTGACTGAATAACGAACAGTGTAGATCATGATCAGACTGTAACAGATAAACAATGTACATGAAGAATTTTAACCCAAAATATAATCATTGTCATCATTATCGTCATCAGTGATTGGCTACCTCTGAACAGAGTCTATACTCGCAATATTATCCAATAAAATTTCACAATACAACTGGCATCTTCCCTTACGTCACTATCACATTACTATAAACTTACTGTAACTTACCGTTATAAAGCCAAACGTCACAAGCATTTTGAGCTCCATTTCTGTAGAAATTGGACGTCTTCCTATCCCATGACACCATTACCCACCCTGGCTTTGGTACTCCGATCACAGACCCAATGTTTGACTGATCCTGTATTATATAATTTCTAGAATCAACTAAAGAAGCAATTTATTTTTAGAATGGGGTGGTTCCCCGACCCATACCAACCAATTGACGGGGATAATAAACGGGGTTACCCTATAGGGGCCTCAAAATTTGTTTAGACTGAAACAAAACTCGAACAACAGTTAATCAAAACAAAACCAAGTGTTTTAACATTTTATATTGTGCGTTCACCTAAAGATCTCGGGTTCGACCCCTTTCAGTGTGATATAGTAACGGTGGCCCAAGGCAAGTCGATCTTTCTATCTTCTATAGAACAGTATGGGTAAACACGTAACATATACATAGAAAGTTTTGTGTTAGTTACCGGAGTACTTGTGTTAAAACATTCAGAATTTTCTTTACAGTTTAGTATTCACCAGTACACTACTTGTCAAGAAAACTTGGTAGCATGTAATTTTATATAACGTAATGTATTGAATATAAATGATGCGCTTTGTTTCTTTGTATGGCTGCATTCTAATTGCCAACACGTCAAATTATCTGCAAAAAATATCGTTTGTGTATATATGCATAGTAAATTGGTATATTTAAGGAAATTTTGGGGAAAATGTTTTTAGATATACTTGGTCACCCCACTTCCAGTCCGGTCCCCTTGTCACTCTGTCACCACGATGCAAATCAACACATTGTTTTTCTGAAATTAACAATTATATATAACATGTTACATACAGTTTATATTACCCTTTAAAATGTCCCTCATTGTGTTATGGTCAAGAACAAAATGCTGAAAACGCATAGTAAATGTTCTGAAATCATGTAAATACTGAGCTTTTGTGAGTTATTTCTCGTACAGAAAGATATCAATTATAAAACATTAACCAGAAAAAGAGGGTTCTCAATTTTTGACCAAGTCAGTTAAAAAAGATGTTCACTGATTTTCTCTATATTCAATATGAATAAGACTCTGATACAGATTCATTTCCGACAAAACTTTTGGATCACCCCTCGTTTTCACAATCTTCATTTTTCTAGTTATTATAAATCAGTGATTAATGTTTTTCTTAACATTGTTATGGTCATCTAGCAGGGTAATACCACCGCCACAGTATCTTGATACATCGAAAGAAATGTCTTAACATTAATTAAGACTTACAGTAATCTAAAACAGAAACTACGTAGGTACATTTTGTATTTCTTAGAATATTTCACGTCCTTGAATACGATTACGCATTGTCTTGGCATTCATGCAAACCTTTAAATGTTTTCCTGGCAGTTTGCGGAAAATTGAACTTTAGAAACTAGGTAACAAAGTTTGTTGTAAATGAACAGAACATAAACGAACAGTACCTTTATTTATATATACAGATTACATGATGGCATAATGAATATGTATTGATTATATTATTTTCTTGAAGGTAAATGGGCATTGATAACTCCTGCAGATGCTGACCGTTATGGATCTATTTTTTTCAACTTTTGGCGAAGGAATAACATATGATTATGCATATGTGTACAGCCTGCATGATGGCAGCAAAAATGCAGATAATTTCATCCGATACGAATTTTGATACGGAATGTTGTATTTTACTGCACAAGTACTGAAGAAAATTCAGATAATCATTAATAAGTACAATGTATATAACAAATTGGAACAGCGATATCTGGATTGAATATATAGTTAAAATATGTCCGTCTGTCTGTCTGCTGACCGTAAGTTTGCTTCCATGACAGCTTTGCTGCTATCTGCATGGAGTGCCTGTATATGTACATGTCAGTGCATCTGTCTGCCCGTCTGTCTACCTCCTGACCGTCTGCACGCCTGTGTGATGTTTGCTTAAATGCTGCTTTAATTTTGCCTCTTTACACTGACATAAAATGAAAAATGAAGAACATATAATAACGGTAAGTTCATACTCATATTGCAAGTTTTGCCAGTGTATCCCAGAGGACACGTGCACTTAAATGTGTAATTGTCGATTCTCGTGCAGTTGCCCTTGTCGCACGGATGCCCAGCACACGTGTCCACGTAAGCCGGTGTAGTTGATCTCTGACCTAATGTAAAAAAGTTATAAGAAAAGCGACACGGTAAACTACACATATAACTTAAAATGTAAAGAAGTTTCTGGACTAAATAAATTGTTTGTTTTTCAGTCTCTGCAATAATACATGTTCAATTGGGGTTAACACAACTAAATTGTATTTCCGTTTGTGTCAAAGAGCACGGTAAATACGTGCAGCTCGGATTTTGAAGTAAAAAGCGAGCAAAGCCGCGAACTTCCTGTTGACAATAGCGACGATTATGTTGTTGCAAACTAGGTCTAGTGGTGAACCTATGCTGGAGGTATCTCCGAAACGGCATTACAGAAAAACAGATGAAGAAAAAATTTCAGGGTACATTCAGCATGACAGTCGTGAAAGCTTTACAGCAAATGTGTGTAGCCGCGGTGCGCTCTGTGACATCACAGCGCCGATACAATTGTACTGATCCATTTCGCTGAAAATTTCTAAATATAGACATCAAAATCACCAGTTAAAGTTAGCATTTTTGATAAAACTTATTTCTTTTGTATAAAAAATATATTCTATGGAAACTGTATATCTGTTAGTTAATATTTAGGCTCTAAAAACTGTTTCCCACCCGTTGGTTGTCAAATATCACATACCACCAGCATTGGTTCCCTTCGAGGTGAAATTTCAAGACATGTGTCGTGTCAATAGCTCCCAGAACGACATAGTCTGGATGAAGCACATCAACGTCTGTTTCGATTTAGCAGGGATAACATTATGTTTTCGCTGAGGCAAATCAAAATGGTTAGGATTTCCTGCTTTCTGAACTGCTGATATACGTTCAAAATACCTCCAGCATAGGTTCCCCCACTCTAGTGGTGCTTGTAAATGTTCAAGGTAGGTGATCTGTTTTATAACTGAACGGGATAAAAGTTACATCTGGAAATCTACAGAAAAATGAAGTTGTAGCTATATAAAAAGATCGTTGACTGCTTATCAGATGTAAACGTTTTCAGGACAATAAAGAACTGGCCATCAAGTCACTTCTCCTACATGATATTAGTAATAGCTAGGAACTTGTGTCCACTAGCCGCCGGTTGCTTTTCTATATCAACTCTACAGGGGTTTGAAATCACCAGAATCCATTCTTATGGTGCTCGATCGAACCAAGTGGCTAAATCACCGCTTCTCAGAATAATATAATTGGTATAATTTTAGGATATATTATGTTTGATTCCGATCAGAACCCTGCGGTAGTAGGCATGAAAGCTAGAACTGTGCCACGCCTACTAATTACTGACAATAAAACTCCTAAACAATAGTTCTACTTTTTATAATTTTAAACTGCATTCCTTGTGCAAAAACTGGGTTTGAGCGTAAAAACTTGCAAAATTCTTAAATTAGGTTATGTTAATTAAAACCAAACTATGTCGCACATTACACAACACAGAATTTCTAATATTTGAGATTAATACACCGAACAGTGCCTTTTACAAGTTGCGAAATAACCACTCCTGCAAATTGCACCTTTGGCGCTTACTTAATGTTAAAAATGTATTGAATTGTTCTCACTTTGTTTCAACCAAAATCATTTGTTTTGCCTTAAATATATAATCCAAGTTTTAGGACATAATTCAACTAGAAAGGTCATGCACACTTTGCACCAGGAAAACAATTTGAAATGGACAGTAGTAGAACAGCTGTATATTGGATTTATCAAACGGCAATCTTAGTATGTAATTGATCGGCTTCGGGCAGCTGTGGTCTAACTAAAAAATAATAAATGTGTCCCTGTATTTTATGGTTAAATAAAATACAGTCAGGAATTCGGATGCGTAGCAATTAAATTTACGAGTGCGTAGCACGAGTGATCTAATTTTTCGCATCCGAACGACTGGCTGTATTTTATTCCACGATAGAATACATAGACTGATGCATTTATTATTTCGATTCAAACACGAAATTGTCTTTGAAAAAAACCACGAACTATGTTCGACGCGTAGCAACATTCCAAAATAACTTACAAGCACGGAATGCGTTTGGACGCGTGTGACATTTACCCCATGTTTTGCCCGTGGGAAACGTGAAGTATTTTATCGTAAAATAATGTATAGCTTATTTCCTTCTACAAAAAGTTGCGGATCGTGTTAGAATTTTGCATATAGTGTGGCTTATTGTGATTAAACTGTAAAATGACATTACTTTCATTGCACGTTTTCCCCGTGTATCCCGTCATACACTCACAGAAGAAGTCGGTGCCGTTATCAGGTTTACAGATTCCATTTATACATGACCGCACCGCACAAAGGTCGTTGTTCTCGGTAGTCCATTCTTAAAATGAAAACAAAGTTGTTTGTCAAAAGTCTATCTTCTGTTGGCACCGGTGGTCAACGGATTATGCGTGTGCTTCGCAGCCAAGATGACCTGGGTTCGATATCCGATCATGTCATCTGAGACATTTTCTTGCCACACATGCTGTGGTCAACCCACTTTGATATGAGTATTGTTAATTTGCTAGGTGTTCCACTCACTCTTATTTGGTCGAACGAGGGCAATTAGTCAGTTTTAAAGAATTTTGCAATAAATGTAGATTTTGGACGTTGTTACACGATTATCTGTCATATAAATAGAGCGTAAATAACAGAAGTTTGTCAATAGTTATGGTAATGATTTTTATAGAATAAGATAAAAAATAACAGCAGAAAATTGAGAAACGTACTCTTTTCACATTGTCTTCCCCAGTACCCGGTAAAACACGTGCATTTAAATGTTGTAAGATAAATTGAGCACGACCCAGCCATGCACGGATTCGATAAACAAGGGTCTGGGCTGTTTGATGTTGTGATTGCCTGGACCGTTGCTTTGGTAACAGTCAAGGTTGGCATCTGCGTGGTGCTGGTTAAATTAACTGCTAAACACAGAAATAAATACATTTGTAAAATTTCACTGAAACGGTTACTTTATCGGGCAATATCCGTCATAAATTTTCTGAAAAAGCAATTGATTAAATGTTTATTATACATGAATATACTCCATTATTTACACTCAACCGGTTAAGAAACGCAAAAGTGACACAATATGTATTTTAACAGTGTTATCGTGTTTCTAATTTATTCAAATTTCATACACAACAAAATGAATATAAAATTGAATTCTTGTAAAAGTTTCAATAATTCATCGCAAAAAATGACTTACATAGAAATAAAAACAATAGCGTCATTCAAATAAAAATGTTCAACAGGGAAAATCTATACGTTTTTAAATCGGTTAAGTGTAATACTGTCAATAAAATGTTGAAAGTAGTAACATAGATCATGTAACTGTCCATAAAATTGCTAAAAAACATTCAATTAATGTTTTATTATTACAAAAATACACTCCCGTGTTTATTACTTTTACTGATGATCAAATTTTGAAAGTACAGTCCAGCCTCTATACAACAACACCAAAGGAACATCAATACTTGTTTGTTGTGAAGAGATGATTGCTCTGGGGAGGTTAATATGTTCAGATATAAATGCTTTGGGAAATAAAACATCTGTCTTTGTTGAGAGGTTTTCGCTCTTCGGAGGTGTTGTTTATAGAGGTTAGATTGTACGTAGAACTTTACACGCATCATGTAATTGGTGACATGTGTAAGTCATACCTTGCGAACACTGTGCACCAGTAAAACCAGTATAACATGTACATTGGAATGAATTATTGACATTTGAGCATGTTCCTGCCATACATGGGTTTAACAGACAGTAGTCTAGAGTTTGTGTCGTAGAATCTGTCGTTGTTGTTGTCGATAACGTTGTTGTTGTCGATAACGTTGTTGTATCTGTTGATGATATAAAAACTGTAGAATGATGGACAAGAGGGTCATGATGGCACTTTTTCGCTCACCTTGGCAAGTAAAGTGTCCAAGTCACAGTAACCCAATCTTAAAACTTCAAGTTTTATCAAAATATATCGTTTTAAACTAGAGTAGGACCAATTTTGACCTCAGCTGTTCACTTTGAGCAAAAACGTTTTTGAAGACCACTACACAAGGATTAGATGCCAAACAGAAGCTCTAGGCCTTGCATATTATTCTAGTAAAAATGTTTAAGTTGTAGAGGACCACTGTACAATGTAACGCAACAAACATTTAAGCTTTACTGTTTTCCCTTACAAAAATCGAAGATATTTTTAAAACTTCTTTTACAAGTTAAAAATCCTTGCTCTATACACATATCAACTTAATAGCATCTTTTTATACATATTTTGGAATTCCTGTATATTCTAAATGCGGAATATCCAGAATGAGGTGTGGAAACTGCTCCAAACTTGGCGCAAAGAAAAGCAGTACCCGTAAAAAATATCTACCTTACATACTTACATTTTATTGTAATTAAAGTCTCTTGATTTAAAAACTGGTTTAACCGGGTGAATTTGGCGTACCTTTGGTTGTTTGTGCTTTAAATGTAAAGCTTTGTTTGGCAGTTGTCAACTTGTGAGTAGGTATTTTAATAAATGCTGTGCTTGTCCGCAGTGGAGTAGAAACTGTAGCTGATGTACTTAAAATGGCTGTTGTTTGTGTACTGGTACCCGGTGTTGTTTGTACGGAAGTTGTGCTCGTTGGTACCGACGTGCTTGTAGTCGTTTGTACTGACGTACTTGTGGTTGTATTTAGACAATTCATGTTACACAAATCACGATCACAACAACGGATAATGCAACCATTCCCTGAAGAATGTAAATATAGTAAGAATAAGATAATGACGTCACGAGAATAATGGCACACGTCAACGATATGCAATTGGGACGTCGAAATTAAAATCAAACTAGAAATGTCCCTGCTATGTGCTTTCAGACACAGACCTGTGGGTAATGCTTGAAATACCAGTTACCGATACATGTATATATTGTGATGGCAGGGACATAGAAACTGTTTCAACTCCGGGCCGCACATTTTTTTAGTTGTATCTGTTAAAGTTATATTACCCTTCAAAATGGTCATATTGGTTTATACTAAAAACACAGTGGATGGTCACTTTGAAGGTTAATATCACTTGAAGGTACTTTAGCTTACCAGACAATAGCTACATACATTGTTTTAAACGGCAATGCACACATTTCTTTATTTTGTGATTCGTGCATGTTCTTAGTTTGCTTACTGTCCTTCAATATATATAATGAAGCAGTTGGCTATACCGATAGAGACCATTCGACTAAAGAGGGAGTTCAACTTAAAAAAAACAAGCTCTAGTCTAATTTGAAAATGCTTGGCAAGACCTACAAATGATTTCGAGATAAGAAGGAATTCGACTTATCGGAGTCCGAGAAGACGAGAGTCAATTGTGTTTTTTTTCACTGTTGTCATACCATCCGAAACTTGGACTGTATCCCGTTTTGTTCCATCTAACTTGAGTATATCATTAATCTTTTGTATATCTTCGTGGCAGGTCTGCAAGTATATTCGTTACAGTCTATAATATTCGAATAACTTACAACAGAGAAGGAACGACTTTGTAGGGTATCTAGCTCTGCTCTCAAATACAAAAGATTACATAGGCATACAAAATGTATTTTGTTACACACTCGACAGACACGCGTGTGTTTTTGTAAACACTGTATACTGTATATCACGTTATGCTACATCCGGTTCACTGTAAACGCTGTAGGCGTCGCAAACAGACTGAGCTGTAATATGAAAGAAGAATTTTCATTGGCCTACTTACAGAGGTCACGCGCAGGGGTCACCCTGTTTATAAATATGCGCATGGAATTCTTCTTTTTTTACTTTTTTCGCTTATTAGAGGTCGATTTTAAGCGTTCTCTGAAGATGTAACAATATCTTGGTTAGAACACGACATGTCTGCTTTATGTCTATGAAATTATATTTTGCACGCGCTCAAAACACAATCCCACAGGGTTAGCGAACAAGAGTAAATTGAAAAATTTTAAACCCGGTAAAATCGTATTCAAGGTCATTTTCAATGTTGCTTAAAGTGTCAGCATTTGCCTCAGACGTCTTAATATTCACCTTTTTTTAGCTAAATAAGCCTACTGTTTGGGCAAAACTGACTGGGCAATGCAGTCCGGTTACCTCCGGTACAACATTTCTTTTTTTTAAGATCTAGGTACCTGTTTGCATGGAGTCGACCGGGAACTATGTGAGCATTGATATAAAACCGAACTCGGTCTTGTTTTATCTATATAACAGTACACCTTTTTGACACTTTCTTACCAAAAACTAAGCGATCCGCCTTTCTAGCTTTTAAAAAAGCTAATATTGTGAATATCAACTGCATGATACTTAACGATAGTGAGTAATTACCATCATGTGATTCTGCTTAAAATGTTGTAAAACTGAATTACTCTGTGCTCCTTGCATTGTGTCGTGTAACGAATCTCGTGCGTCAATGGTTGAAGCAGTTTTTGCAATGAACACACCTGGAATGTTAAGGTATATCCTAAGAATGGCAACGAATATCGAGGTAAAAGTTCGTGATAAAAGTCTGCCTTCAATATTGCCCTAAATCAAACTACTTTTATCGCCGTTTTATAGGCCATAGGGGTCAAAGGTGGTCAAATATTTTTTCTCTCCGTCTTTGCAGGGATTGTACATGAATCACTTTTATCGAAGGAAATGCAGTAAAAACTGCAGATAGTTTATTGCAAACTACTTTTATCACTGTTTTCTAAGCCATAGGGGTCAAAGGTGGTCAAACCTATGTAGAAAGTAGGTCACAGAGGGGTCAAATGTAAAGATAGACCCAAAGTATTAGACATTTCCGTAACCTACTCATCAAGACAAAAACAAATGTGTATCACATGACCCCTTTTGAGACAAAAGTGTTTTCACCCCAAAACTGAAAATACCACGCGTGACCTGTGAAAAAAATCACTTTTCGAGAAAAATATTTTTCTCTCCTGTACTTGAATCATTTCTATCGAAGGAAATGCAGTAAAAACTTAAAGAAAGTTTATTGTAAACTACTTTTTTCTACGTTTTGTAGGTCAAAGAAAAAAGCTGATTGTCCCGAAAACCGAAAATTGCCACGGGTTTTGTTCTTAGGATTCATTGGATTCGAGTAGAGCGTACACGTCATGCCTTGTTTTCTGTTTTTGAACTATAATGTACAACTTTACCTCATCTCGTCCACATTGTTGTATCTTATTGCAGTCATCGTCAAACTGTTGCGACTGACAGTTAGCACACAGTGGTCCGCGGTTTTTTCTGGCTATATATCCTACAAAATTGAATAGAAAAATATTGCATAAATTTGCATATTATCATCATATGCGACCGAACGTTTTCACTACGTTCACCGATCGTTACACTACTTCCCCCTCCGAGAAGACTCGTCCCGAGTCTTGGCCTGGGAACTTCGTGGGTAAGGCAACTCCTGTCTGGCAGTTGTCTTCATCCCACCGCTGCCACCACTTGTAACGACTGAGGGCCTAAGACGCAGCAGATCCATTCAGTGAAAAGTATACTCAACCCTGAATGGGTCTCTGTGCCTTATATATACTACCCTAATCCCCATCACATGTACATGGGTTTTAAATTTGCATATTATCATCATATGCGACCGAACGTTTTCACTACGTTCACCGATCGTTACAGTATGTTTCTCTAGTGACCTGCTCTATGGTCGAATGGTTAAGGTCGCTGACTCTCACTGCTTGAGGCTCATGGGTTCGAGCGCCGCTACTTATTCGACTCCATATGTCAGAGAGTTGCCAATTTCTTACAGAAGATTGCAGTATAATACTGGCCCATCCCAGGAACGCAGCTGGACAAACTACCTAACTACCTATCAATAAATAACTGAAATACTATTGAAACTAGCGTTAAAACTCCGAGAAGAAAAGAAATATCATCTAGTCATCAAGTAATCTAGTAGCCGGGTACCTTGGACTCCACATCCAGCATTATTACAGATATCCCCGGTACAACACTCTATACATACAAGTACATTAGTTCCTGAACGCTTTCCTACTCCCACTTCTGGAATGCTCAATCCATCACACTGCTGAAAACACAAATACATTTCAATAATTTTTGTTTTTAGTTTTTTAAATAAAAATCACAACCTTTTCAATGCTGCTTTGAAAGCAACATTAATTTTGATCATGTAAAGAAAATCCAATGCAATGACAAACGGTTCCATCGGTACATGACATTTTCAAATTGCACCACATCTTTGGTGACTCACTCAAATACAGTCTATTATTATACTTTCCTCTTTTGTGAAACGTTGACACATAGATGGGCTTTGGTCGCCTCGAGCCCGTCACCTAACAGTTCAGCGATTTATATTTTATATCTACTCTGTATTGCTTAAAAAACAACACTCTATTTAACGTACCAGGACATCACGACAGCCGAGTTTGTACCTAATACTCCCTATACTGTTCACATAGGCTTCCACAAAACATTTCTGAAATTAGGTACATATTCAATTATTCATAATATCACATTATTTTCAGTTGCATTTGTATCTCATTGTGTATCATGTTTATTTCACTTTTGATGTAGATATTGAAGATTATATAATTTTATTTAATGCTTTCGAGTGAATTATAGAGTTTTCTCAGTGAAATAAAAGTGATAATCCACAGTTTTGAAACAGTGGATTACCATTTTTATTTTTCACTGTTTTTGCAATCTTTAACCCGGATTTACGTCAAAAAGTATACCGAGCGTAATTAATGCTGGAAACCATGCGACGATGACGTCGTTAAAATGACGTCATTTGCGCTATGTTTTTTATGACGTTTCCCGCGATTTTCGTTATTTTATAGAAAAAACTCAATAAAAGTAGAGTTTTAACCATTAAATAAACAGAAAAATGTTGGTATCGGTGTAATATCACGTTAATTTCACTCGTGAACACCAAAAGTTGTTATTTTCACTCGTGGCTGCGCCACTCGTGAAAATATCACTTTTGGTGCCCACTCGGTGAAATTATAACGTGATCTTACACCGAAACCAACAATTATCCTCTATGTTTTCATGAACTGTATAAGATATGAGTGTGAGTGAGCAAAGTTAATGAACATATATTGCGTATTTTGCATCGATATCGAATTGGGCCACATATATCTGTTCAATCGTGCATGGAATCTTCAAAAACACGTTATTATGGTTAGTACCAAAGATTCAAGAAGTACATGTAATAGATTCAAACAAAATCGCATTACTGGCTTTGCAAGTAGCATAAACATAACATTCTCAAACTTTGAGAAAAGGCAAAGGTTATCATAACACTCCTGTTTTCATTAATTCCTATAAATGAGCATACTTTTACCTCGTGCGGTCCACATCTTGTAAGTTCAGCACAGTCCCTGGGCAAGACTACGTCAGTGCATGACAGACATAATTGGTTTGCTGAAAATAGAAACATTTTTTTGCCTTTGTCAAAAATTCTTAGACTAGTTGCTGCTACATACTGATGATAAGTGTTCTATATCGGCACGTGACTGCGACGGCTACTGTTGACAAGGTCGACATGGGCCATGTATTTAATCAGAATCTTCGGTTTAATGCTCATGTCTAGTAAGTGCTTCGGAATTTTGTGCTAGAATGTAAACAGCATGACATGTGGCAATTTTGATCAATCAAGGGCCACAACTCTTGACTTTTGTGAAAGTCAGATTAAGCCTTTTAAGTTTAGTTATGACTGCTCATGTAATGTCACTACATATATGTACCAGAGTAAGACCTTTTAACATGTCAAAAGTAGCGTTTTAGCTCGATTTTCCGAGGAAAAGAGGAGCTTTTCCTTCTCGCCTCGGCGTTGACGTCGAACCTTGGTTAATTATTTTGCACCACCCTACTTTATTTCAAAACCATTTGAAATATTACAGTTTAAACTTTGAAACTTACCATACTTATTTGCAGTCGTTACCTCCAACCACAGACACACATTACTGTGAAAGTTATACCTATGTTCTATCATGACACAAATATGTAAGCAAGAGTAGATAACTCTATGAAAACATTTTTGATTGTACTTAGAAATTCCTACTAAACGTCTCGTGTTCAACTGACACTGTCATGTACATACTAGTACATCATTAACCAATTAAAGTGTTAATTTACAACTATGCTGTAGTATCCAGGGATGTAAAACAAATAAGTAACTATTTATTTAATGTGTTGCTACTTACGGCCCTTGTGTATACAGATCCTTGTTTTGCCATTTACTGTAAAAGCTTTGTTTTATTGGCAAGCATTGAGAAAAGTTGAGCGCGTTGTCCTACTGACAGCTCTTGTTACTATCTCTGTTAACGCAAGAGTTCATTACTTTCCATCCACTGATCCTTGTGTTGTGTTGTGTTGTGTTGTGTTGTGTTGTGTTGTGTTGTGTTGTGTTGTGTTGTGTTGTGTTGTGTTGTGTTGTGTTGTGTTATGCTATGCTATGCTATGTTGTGCCATGCTATGTTGTGCCATGCTATGTTGTGCCATGCTATATTGTGCCATGCTATATTGTGCCATGCTATATTGTGCCATGCTATGTTGTGTTATGCTTTGCTATGCTATGCTAGGTCCATCAAATAGAGCATGAGATCTTACCGAACAGCCATGTTTTATGTTAGGATCTTTATACGTAAAGCAAAGAATAATTTTCTGTATATTGGCAGATGTGGCAACGAATCACATGCAGTTTTCACGTGCGACAAAGACATATTTCGACTGCCCTCATTTATATATTTAACCAAATGTTAAAATAGTTTCGGCTTAGGTAACCACTTCAGTATTATTAACAAATCACTATTACCTTGTGTTAATGAAGACAGTAGTCTAAGTATTAGAGTGAAACTAGCGATCAGCAAACATTCTGAAAGATATAATTACTACATAGAGGATCTTTGTTTGTTTTGAGTGGATATGGAATATGTCTCACCGAGAAGTGATACTATTGTAATATTTTCACGAGCGCGAAGCGCGACGTTTAAAATGTGAAAATTGTGTCGCTTTGAGTTGAGATATATTCCATATCCACTTAAAACAAACAAATTTTCTTTTTATTTTATTCTAAATATTAAAACAAAAGCAAAATTATGTATATGCACAACTTAAAAGAAGTAGTTCCGACATACCTATATCACCCACACCGTGACTGATTTGAAATCTATATCATCACTCTATATTTCACTGATATAACACAGTATTTCATTAGTTAGCATAAAATAAAATGCAATATCTTATAACTATTGTGTTAAGTTAGATTCTTGATCTAACATACTTTAAATACTAGACTAGTTGTCGGTGTAAACTAAATTTAATGAAATATTTAAAAATCACACTACGCAAATAATACCTTTCATAGTGTTTGTTATCCCAATGTACTTTAAATATGCCTAAATTTAAATGTTATACGCATATATGTAGATATGATAGAATTTACTAACATGGAATCTTATCTGTGACATTGTGAAATGTTAAACCGTTGCAGAAAATCCGTTACATATCATTGAATCTAAGCTAAGTTGTTGTCTATACTTTGCACTGAAAGTCAGATAACATGTGCTCGATACATGTCATATTTCACAAATACAGCAAACTCCGTATATTACGAATCCGGATATAGCGAAATTCCGGATATAGCGAAATTCCGGATATAGTGAACAAATTACCTGGTCACGATTTTTTTATTCTTTAATTAATATGATAATACTGTAATCATTGTTTCTAGTGGGCGTATGGCGTCCGCTGATTTTGTCAGATAAATGTCTAAATCGAATTTTATAATGCACTTTTCAAAAGTTGTCACATTATATATGTGCGGGTCATATCATATATTTGCGTGTCATATTATATATGTGTTTGTCACATTATATATGTGCCTGTCACATTATATATGTGCCTGTCACATTAAATGTACGCTTGTCACATTGTATGTCACATTGCGTGTCATATTATAGACATGTATCTACCTGTCACATTATATATGGACGCACTATTGGATCAATATAAATGCTTCTCGGCATAATATCATACTGGGGTATTTGATAATCAATTAGATTGTCACAGGCAAAGTAACTCTGTCCTTAAATTGTCAAAATTGTACAGAAATATAGCAAAATACAGTCTTTAGAACGGATGGATATACATTGAAACTGGTCCGAATAGTTATTGACTATATCAAAATCAGTCAGAGACAATGCAGAGTAACTCTGTTCTCATATTATTTAAAAGTGTTCAAGCATAACATATACTCTTGAACAGATATGCTTTTTTAAATACGTAAAACTTAACAAAGGGTAGCGTGACAGTCCACCATTTTTTTCTTCTTTTTCAGTTTCAATACACTTGTGTATTATCTGCGTTTAAATATGAAATTCACCTTGTCTGGATCGTAATACCAGAACATTTCGCGAACGTATTTGATATTTACCTTATGCGTAAGTCCTTACTGATAAAAGCAAATCTTTGGGTTAATATAAAGTAAAAGAATCGTCTGATTGAAACAAAGACTGACCAAATTTCGAAGACCTTTAAACGTCCAAAAACGTTAAAAATGTAAGTTATTTTTAATTGAATACATTTTACGGTAACCAGAAAATGATAATCTTCCTTCGCAGTCCATGGCAAGGTGCAGGTGTAAGTATAACCAGGTAGACTCTTGTTCGAAGATACAGTTGACAGACGCTTATTAAATAAGTTATGTTCAGTAAAACCTATGTAGAAATCTAATGATATCCGTATAACTAGCCGATATATAAAGCTCTTGCGCATACTTTTCTTGCAGGAGTCAGCCCGGATAGCTCAATAGGTAGAGCACGAGACTTGTAATCTCGGGGTTGTGGGTTCGATTCCCAGGGCTGACCAACTAAAATTACTAACAGTCTTTCGGAAGACTAAAACCGAGGTCCCATGTACCTGGATGAACACCGGCAAGATAAAGAGTCTCTGGGATTGGGACGCTTTTTGTATCTTGGACCATACTCCCAAATCAAATATAAACTTTCTGGGGGCGTTGGTCATATGGGAAACCGGTACCAACGATAAAGCCTTAATATACGATACATTGTGGTTTATAGGCATGATGGGAGCGGATCAATGGTCCTTAACGCGCCGGACTATGCATTTTTAAAAACCGTAAGATAAACAGAGAATAGATATCGGATGTATAGAATTATATTTTAGCGTAATTAATCATCGTCACTGTCAATCATGTGTCCGATTCTTTTGTATGGTTCGAGGACGAGCTGGAGATTCTGGGTGTGAAGTATGGGACTTTTGTTTATAATTTGTGATTATTGCTGTGTTTCATTTCTTGTAGTGAAACAGTACGGCAAAAATAGTGAAAATTAAAATAGTAAATCACAGTTTCAGGACCGGCTTTGTGTTGTCATTTGTTAAGACATTTCAGAAGGACAAGAAAGCATCTTGCTTGTAAAAAATCGTTTTTCCACGTGTCCACTATAATAGTAAATTGTGTTACTAAAATAATGGCAAATGAATTTGACAGAAACGTATTTGACTGAATTCTATTGAACACACGCAAAAAAACGAGGAAAGATCTTTTTATTGTATTGTACATGTACATAAAATACGGGTAAATAGTTCCGTCAAACGGTTATGTGGTTGAACTATAATAACAAAAATGCAAAACATGATCATCGCCACCTCCGTCATCATACGGGTGCATTCCCCCATTTTCTGACTTGTTCTGGAGATCTTCATCGTCCCAGGCAACGAATAAATCGCGGACCGTCATCTTATGTACTGATTGACATCTGTTACCATAACGAATCAAAACGAAAGGTCTGCTATAAGGAAGAAGTACTGCCGTCCCTTGATTTCCGTCATTTCTGAAAATGATTTGATTTTTTGTTTCGTTTTGGCAAGGTTGCAAAATGCTTATCCATTTTTTCAACAATATAAACTAAGTCCGGTGTGAAATGCTCTCACTTGAGAAAAATCTGCATAATATCGCCATGATTTATTTAGTGTAATTTCATTGCGCTAACAGCGATCAACTGCATCTATATAATTATATAACATATAATATAATTATATAACACTCAACATTATATAATTATATAGAATGTTGAGGTCAGTACATAGTTTCAACAGTAAAAGTGATATTGATCGAGGACGAAGTCAGAGGTCAATACCATTCTTTCACAGGTCCACAATACTATATATTGACCTCAACATTGATCTAAAATTAGCATATCGTATATCTCATAAAAAATAGTGAAAGTATTCGAAAATATAACAGAAATGACACATTGTTTTTTCGGGTCTACACATACTTTGAAGATATCTCAATACATAATATGATAGGATTTTGACCCATGAGCTATGACATATTATACAATTATAGACTAATGTTGAGGTCTATATATAGTTTTGCGGACCTGTTAAAAGTGATATTGACCGAGGACGAAGTCCGAGGTCAATATCATTTTTCACAGGTCCGCAAAACTATATATTGACCGAAACATTAGTCTAAAATTATTATATCGTATACCTCATAAAAGTAATGAAAATTATGCGAAAATATAACAGAAATAACGTCTTGAAATCCGTGCAGGCCTACACATCATTTTCCAGGTCTACACATACTTTTGCGGACCCGGCACGTGAGCGCTATCGGCCAATCAGGATTAAGTATTTATGACAGGTATACGATATCATAGAATATATGATATAAAAGAGCAGTCACGGCTCAATGCATAAAATCTAACAATACCTGCAACAGTAAAATATCTTCGTGTTAACACTATAAACTCCGTCTGGCATTGTTCCATTAAATCTGTTATTGTTGATAATATCTTCATCGTCCCAATACACATAACCACTAGCAAACCCTTAAAGGAAAATATTGACGTTGTAAGAGTTATCACATACTTTTTCCAAATAACTGATATGGAAACATTTTTAAAGTTTAATTTGCAAATTGTAAAACGAAAATTCTAAATGTACTAGGTTCAGAATAAGGAGGAAGTCACAAGTTGTGAGACATAGTTTCGAAATTTTGCCCTGGTTAAATTTCTGTAGAAAGGGTTCGGTTATAAGTTAAGGGTTCTGTTTGTGTAGACAGTGATAAATATTGCACAATGTATTTCTCTTTTCCCTGGTTTGAGTGAGGGTTTGAAATAATCTGAAATAATAATATGTGGCTTTGTGGCTCGATGTGAAACTGGTGCATGAGAATTGAAGTAGGTGAGTTTACACTAGTCTGCAGTGAGCAGCATGCGTTTTGCAGGGGCTTACAAACGAGTGTAAATAGCAAACAAAACGGCACGGTTGACACCACTTTTTATGTGCTTTTACTTATTTAACAGGGGTTCCGTGTCTGAAACTGATCAGCTCCTGGTTTTGAAAAGTAACAATTTGGCCTCGGACCGACCAAAAAATTGGCACTATCTTCCAATGCAACATATTCCACGAATCGTGTATGCAAATGAGTTTGGCAGCAAACTTTAAGATATTGTTTTTCAAGAGTTGGTTGACATGTGCATGATTTTGCATTAGAAGGCGTTGTGTGAAGAATTTGTGAGATTGGTCGTAAGCTTGGTTGCCGAGAACCAAGAAAACCGGTGACTGCCTCCTGTAACTTTAAGTGTAAGTGTTTTCTCTTAAAACGACACACCTTCAGGGCATTCTCTATATCTTAGAATACAATACGCTCCTTTGGGCCACTTCTGGTTTAAGCAGGTCGCATTATGTACGTCCGTCTTCATGCAAAAACCAGTCGTTATTATCGTATCCGTGAAAATGCCTGCAATGAAATATTGGTATGAACTTTTATCATAAACCTACAAATATTCTGTCAAAAAATAAAGCCTTTATTAAACAAGTTATAAATACGAATTGACAGAAAACATTTGTTTGCATGTATTAAGCTGACTGGTATGACTTTTTGCAAAATAATGTCCTTTTTCCTTTTGAAAAGCTGGTTGAAGTTTTGCATGAATTTTTCTATGTCCAAAACAACTCGAGCTATTTGATTGTAACTTGACACACTGTTTCATGGTCAATTTGCGAGGTATAAGTGTCAAACCCCATGACCGTTGCATATTTTTTGGCCAAATGAGGCTTCCTTTTGGACTTGAGTTTTCTGGTTAAAGGTTTGAGTGCAGTTACAATTTGAAAAAGAAATGCAGATCAGGGCCAATGAACATGGCCATTGATCCAAGTCCCATAACCAGTGTCGCCAGTCACTATGACAGGGCCAATAAACAAGGCCATGGGTGCATTTCCCATAATCATGACTAATACTATAACCAAGGCCAATGAACAAAGCCATTGATTCAAGTCCCATAACTCTGACATGTTTTTGTTATTATTGTGACATTTTTGCAAAAGAACATCATGCATGTAATTCGCTATTTAAAACCATTTTAGTGGGAAAGACATTTCATTGAGAATCCCCCTTTTTTTGTAACGGAATTATGCTCTGTTGAATGAATGGCTGAGACTTATTATCAAATTCCCTAACATATATCTAAAGACTTCACATTTCTTGGAAATGTCACAAAGCGGTTTTAAAATGATGCAGATTTATAAAAATAAAACATACAAACATTTATACTACCATGTATACGGTTTGACGGTACAAATTTTTTCAGTCCTTTTTTCAGTACTGTAACAATGGTTTGACCAAGATAGGTCCAACTCAAATAGAAATATTAGTATGTCTTTTTTCTAAAATAATTATTACCTGCCATATAATGTTCAATGCTAGCAGAAAAGTTATTTCCGCGTCTATTCAAAAATGTATCTTCGGTGTTTTGTTTCCTCCAACCCACCTCAAAATGTAAGTTATCCGGGCATCCTTGGGCTGTCCGCATAAGGCCATACGTACCACAAGGCCATACTGGGGATATTTCTAAATTTAAAATAAGAGAGTAAAAATGATTTCCAAAGAAACCTGGCATTCAAAAAGATTCTGACTTGGTGAAATATTACGTGATGTATGTAAAAGTATAGTGTACTGACTGTCAATTTTATATCCTTATTCGAAGAGTAGATATTTTTCTTTGAAGATGAGGTTTCTCTAAATTCCAAGTGCCTGCAAATTTTAATTGCGGTATAACGTTTTTCATTAGTAAAATGGCTTGATTTTGATTGGTCGGTTCATTACAGGTTGTTAGATGTATAATCCATAATAATTGATGACTCTAGAACAGATGAATTGTACAAATGTACTTGTAAAGAGGCATGACTTTGGTTGATTGATTATTTACAGGTGGAGAAGCTGATCTATAATTGAGGCTTCCAGAAGATAATAGTTGTACAAGTAAATATGTTTTATCATTTCATTGTTTCAATTATAGTTTTACTTTTCACGCGCTGATTCAGTTGTAGAGGAAATATATGGCGGTGTATCTTACTGCCCTATACTTGTCATAAAACCTGTAACAGACAATGGCCATGATATTGAAATAAGTTCGTACATTCCTTCTTCAAAATGGGAGGAAACGTTTCTAGTTTAAAGAGAATTAGTACTAATGTAGACCGACTATGATCTAATATTCTGATATTAGTTATCACGTTTTGAAAAGTGAGACATTTAATACAAATATAATCAAATGAAACAAAACATAAGTTATCTCGTTATGATAAGTGATACAATCAATGCAAATATAATCAACTGAGACAGAAAAAACCTTTATTGCATGTCGGTCCAGAAAAACCAAACTCGCACTGACACGTGAATGTATTCTGGTATGGTGTGCAGCTTCCTCTGCCACAAGGGTCAGATAGGCACGGATCAACTAGCTTGGTTGTTACTGGTGCAGTACTCATTGTGATTTGTTGTGTAACAGGCCAACCTGTGAAAACGTTTCTATATTATCGATGCCACTGAAGAATAAATTTACTTTGGTATCTTTTTAATTTTACGTACTAGTAAATAAAATTACGAAAGGTGCGTTTTGAATTCTTAAACTGGAATATTTTAATCTGCATAACTCAGCAAAACTTCTATTTTCTTTATAGAAGCAAGGTAGACATAAAAAGTTCATGACGTTATATTTCCAATTAATGTCACGTTTAGTTATTTTAAACAAACTGGGTTGCAAAGAAAAAATTAGCTTACTGAGCAGCTCTTGTATTCTGAATTCATTTAGTCTTTTGGATTTGATATTGTCCTCAAAATAAGTTTGCACAAACTATGCCATATAAACGTCCGGAAACAGCAATTATACCTTTCTCGCAGTTCCTTCCCGAAAACCCGATAGTGCAAGAGCATCTATAAGTAGACAGGTATACAGAGCATGTTCCTCCAACACAGGGATTAGATAAACAAGGATCGCTGCTTTGCGTAGACGTGCGTGTTGTTGAAGGTATCGCTTTCGTCGGTGTTTGCATGGATGTTACCGCTTGTGTGGATGGCGTCGGTACCTTTGTAATAGAGGCTGTAAAATGCGATGTTAGAAAGGTACGTGCATGTTTTTTTTCAGTATTGTTATAGCGGTTACATCAAGGCTTCATTATTATATTAATTGTGTTTTCTTTCCAAATCTTTGTGTGCATGTATATCATTTACTATTTTTATTCCAATTAGTAAGATGTTACACAAACATGTAGTGGTCATTCTTTGGTAATTTAAACATTAAAAAAAGGGGGGGGCCCGGGGTTTGGTTTTGGGGGGGGTAACTTTATTCCATTTTGTTAAACCTTATAAGACGGCAATTATGACTGGGTTTTTTCTATATTTCTAAGTAGATCTAGATATGACAATTGAAACCTTTTATCACGACAACTTCTGCATTTGAAACGTGTTTTTGATCCATAAGATACGTTTCGGAAACAGAAAACATAAATGTAAAGTTGTGTAGGTTTGGATTTTAGGGTGGGGGGCCGGTGAGATGACTTGAACTATAGCAACTTTATTTGCCCTAAGAGTAAGACTGTTAATTGAAGCACATCAAGTGTAACTTTTTTTTGCTGAGATTTTGTACATTAAATAAAGCTTAATTTATGCTTTAAATAAACTATTTACACTTCACTCAGAAAAGTATTGGACTTGAATATTTAGGTTAGATAAAATCATAATCAGTTCAATGTACATACCTTGGTCACAGTTACGTCCCCAGAAGCCAACTCTGCACTTGCAGCTGTAGGTATTCTGATACATAGAACAAGTACCTTGCATGCAGGGATTCGATAGACATGGATCAAGAGATGCAGGCACCGTTGTCGTGGGTGCTGAGCTAACTCCAGCTGACGTAACTGCTGGAGGCATCGTGACAGTCGAAGGGGACGTGAAGCTACAGTTGGTGTTGCACAGATCAGTTTTACAGCACTGGATGACGCAAGATTCTGCTAGAGCAAATAATATATAGATATGCTGGCTGTGAAATATACAAAAGCTGACTTGTTTAATTTATTTGTTTGGAGATTTTTGATTAATGACTGCATAGACAAAATGACAATTTTTCATATTCAAAATGAAAAAAACATGCCTATCTAATATTTTTTGAACATATATGTATGTATTACTACTCCTATCATTATGACTTTCTAAAGAATTTAACACATAAATAAATGTTTATTGTACTGAATAAAAGCAATACATACATTGTTAGGTGACTTGTTCAATTAGGGGGTGGGTGTTTGTGTACTTTGGCTTAATTCATTTGTATTGGAGAATTTTGATGTAACGGACGACAAAGACAAAGAGGACAATGCTCCTCATCCAAAATGATTTTTAAAAGTAACATGCCTATCTAACACTTTTTTTGGGAAGAAACACATAAATGTATGTAATTAACTACTCGGAACCTCTATTATTATGACTTTCTAAAAAAAAGAATACCTTCTTAGCACATGAACCTACAAAGAGAATGTTTATTGCGTACTGTAATTAAAAGCGGGGGGGGGGAATTACAAACATTGTCTCCCAGTATGAGTTAATCTGATGTCTTGGAGGGGGGGGAAGGTACTTCAAACTTTTCATGGACTGTGTACTTATATATTATTTCTTTCTATATGTATCTCGGGATACCTTAGAAAAGTCGGAAGAGTATTGGAAACTTCGCCTAATAGCTTTATGCGTTGATAGTATCTTATTGTAATTACCTATCTGTAGCGTTCTTTTTCTTCTCCCAACTAACTGAGATATTTGTTTTAACCTTTGCACTTCCTCCTCACACTTCTGCCAATACAAAATTAACTATTACAAACATGTAGTTAAACTTATCTGTCTGTTTAATTACATAATTAAGTTTTAGTTAAAATATATCTCTTTCTTATAAGAAACTTTACTGTTGGGTTAACATATCCGTGTGTCTAATTACAAGATTAACTGTTAAATAGACATGAGTTTCTGTCTAATTACATAATTAACTATTAGTTTTTAACATATATGTCTGTCTTATAAATTTTTAGTTATATTTTCCATTCTACAGTAAATATAATACCCTTTGGGAGCTTTTTTTGGCACATGATTTGTTGTTTTTTGTTTGTATGGACTCAAAATCAACTGTAACAAAGTGTTTCCCGGTATAAACTACATTCAATTTGGTTGATGTGTAGTTTCATGACGATAAAATAGTATGGCACTAGATTTTTCATCGGAACCCCTGGGCATTGTAGACATCAAGCATTGCAAAATAAAACAGTGGGCTTATTTTTTGCTTAAGCTTTAAATAATCAATAAGCAGACCCTGGCGAATTTGTTAAAGCTATTTAACGGGATTTAAACCATTTTATTGATCTTAGTTCCCTCACCGAAAAGAATAAAATCAAAATTTGGATTCATGACAGAGCTGTTTTGATAGAGGCTTCAGAATCTAAGAGGAACTATTTTTTATTTTGAAACAAATTGTACTTTTTGAAAATATATTTCTTATGCAAATGAGATTTGACAAATGACACCTGGAATACTGAACACTTCAATCTGCACCATGTTATGATAAAAAGAGTATATGCTGGCTCTTTCAAATTGGTTTACTTTCAGCTCAGAAAGAACCAAATATGTATTATTAATACACTAACTTATTTATTCTCGATTTCAAAACAACTTCTTACACTTAGATTAATCGCTCTCGAAACTCATTCCAGATGGAATCAATCTCGAAGAGAAAGAGGCAATGTGGAATTATTTTTGTCTTGCCTAAGGACACTACCGATATGGCTATGGTAGGGATCGAACCCGAAACACAAATTCTTTGTTCTTTTTCGTGCAAAGTAAGTTAGTATTTTGTAACACTGTGAACTTACTCTTTCTCCTTCACATTTAGCCTCGTATCTAACTTCGTGAGTCACAGGATTTAGTGTTTTATGAAGCATACACACCTGTTTAAAGACAAATAAGACAACATATAATTAAATATTTGGCGTATTAGAGATGACAAAAATATGGATATAAAACAAAGCAAATTTAACAAACCACTGATTCTAATATAGGCAGCTCAGCATATGTATAATGTGTAACTGTTGGATGTCACATTACAGCAAATATATTGAAAGTTTTGGTTACTACAGTCTCTTTTTTTGGTTTCTGAAACAATTTTCCTCCTATAATCTTAAAAGTGATACAAACTTTCAGCGTTTACATTATGTACTCACAGTGGAACATTAGTAAGCGTTTCTATATCTTTAGCTTCTACGAATGTTGTCAATTATTCTATGGCAAAATAGACATTATAACATGTACAATATTTAGTCCATTCTGTATAAATAGTAACATACGTCAGCTTGTGGTTCAACTCGGGCAGCTGGGATACTGGTGTTGTATAGTTGCTTTTGGTCGAAAGACATTTGGTCGAATTGAAATTTCGACAAAATTTCAGTGCACATAAAAGTAGTTCGAGCGAAATTTTATATAGCTATCAGTATATTAATTAGCGGAATACATGCTAGTCTCTACCTCATCTTCTCCACAAAGAGTGATTTTACTGCAATCATTTGTATTCAGTTGTTGCGGACAGTTGTAGCAAACTGGACCTCGTGGTGATATGTAACCTGTGTACGAGTATATAATCAAACATATTTTTTGTACGTCACACAAAAAATGTAAAATAAATGCATGGATACAAATCCAAGATATAAGTCAATTGTTTGGAAATGCAATGCCCTTAGAAACTGAAATATTTCAATTGTCATAATGTTTATAAAATAAGCTTTGTTTACAACTGTTTCGGTAATAATTTTGCTTCGTTGTTTTCTGTGCATGAATAACTAGTAATAACCAAGCTGAATCACTTATGCACTATCCCGCAATTCAGTTTTATCCATTTAGAAGGACAATGGTTAGTGTGTGTATGTGTAAGACCCTTTCTGATTAAAAAAAAAAGTGAGACAAATTTCAATTCACCTTTGCTACCGCATCCGGCGCTGTTACACAATGAACCTTTGCAGCATTCGCTACATATCAACGTTCCACTAGACCGCCTATAGAAACTACTGTTTAATTCTGCACTCGCATCAGGAACAGTATGACCCATTCCGTGTATTCGATCCTTAGTGTGGTTAGAATTTGACGTATGCTTCACATTGGAATGATTGTATGTAAATTCTCGCCTCCCGACCGCAACGAGTGATGGTCCACATTGCTTTACATGTAGTAATTTGAAAACAATTAATTTACAATAGTTTCTTAGTAAACAAAACGAAGTCATACTGCTTGTGTGACTGATAAACCAATTAACGTTAAAGATGTATATCAGAAAAATATGCAACACAGAATGGCATAAACGTTGCAAAATGTAGCGCAATTACAAAATACTCTAAAAAGAAATCTTGGGGGGAGGGGATGGTCGTAAGTTTTTATTTTTCATTATATCTATTTTCGGCCTCAACGTGATGTTTGAGCTCTGGATACGCTGTGGCGAGGAAACTGATTTCTTTCAAATTTATGCAAGAAGTTTGAAGGTTACAATTTTCTTATAGGGAGGATAGGGAAAAGGTTCTTAGTCGTCATGAAACGACCGACCAGTACACTTGTACAGAAATGAAATGTCTTGAGCTTAACATAAACCAAATAAATGATCCACTACTCAAAAGTTCATTATACAATACATATATAAAGGTATAATAGGCAAATAAGATTAATATTCAAGCCTTACATTTACCTTCGAAATTCTAATTCTCATTTCTTAAACATTCCGTCCCTTTTCCGCCAAAAAATGTAGAAAAACGAGCCCCGTTAGAAATAAATGTTACTCAGAGTTTAAATGAAACAAATATCATTAAGCATTGTGGCGAGGCTAGAAACAAAAGATGCATCGTTATACTGGTTTACCTGTGCATCCCTGCAGCCCTGGTTGTATCTAATGCTCCCGACGGCAGTCACAAAGGTGTCTGTATAGCAGCGCTGAAAGAGTTGTAGTACATTTACAATATAGGTTATGAATCACATGATATAAGATAAGGATTTCATTGGCTTACAAAAGTAAGTCGTCACCTCTGCTGTGCTGTAAAAGAATGTCTTATTTTGCATTGTGGTTTATAGGCATGATGGGAGACATGCCGAGGTCTCATCCACAAATTCAATCTAACATATTTGCTCTTATAGACGGACCTTTATAAAAATTTGTTTCAAATCAAATCGTTGTGGTTTATCGGGTCGTACCGCTTTAAGTCCCGAACGAGGATGGTGGACCCAACAAGCACACATACAAACAAACAAATATTGTGGTTTAGTTTTGAATATTGAAAATTCAGGTATCCCTTCGTGTTAATTTTGTGTATAAAAGTATAATGCCATTAACGTGAATTATGTTTAAAGTATAAAATCGGCAAATTGGTTTTTCTGAACAAAGTAGTAATTAAAGAAATACTAGGGAGAGAGTTTTAAATAGGCTAGAAGCTTTCTACTCGATCCTAGATGTCAATTATAAATGTGACATATTGTACATCTTATGTATCGAAAATATCGTTTAAACCAAAAGAAATACTATGATTTACTTACCGAGCGGTGTTTTACAGTTTTTACAATATGTGTTAAAAGGGACCTATGGTGGCTCGTTTGTGCTGCTTTTTGCGTGATGTCGTTCTGGTAACCCCGCTAAGATATGTAAATTTGTCATGTTGGAATGTTGGTGCCAGATACTTTGGAAGAAAGAGACGTGATTTCTGTTTACAAAACTATCTAGTTTAAAATTACTTACTTCGTGACTGCCGCACACTGTTACAGTATCGCAGTCAGTAGGAGAAACGGCTTCAGTGCATTGCAAACAATAGAAATTTGCTGAAACACATGTCTTATAAAAATATTATTATGTAATTAAACTTTAAGGTGACATGAAAAGCATCTTCTATTGCCATTATACCGCAAATGTCAACTATATTCATTACATGTATGTAGTAACCAATGACACACTTGCAGATTTAAATTTTCGATACACATAGCAGTTTTAAGAACTCACGATAATATTTGATAGGGCATTGTAAACATTTATACTTTTAAAAAAAATAACGGAACACTCGAATATTGCAATATATTCACATTCAAAGTTATATATTACATAAATTCGAATACATTGTATTTATTTTGTTTGTTGTACAGCTTAGTTCCGTTTCGTAAGCCCAATAAAATCTATTTTGAGCCCAATAACACAAATTTATTTCACAAATTTGTCTAAATTTTTCACATTTCAAATAATTCCTTTTCTACAATCCTAGTTCTTCGAAACTGGAATTTTATTTATGATATCTAGTACAAGCCTAGGATGACATATCCGATATCATTGTAGATATAAAGCATGTAATAGTATGTGGGAATGTTGGACACAGTACCTGTCACTGATTCAACAGTAATCAATACTTGTATTATCATAGTAAGCAGCATCTCATCTCACGTGTATCCTAGAAACAACAATAGATGCTTCTTATAACAAACAGTCAAATCACACTACTTCAGCTAGCGGCCATTTTGAAAGGCAGGTTTTTGTAGGTCTGGCAGATAGGAAACAAAACTAGCACATACGTGATTACAATGAAACTTGTCTTAACCGACACCTCTTGGGCCTGTGGAATAGTATCAGATAAAGCAGGATGTCGGTTAAAACAGGTTCATTGTTTGTGAAAATAGTCATTGTGGCCAAAGAAATAGTGATGAAGTAGGCATGTTGTCGTTGTGGAGCAGGTTTCACTGCTGTATCATAAACATACAAAATATACGTGTTATAGAAAACAACAGCTTTGGAACCAGCCGTCTTTATCAGTTTCAATGTCTTATTTCAACGTTGGGAACGAATTTATTGTTTGGTTTTCTCTGTTAACATACCAAAATCACTGATGCAACAGTAAGGTCGTCTACTATAGCGAGAGATATTAACAGAAAGGTCGTCTACCAAAGCGAAAGATGATAAACAGAAAGGTCGTCTACCATAGCGAGAAATGTAAACAGAAAGGTCGTCTACCATAGCCAGAAATGTAAACAGTAAGGTCGTCTACCATAGCGAGAAATGTAAACAGAAAGGTCGTCTACCATAGCGAGAAATGTAAACAGAAAGGTCGTCTACCATAGCGAGAAACGTAAATAGAAAGGTCGTCTACCAAAGCGAGAAATGTAAACAGAAAGGTCGTCTACCGTAGCGAGAAATGTACACAGAAAGGTCGTCTACCGTACGAGAAATGTAAACAGAAAGGTCGTCTACCAAAGCTAGAAATGTAAACAGAAAGGTCGTCTACCATAGCGAGAAATGTAAACAGAATTAAGGTCGTCTACCAAAACGAGAAATGTAAACAGAAAGGTCGTCTACCATAGCGAGAAATATAAACAGAAAGGTCGTCTAACATAGCGAGAAATGTAAACAGAAAGGTCGTCTACCATAGCGAGAAATGTAAACAGAAAGGTCGTCTACCATAGCGAGAAATGTAAACAGAAAGGTCGTCTAACATAGCGAGAAATGTAAACAGAAAGGTCGTCTACCATAGCGAGAAATGTAAACAGAAAGGTCGTCTACCATAGCGAGAAATGTAAACAGAAAGGTCGTCTACCAAAGCGAGAAATGTAAACAGAAAGGTCGTCTACCGTAGCGAGAGATATTAACAGAAAGGTCGTCTACAATAGCAAGAGATGCTAACAAAGTGAATGTATACTAGCCAATCGAAATGAGTGATGTAAACAGAAATGTTACTTACCGTTATCAAAATGACTTATTATTATATGAATATAATGTCGACATATTACATTGTGTCGCAAATATGAACACGTACATTATTAAAGAATTAATTCAATGAAATGATTTATAAATATGCATGTGATTATCTTCAACATCTTCTCTGATCAAAAAGTTGATGCATTGACGAATTCATATTACGTCGCAAGATTTCCCTTTTTTTGCAATGACAAACCTTTAGCTTATTTTTGAAGTTCCAAAGCTGCTCGCCCTAAGATGTTTGTGAAAATTAAGTTCTCCGAACTGTCTGAAACTAACATGTTTTAGAACGAATCATCAATTTAAAAGGTTTCGGTATAAATTCTGTTAAATGTAAGTATTGCTGTTTTTTTTCAAAATGATACGCTACCAAATTATAAAGCGAATACATGTACTATAAACATATTATGTAGCGGTGCCGTCAAACCAAACCTACCAACATTTTAAACAGATTTTCTTAAATTGCCATTTTGATTTTCACTTGTGTTTTTTAATCTTACATTTACTATTATATTTTAAGTTTTAATATATATTATTTTGGAGAAATTAAGAGTTTTCACCTGTCACTGAAACAAATATAAAATTCCAATAATTCTTTTGAATTCAACAATAATTCCTTATCTTAAATTCAACACATCAAATGAACACACTGTATATGGTGTAAAAATATGACACATAAAAATTGATAAGGAAATATGAAAGGACTTCTCCTTGATACGAAACTTTTGGAGTTGGCCAATAAATAGAGCGTAGCATCGAACAAGGTTTAAGCTTTTAAAAACAGCTAGAAACCGGCACGTTTTTGGTAAGGAATGGAACAATGTGTACTTCAGACAGATGAAGCAAGATCAACTTCGGTTTTATATCAATGCCACCAATTACTACATGTAAACTCAAATATTTCAAGATGAGGTCAAACAAAAAGTAAAACATAATCATCAAATTAGCAACAGTAACGACCCTAGGATTTTTAAGCTGGTAACTGAAAATAACATGTTTTAACATACAAACTATATCTTTCATATGCTTTATATAAAGAGCATAAACCACAGGTTCCCTTCCGTGGCATTGAATATTCATGTTAATGTATGGCGTTCCTTTCCATGTCACTGCAAAACGTTGTCGGTATCATCGGCAATGCGGCAACGAACACACCAACACTAGGTATTAAACTAAACTACGTATTTTGAAAATACTGAAATTCATTTATTATCGTTCTTGTTATTTAATATCAGGGTTTTCGGTACTTCGGACAGTGCAAAGTTCTGTAATTTTGCTTTCACCGCAGAAATACAGCTGCGCAGTCCACAATTAACTCATATCTGGTTTGTATGGCCTGCTTTTATTGGTCAGTTTGAATGCGCCAATCAGCGTTTATTGGAAGGTGGTTACCTTCCATAGCATTTATACTAGAATTGGAATGTGCCCTACAACAACTATTGGAACTTTTTTCCTACGCTCATAAATATATAGAGGATAATTGTTGGTTTCGATGTAAGATCACATTATAATTTCACCGAGTGGGCACCAAAAGTGATATTTTCACGAGTGGCGCAGCGATACCAACAATACTGTTTATTTTATGGTTAAAACTCTACTTTTATTGAGTGTGTTTCTATAAAATTAACCAGTAGCAGACATAACTAATTATTATTCTATTATTTATTTCAGTATAAATGCAAATCACAAACATGGTATCACAGTAATGGTTTTATTGAATTTATTATCATTCTTTTTTGTACAAGAAAATGGGTGATACTAGTCATATATTTTCTAAAAAGAAATGGAAACATTCTTTCATACATTGTATTCAGTAAGGACACTTCCTTAACATCAGAATATACAGTATTCTTCGCATGCAGCGGCTAAAATACACTGTACAGCGAAATTCGTGGTATAAGAAACAAAATGTCTTAGTTTGATTTGTTTCTTCTTCATTTAATATGACAATTCTATATGGATATAATACTCCGCATATGGGGAAGCAACTTAAGTAGTCCCAAAGAGTTCGTTATACACGGAGTTAACTGTAATATAAGTTGGTATATAAAAGAATATCATCGTTTTAATTTTCAAAAAAAACGACAACATAAACATTATGACAAAACACATGCAAGCAAGAAATGAGCCACGAGTGTATCTGGTAACAGAACTACTAAGCGGATCCTTCTGTTTGCTTTGCATAAATCCGGAGTAGTGTACAGATTCTTGCATGCAGTTTTTCCTCTTTCGAGACAGTACTTGAAAATTCTCAGGAAAAAACATGTTATGTTCGCACACTTGTTTAACATTTCGAATTTCAATCGAATATGCTTAATTCATCAAGTAGCGTATACCCGCTCCTCCACTAACATTACTATTGGTCTTTCGAATAAGGCCTAAAACTAAGGTCTGATGTATCGGTGCTAGACACCAGGCATTGGTGTCTCTGGGACGGGACGCGTTCTGTTTCTTGCTCTATCCACCGAAACCTTTAATATATGACTGCGTAACTTTTAAACTCTTCTGGGAGCGTTGGTCATATCGATTATCTGGTAACAACGATAACACTCTAAAATACATGCATGGTTCTTAAACGTTTTGTTAAATTTTGTTTAACTAATTGTGATATTTATTGAAGTTGTCATGCTACTGTGCATAGAAATATGAACACGTGACGTAAATTAGCAAATGTGGCATAATACAAAAAGGATACTGAGTACTGTTGGTAATTTTACAGAGGCTACGCTTCTACGAAATAACGCTATTATCTATTACATATAATACCAAAACTATAAGCGGTAGCAAAAGAAAAATAATAACGACTATTGTTTTTACTTCATCATTTGTATTTGTTTTGAAAATAAGAGAAACAACAGAGAAAACCACTTGATGCCAATACAGTCTGTTCCACTCTTCACTTTGCTCTGAAAATAAATCTGTCATTTACTCACTTGGTAAAACCTTAATACTTGTGTATTCCATTAGGTTAATTTATATAAAGATAATTAACTTCAGTAAATATACCTGTACAGCGCGTACAACATCATGTTAACACTCTCAATGAACAGTTCTATTAACTTCCTACGACTGAGTTATCTTTTCTGTATCAGCGTATTCAAAGTGATTCCAGGAATTAAATACTTGGAATGATATCCAAATTACTCCTTCATTCACTTACCCTAGTGCAAGAGAAGTGCCCTTAGATGCGTTGGGAGCATGCTTGATCTGGCGGTCGTGGTGCTGTTACAGTTGTCGTTACACATGTCTGTCTTGCAACATTTTATTATACACTGATCACCTTTAATACAAAACAATGAAATGGAAACAAACATGCGGTTATCTTCCGGTATCGGGTACAGTTCATTTAGGTCAAAAAGTCAAAAATAATGAACATTAATTTGAGACTTGGCGTTCTCAGGACCACTGTAACACCTTGGTATTACAGTTTTCTTGTTATGATTTATGGTATTGTTGTGACAAATGTTTCAAAGGAAATGTAGACTCATTATCATAATATTAACAGTTTATACAATAATTTAGAATGGTGAAATTGAGGCAAATGTTACTTTCTTAAATCCGCATAAACTAAAAGTAACATATACTCCTACTTTCGACATGCTGTCTCTGTATAATACTTTTGAAATAAAAATAGTCCCATAAATCAAACACGCTTTCAGATAGCAATAAAAGAAGTGTAACTCTGGAGTTACCGTGATAACACCAAACACCAAATATTTGACTTAGTTCCCTTGATTTTGTAATATCAGACGTGGTCATATAAGTTGTCCATGATAATATTGATGTAAGCCGATCTAGAAAATAATCCAGTAAGGACAGTAAGACACCAAATCTTAATGAAAAATAAAATAAACAACGGCTTATTATCGAGATGCGAAAAAAGCGTCACTTTTTAGATACGTATTCAACACGACAACAACAACGTACGGAACATACCTACATACAGAGTGTCCTGAATTTGTCTTTTACCAGTTATAACGGCTGCTATTTGCCTGAATTTCTTCATTTCTTCCAAACATATCTACAAAAGATTTAATGAAATGTTTAGTCTTCACTTTATATTACTCATATATAGTTTAGAACTATGTTAGAATACGTTTTCAACACTAAAATTATGTTGTCATAGGCCTTTTTCATATTTATGTCACCTTTACATGAAAGTGCTAGAAATCTTGTCATTTGCAATTTCACCCAAAAATACTGTGCAGAAATTGTACATGTACTTTTGATATAAAAAGCATGGTTAGGAATGTTTGTTTTTTTTGTACAGATGACGACCGACTCTGTATTTTATCATGCAACTAGCATTAAATCTGACCGATAACACCCGTCCGATATTTTAAAATGATATCACGTCAGTGACGTGATAACAGTTTGTAACCACGCCCACATGCCGGACTACTTCTAGTTCAACAAGCAAGACTCCTAAAGTGCAAACACAGAAAAAAAGTAATCAAAATATTTAATTTATCCTATCGTTTTTGTATTTTTGTTTACAAATCGTTGTTAATGGTGTAGTTATTGCATAAAAATACGGCTCAAATAGATAAATTGAATGATTTAAAACGAACAGCAAGGCACCATAAAAATTGAAAATACCCTGTAGAATTTTTATTTTTGAAATAAATATAGGGTTGTTGGTATTCATTTTCTTAGTTAGATCATTTGCTATCCATCTACAGCAATTTTGAGGCAAAATTTGAGAAAAAGTTGATTTTCATTTTTTATCACTATCCAATTTTTACAGTAAGTTCTTAATGCGTGGTTGAAATGGCCTGAAACCTATCAGCTACCTATCAAAAGTTGAAAACAATCTTTAAACCGCTCACTTTTCACTCATCAACTCTCAAGTTCCTCGTCTGTTTACAATTAGAATACCCCAATGGTGTTGAGCCCACGCCGCCATTTTTGAAATGTCAGTGTTTTACTTCAGAAGTGTTTTACTTGGAAATTCTTGCGTGTGTCTTTGCAAATATTTTGTTTGCAAAACAATATCATTACATTAGAAGAGGAAAACATTTATAAATAGTCTCATGAAGGTAATTATAAAGCTATATTTATGTCGTTTTTATATTTTTTGTCCTTTGAAATGTAGAACTATTTTTCGAGGCACATGTAGTAATATGAAATCATTTTCTTTTATAAATACCGTATTTATTCTATTTTAGGCCCCTAAAAGTGTCAAAAATATACAATATGAAGATTTGCATGATAAATAGAATATTAGTCAACTGCCTTTTGACAACATGTGATATCAGGTTCGGCAGATACGGTCGGAAAAGGCTCGGCAGAGCCTCGCCTTTTCCGACCGCATCTACCTCACCTGATATCACATGTTATCAAAAGACAGTAGCCTAATATTCTCTATAACTTTGCAAGATATTATATCTGCATCAATATATCGAGTTACTAGGTCTTGTAACGAAATGGATAATTTTATAACTGGGGCAAAAGAGGAGATAACTATGATTCATTGTACACAAATATAACCTTCATAGAAATACTTTTACAAATTAGCAGTTAAACATTCTGAAGTACCGGTCTAAATAAGTTATAAGTAAGTTGTATTCAGCTGAAAACATGTACCGTTTCTGTTTCACATTGTGTATGATACCTTACAGCATGAGTCACAGGACTCGTAGTCTTTTTAAGCATGCAAACCTGAAAAGAAAACAATGTCGGTAAAATGAGGTAATGTTTGCTTTGAACAATTAAGGGCAGCAAAATCGGATTTTTCTCTTTTGACTAGGATTTTTGTTAGTACATGAAAGCATTGACAAAATTTTAGGAATACGGTAGAGGATGGATATGTCTACAGGGTTGCTGCAATTAAAACAACTTTGATTTATAGAACAATGTTAGTAAATAATATGTCAATTATTGGGCGATGCCGGTTGAAATATGTAATTTATACGACGACGCCGGTTAAAATATGTGAACATAGGACGATGCCGGTTAAAAAATGTGATTTATAGGACGATGCCGGTTAAAATATCTGATTTATAGGACGATGCCGGTTAAAATATGTGAATATAGGACGATGCCGGTTAAAATATGTGAATATAGGACGATGCCGGTTAAAATATGTGATTTATAGGACGATGCCGGTTGAAATATGTAATTTATACGACGACGCCGGTTAAAATATGTGAACATAGGACGATGCTGGTTAAAATATGTGAATATAGGACGATGCCGGTTAAAATATGTGATTATAGGACGATGCCGGTTAAAATATCTGATTTATAGGACGATGCCGGTTAAAATACGTGATTTACTGGACGATGCTTTTACACTGTCAAAGTTCCTTTATACGATGAACAATACTTATTGAAAACATACTGTTTTAAAGTTTTCCTGTAATTTATTCTGTCACATAGCCTTATTGGAACAATATGAACATTACATGTAACAACATAAATTGCTATAATTGTTATTTCAACTGGAC
The DNA here is from genome assembly GCA_022818135.1 of Saxidomus purpurata. NCBI lineage: Eukaryota > Metazoa > Mollusca > Bivalvia > Venerida > Veneridae > Saxidomus > Saxidomus purpurata. The sequence continues at coordinate 41,530,900 of JAFMSR010000017.1, read as the reverse complement.
TGTATGTAAACAATAGTTCTGTTAATTGGATTAGTATATGGAGTCAGTAGGGGAATAACGCTGATTTATCAAAAAATAATTTCAAATGTTAAGTTAGTTAATGTTCATTTTGATAAATCGTACATGTGTACATATTCTAAAATAAATTTGTCGCGCGGCAATTTATTTTCGTAAATGCATGAAAATAAGCACTTAATATCTATAGTTTAAGATGATTCAATAGTTTTTCCACTACTGTTTGTTTCGAGGAGACAGTACTAGTGCCTATATGATTACTTTTGATTTGGTCGGGTAAAATAGAATATCATATGAAGAGCTCTTGAAAATAAAAAGTGTCGGCGAAATTAACAAAATATCACATGAGAAGCAATATCTGATGTGATATTTTATTGTAGCATTCTTTTGTACTTGTATAACTTGTTATGTTTAAATGAACAAATATGAACAATTTTCGCCAAAAACAACCATTGTAAAATGCATGGACAATGTCAGAAGTTACAAAGCTTAATTAAGTATTTCGTGGTTCGAATACCTCTAAGCAATGCTAAAGCATCTACGTTTAACTCCATATATAACGAATCCGCATATAGCGAAGATCCGGACATACCGGAAAGGAACAAACTTTCTCTGCCCGAGTTTGTTTTCTTTATTTTATATGGAAACGTTATATGGATATAACAAACTCCGGGTATACAGAACACATTGAAATGGTCCCAAGGAGTTCGTTATAAATGAAGCTTACTGTTTATTTTGTGAAGCTATCAGTTTCACAATATAATTTTAAAAGATATTGTAACAAGCATATTTAACTGTCTAGTGATACAATGAGACTGTACAAACCTCATTTTGAGCACACATTGTTATATGATCACAGTCATCTACGTCTGCCTGTAGTTGGCAGTTATTACAGATCGGACCTCTAGGCTTTGGATAACCTGGTAGAATTTAAATATTGAGTTTATAATATAAAATACTCTGTTTTATTATATTCATCATGCTTTTTTGATATTTCAATAATTTGGAATGGTACCATGCATTATAATACTATTATACAATTAAAGACTTATGTTAGGGTCAATATATAGTTTTGCAGACCTGTGAAAAATTTATTTTAGTACATATACATGTATATGTAGTGTTCCTCTGTACAGTTCTACGGAAAAAAGAAAGATCGATGGAAGCATAGAGACGGGATACTTATATTTTCTATAGAACAGGTACGGTTGAATAGTTATATATTTAATTGGTTATACAGTCAAACACTGTTGGGAAGCTTCAGATGTGGTCTTTGTTTACATGTGGTCTCTATTCACAGGTATGTCTACAAAATAATAGTGCACGGTGATCTCCCTGCTGGTCTTTATTCGCAGGGTGGTCTTTAACACAGGTTTGACTGTATAATGGAGGCTTTATTTGTCTTACTTTATCAAATGTCCTATTTCTATCACTGTATAGATAACGCCTATTTTTTCTGATATATTGAAGTGCTATGAACATATTTTAACAACATGGCACAGTCTAACTGTAGTCGTTCTATGGAATTTAATTGCAAGAGGAACAGAGATATACAGCGATTTCATTGGATGTAGAATATAATTGATCATTAAGTGAGTTTGTGCATCGTACCTTTAGCACTGCATCCTGCACTATTACACAGATCCCCCGAGCAACACTCGCTGCAGACACATATATCACTAGACGTCGTAGAATGGCAATTGCTACATAGCTAAAATGTATACATTTTTTTTCAATTATTCCAAATGATAGCACCCCAGATTTAGATGCTCTTCATTACCAAATATAAACTTATTTATTAAAATGGTGAAAGAATACAGTGTAACACTGACTACTTTTGAATTAAACAGTAGTATGCTGATTAAATCAAATTATAGTTTTTAAGTAACTTCTAACGAGGTATTTTGTGACACTGTTTTAAAGGTCCAATACTAAGCCCTTGATGAGTATCATTTTTCAGCAATTTTCATATTGTATCTAATAATATAGGCTAAAACATGCTATCTATTCAAATCTTTGACAATGATTAAGTATCACTTCTGAGATTTATACATTAAACTTTTGGCTGTGTTCAGCATATTCTTATAAAGGTTACTACGGTTAGTTTCTAAAAACCTATTTAAAACGAATTGTATAGTCATCTGTAAGATTAAGCATAGCTTAATTCCTGACACAAGTACATCCTGAGTTTGTACATGTATAAAGGCATCTTCACTCAGTCGTTAAATCGGTCATTCAGATTGATAAAACTTCAACATTGTTCTTTATTGCTTTTACTTCTTTTTCTGCCTGGTCTATTGCACATTCTTTCAATATGTCTCTTAACGTTGTTTATGTTTTGATAATGAAAATGTGGGTCAGAATGAAATACCATACTAAGCTGTTAGCTTTGCAAGACTATGTGGTCAGTTTACACTTGACAAAACAAAATTCCTATCCTATTTATAATTTTATATATAATGCTTTGTGTAAAGGGAGACAATCAAATTTTTCTATAGGCATGACTATCAGGGGACACTATTCTGTTTAATGCCTGGTCATGGATTAATCAGATAATACTCAATATAGTAATCATATGATCAGATTGATAAATTACAAAAACATGTACATGTATATGTATGTCAAATATACCTACCCCTGAGTCTGTGCAACCCAGATTGTACCTTACACTGCCAATGGAAGTGACATATTTCTGTGTATAGCATTCCTATAACGTATTAAATGTTTTAGTTTAAGTTATACATATTATGGTTTTAAAGTTACATATAAGAAATAATATTGAAGAAATACTGCACACAAGTCTTATGTAATATCACCGCGTCTTTAAAATCTGCTAGTTCACAGATTCCGGTGATATTTTTTCTCCAAAATGATATATTAAAACATAAAATGTAGTAGTTATGTTAGAATCAACAACATTAAGTGAAATCAACGTAACAGTTTGAGAAAATCTGTTACAAATAATAGTGAGTTTGGATGACGGCACCGCTATACTATCTGTTTATCATTTGGATTTCAAAAGCGTTTGCAATGCTGCGTATAATTTCAAAAATAAAGCAAAAATGTACAGAAAATGTTTTATTTGATATTTTTTTCTAAAACACATTACTTTCAGACAGTTCGGAGATTTTTTCCATCAAAACCTGAGAGCGATTCCCATTCCTTCTAATATACAAAGTGCTTAACATATTCCATTGAAATCTCAGTCAAGTTCAATTTCAAGCCAAATCAGACCGGATTGTCGAAAGTGATGAGCTATTATTTTATCAAAATGTCGCGGCTAATGCTATTAGCAACCCTTTCTTTTAGAACAAAATGTAATAGTCAGAATGTGTATCAAGCAATAATATGTAAAGCCTTCGGTCTGCCACTAACAGCAATAATGAAATACCAAAACAACATACTTTGTACATACAAAACTCTTTTACAAATATTTGTGCACATACTTGGAACAATATTAATTTTAATATTCGTTTCTGTCAATCTCGGAATTCATCTAAAAACAATGAAAATGCATTTATTGATGAAATAAAACAAAACTATAAACCGTATGCTATGATGAACTGTTTTGTTACTGTATAAAGTAAGGTATCAATTATATTCTACATTGAGAATGTACAGTCAAACCTTTAAACGAATGTCACTCGCTGAAAAAAGCAGCGGTCATAACAGGTTTTTCGTTTTTACAGTAGGACACAACAGTAGGATATTATTTTTCTATTTTCAATTAAGTGCTCTTAGTTCGAAGGATGTTTTGTTTTCAGAGACGACCTTTGACACAAGTTTGAACGTCGGAAATGATTGCTGTACAGAATGATTGTCCAAATGTGTTAAAAAAGTTTGTTCATGGATGAATGTATAAATATGTATGTTACACTTCAATTTAATATTTATGAAATTGTTAGAGAAGGCCATGTTTTAAGTAAAGCATATTATTTTCCTCTGATATCTGTGCATACTTCCTTCTATAAATAAAGAATTTATAACAATAATGATACTTATTATAGTTTCTATATTTCACTTACACCTTGGCAAGCCTGTACAATTATTGTCTATGAATCAGCAAGATTATCAATTATTGTAGAAACGAGTTATTTCAACGTGCCTTTATTGAGGTATTAATTGTACCCATGATCTTTCATGGCGGGTAATAAGTGAACCTATCATCTTTCATGGCGGGTAATAATTGAACCAATCATCTTTCATGGCGGGTGATATTACATGTACTCACCTCATGTGCACTACATCTGGTTATTGTTGCGCAGTCAGTCGGATCAACAGCATCGGAACAATGTAAACAAGTCCGCCATGCTTCAAATGAAATAACACCACTAATATTCATGTAATAACATAAAAATCGTCTATTTCTGTGAAAGAAAACCGAGAAATCTTACTGTTACAATGAAAAAGAAAATAGATAATAAATGTGGAAAAAACAGGAAAAAAGCTGTAAAAATGGAAATCTGAATACCGACTGTCACTATGGTAAAACTAACTGCAAAGTCACTGTTACTATAGAAATATGAAAATTAAATGTCACTATTATAGATAAGAAGAAAACTGAATATTACTGTGAAAAAAATTACTATTAAAATTAGACGATTTACTGTTGCTACATGTATAGACATCGGAAAATTTAGTTTATCTGTGTCAAAATTCTGTTGCTTTTGGTTTAAATGGAAGTTGTCATAGACTGAGAATCGAAGTCCAATTTTATATGACAGTTATATTTTTATTTGTATTTAAAATCTATGAATGAACAGAACAAGACAAATGCTGAAGTTCATGACTACTTCTTTTACAAAATATGAACATAAATAAACCTTCCGGAGAATGACTTGAGTGGCGGATTGTCGCTACCTTAAGTGTATAATAGATCTAATGTACTGGTAATATGGTTTAAGACCAATAACTTTTAGCATTCGTTGCATGACTAACAATTTTATTGAACACAAAATAATAAGAATGAAAGTTGAAAATGTTTTACCGTATGATATCCGCAGATAAAGCACAGAAACCTAGAATAACAGTAACATTGTACTGAAGGCTGAAAAAGATTCACGTTGTATCTTGATTTCAGTACTTACATTGCGTTTACGGTAATAATCAGATGACATTATTTCGACTGATGTTTTGTCTATTTCGTGATATAAAATATTATGTCTCTGTTCTGTGTCTAAAGATAGCACTTATCAAATAAGATTTTTTCAGACAGAAAATCATTTATTTACTAAAAAAAATACAAAAACGTTCACGCCTAAAATTTCAGGTCGTTAGTGGTGCTCGAACCCATGGACAAATGCAGTGAAAGGTCGAGTTGAAAAACGTAGCCTAAAAGCTATACTTACCTCTCACACAAACAACAAGATCACAGAAACCTCGCCTGTGTTACATCGACATTTTCAAATTAAACTATAGTCAAACAGCATGTAGTCAACAGTGTCGACACATACAGGTTATTGTAAGACAACAGTAAATAGCGAGGAGAACGTGTGAGTAATCGATTATTTACTGCTATTGGATAACATGATAAAAAATTGTCGGTAAAACGTTTATAAGCTAGTGTGAATGAATGAAAGAAAACACAAAATCGCATTATGAATATGTACACCTACCTTAGGAAACCTCACACAATGATTTCGTATAAACAGCAATTATGTAAAATTGATAAACCTAGAGTGCCCCTTTATAGGTTTGGCATTCTCGATTTTGACACCAGTGTTATCAGTAACTTGCATGTCCAACTATTATAAATGACACTTATTTTACAAAGAAGACATGTACATATACACCTTAGCAAGCGGCAGATAGTCTAACTGTAAAACACATAGTCTACACGCTGCCATCGTTCTTTTTACCTTCTTGCCTAAAGCTTATCTTTCGTAAATATGTATATATAAATTTAATAATACAATGAAATTACAAAAACCGTTGCTAAACGTTCGTTCGGCAACGGCAACAGTTCATATTTAAATAACGTTAGTAATTCAACTGATATTAGAGATACATGTATTAGAACAGTGAATATCGTATACCAGTCATAAATACTTAATCCTGATTGGCCGATAGCGCTCACGTGCCGGGTCCGCAAAAGTATGTGTAGACCTGGAAAAAGATGTGTAGACCTGCACGGATTTCAAGACGTCATTTCTGTTATATTTTCGCATAATTTTCACTACTTTTAATGAGGTATACGATATAATAATTGTAGACTAATGTTTCGGTCAATATATAGTTTTTCGGACCTGTGAAAAATGATATTGACCTCGGACTTCGTCCTCGGTCAATATCACTTTTAACAGGTCCTCAAAACTATATATAGACCTCAACATTAGTCTATAATTGTATATTATAGCCCAATAGGCATCAACAGAACTTGCGTTTGTTAATTTTTATTCGAACTGTTCTGCAAGTGAAATATTTCTATAATTTATTTGTCAGGGTGTCATGATATAGATCGAGTATCAGTCACAGTGTGGTTATATAGGTGTCAGAACTACATTATTTCAGTAGTCAAAGAAGTATATATTCTGTTTTAAAAAAAGCATAAAGAAAAAGAAAAAGGCATTTGTTTGTTTAGAGCAGATATGGAATATACGTCAAAGAAAAGTGATACAATTTTAATATTTTCACGAGCACAAAGCGGTTAATCATAAAAAGTAATATCCAAAAATAACAATTATAGGAGATAACATTCTCTGAAACCCATTGCTCGCGTAGAGAGATATGGTCGGTAGCATGACTCTGTGTCGTACATTATTCACTCAGCGAATTGAACAACAACTGGGGCGGAAAAAACTTCTTTAGGATTCGAACTCTCGATAATGATTACAGGGCCTGCGTGAATACCGATTGAGCTATCTTGGAAATTACTACGTACTCGTGTGTATGAACACAGCATTATACATGTACTATATTATATTTAGTATTGATACATTTTAGTTAAGAAAAAAGGCAAATTGTCTACGATGCTATACATTTACATATAACATCGTATACAAATTTCACTGTCAGTGATGGTAAAATATTATATCATGGGACGTAACACCGATTGAGATATTAATAATGTAATATCCAGGTTACTCTCCCCTTAGTCACTCAAAGTTTATATTGATTAATCATGACGTTCAAAAGAGGTAACACCGGTAAACGGTACACCTCTGAGCAATGACTTAACTTAAAACCGTTAAAATCCAAACGTTACAAACTTCATTTTCGTTAGATTAAATTATGCCCGAACCTCTACTCCTTGCAATTTACAAAATTATCTTCTGGGCGTATTCATTACCCAGAGCTGCAGAGGCATTAACATGTAGTATTTTGTACATTATACAAATAAAATGTGTGCAGTTGTTCCATTACTGCCAAACAAACTGAAAAACGAACAATAAATTATTACAAGCAGGAATATCATAAATCATATTTTAACATAAATATTTACAGCTTTCTACTTGATTTTGCTTTACCACTAAATCGTACATTTTATAATACCGTCAATATTATGTGTTAAACTAGATAATTGTTGCGAAACAAGATTCTTGGTCGATGCATATATAGGGAGTGTATGAAAAACATAGTTACATGTAAAGGCTTTTTATTGTATTGAAAATATAACAACCGCGACATTCCCATCACTACACCAGTTGACGTAGTTGTTATTATAAAGTGAGATTCGTTTTGGTTTTGATGAGATGTAATATGTGTATATTCATAAGGAAAATATATAAATATATGACTTGAACTATGATACATGTATATTGACAGTCGAGTTCAATTCCATTGTACATTTGGTATATTTGATTTCTTGAAGTGCAACTACATTTATATCTATCAGTAACTATTTCACAACCGAACTAATTGGATCTAATAAATCAATTAAAAAGGAGGAATCAGAATTATTAACATTTTTCCAAAGACATGCTGGAAAATTGGGATTTAAACTGGTTTGTTGCATGCTTATCTCATCCTTTCTGGAAGTCAAAAAAAAAAATGTCGGTATAATAAAAATACATAAGTTAGGGTTTGATGTAAGCAACGCGGCAGTGTCCAGATGTAGAATCCGAACAGACCGGCGACTGTCTACATCCCTTACGGGGAGTATAAAAACTAAATCATTGCATAACTCTTCAAGACCATAATTTGTAACCGTTGTAATTGCCACTTGCGAGAAATACTTTGGTTTTACTGTATGTTATAGATAAGCTGTTTTCTCCAAACATATCGTTCGAGTACGATCTGTTGATTTTTCTTTCATGAGCATAAAAACTACACATCAATTTGACTTTATAACGTACACATCGAATAAACGTTGATAATTTCTACATCAACAAGAAAACATACCCTCTACTTTTGTTGAGTTTATTTCAATAAAATGTCAAAAATTGCGTGAAACGTCACCAGAAACCATGGCACACCTGACGACATTTTAAAGACGTCATCGTGGTATGGCTTCCAGCATTCATTACGCTCGGTATACTTTATGACGTTAATCGGGGTGATATATTTTGATAATTTTCACAGTGGACAGTAAGTTTATCAGGATATACTCCACCGTTATATTTCGATTAACCACCGAAAAACATAAAATCATAACACACATTTTCAAAATTAAAAGACCGGCCTAATATTATGTATCACGGATACCTCTATGAAAGGTTTTTTTCTCTCTAAAGCCAGGACAATCAGCTTTCACTTGAAAAGTTTGCACACACGAACACCTTTCAGTACTTTTAGTACTTTGATTCTTAGGTAATCTAATAGATGTAAAGAATAATAATATATATTTATTAGAACATTGACAGTACATTAGAAAAAACTACTATCATGATAAAATCAACCATCCCACTTTTTATTCAAAATCGATATGTAAATTAATCCTTCGAACGAAATACATGTAACTTATAAACATTAAGGATAATAGCACACATTTTCAAAATTAAAATATATTATGTCTCACATTAGGATACTACTATGAAGAAAAAATATCTTTGAAGCCCAGGCAAACCGCTTTCACTTGAAAAGTTTGCACACTCGACCGCCTTAGTACTTTTAGTACTTTGATTCATATCAATAAAAATATATATTTTAGAACCTTAACAGTACACTAGAAATAACTACTTTCAAGATAAAATTAACCAATCCACTATGAAATGGTTCCCATGTCTTTTTCACAGTATTTCTCTTTTATTTCTCTATGTTTTCCATTTACTTTTTGTGTTCAAACAAATCACTACGTACTGATACCATCTTTTACAAGTTTTGCTATTGTCTCGTATTCTTGCTGCCATTCAACAAAAGAAATACTGGAATTAAGAATTGGAAGATTAAGGTAATTCACTTGTAGTGACGCTTTAAAGTTCCTGGTTACAGTGTAAGCTTCTTCGAGGCAGCGAGTACATGCAGACTTTAGGTTTATCAATATAAGCACATCGTCATGTTTACCTACAATATAATAAACGTAAAAATAGTATGTTTGCCACAAATATCGAACTTGAAGTACAACTGTTTCTAAAATTGTAGCGAATACTCAAATATATATGCATTTAATACAGGAACGTCTTAATACCGCTCACTGATTCTAGTGAAAAAAAATCTTCATACTCTTTGAAAATACATTCTTTAACGAATAGTCAAATGAAAAGGTTCCAGAATAAATTTCAGTAAATTATTATGTATATTTGAAATTATACGCCACCAAATTGTAAAGCGTAACGAACGCTTTTGAAATACCAATTTAACCATCTGGCATAGTGGTGCCGTTAAACCAAACCAAACGACATCTTCAACAGATTTCTGCAAATTGGTATCATCAGGTTGATTGTCACTTGTGGTTTTTGTAAATTAGTTTTCTATTAATTAGAACAACATTGACTTGACAATACTTAACACACGACGTTACTTCTCGTAATGATCATTCTGACTTTGCATGCGAGATTTTTCTACATGTCATACTTTTTCATTTGTTTAACATGTAACTGCGGATACTGTATTGTTGGTATAACTTTTACTTACTTGCAATTTTCTCCACGGCCCTACTCTTGCCGACAATTTCATTATCAAACACCACGATAGTGTATAGATCTGCAACAATGTCTTCAGGCTGTATGCAGTCTGATTCTATCATGGAAGATTTTCGTAGTTTCTCTCGAAGGACTGATATGAATTTAGTAGTGACGTCAGATTGTGTGTCACAGGGAGCCCGTAATATATTCACATGTAGTGGTCCTGAAACTGTACAAATAGTACTTTGGAAGAGAGAACTATATTCGTAATAATTTCCAAAACCTCATCCTTATTACAGTGATGTAAAGGTTTTGTTCTCCAAATAGTTCATTTTAATCTCAATATCTATAAAGCCCCACTATTTAAGTACTCATATTCATTTCACACCATATGAACTATAATCTATAGCCTTCTGGCATTTGTACCACGTGACAGTCCAACTAAATTCCACATGGGCTCGCTGATCTAACTGGTATCTTTCTGTCCACCTAAATCAGATTTTTTTTAATGAGAAAATTTTGTCACCCATTTCAGTATTTCATATTCAGTTCCGATTGGGGTTTCACCATTAATTAGAGCATTCTAAAGAATCATGATTGCAGTTGCACATAACGGTGGTGATGTGAATTGAAGAGGTCAATATACCTTGTTGAGAATAACACCGATTTCTGCAAGACTCGTACACAGCTGTAAATGCTATATTGGAAGAGGCGCTAGCTGTGTACTCGTCTTACAGAACTCGGTATTGTACTCAACAATGTATGCATACTAACCTCATCCATATGTAATGTAACATAATGAATCCACAGGTATAATAATAGCAGAACAGTGTTCTGCTTTTAATGCTTTCAAACGATTTTGATGTTACGCTTCTTTGATATTCGAAAGCGTTTATTATTTTTTGCAATATCATTGAACAAACTGTGGTGTTTTATGAACAGCATGTACTTTCGATTTAAAAAAGCAACATTATGTTCTTACAAGTAATGATCACTTTCGCCGGTAAGATATCTGTCTTCATAATATAAATGGTATACGTAATTTATCATTCTAACACGAGTGGCTGTGGTTCCTATATAAACAGATAGGAGAAAGGTTGTATTTTATTTTACGATAGAATAAAACACGTTTATCCAAGGACGACGTGCCGCGAAATTACGGCATGACGTGACGTATGTAAACAAGCGTGTCCAACGCATTTCGCGATTTAAAGATATATAGTTCGGGAGAGTCTTCAAAGAAAATGACTGTTAGAATCGAAAATATAGATATGTGCCAATATTTAACCGTTTAATAAAATGCAGTCAGCCGTTCGAATGCGAAAATTTAAATCACTTTTGCTACGCATTTGTGATTTAATTACCACGCATTTGAACTCCTGACTGTTTTTTATTCAACGACAAAAATACAGGGACACATTTATCATTTCTTAATTCAAATTGATCATGGGACTTTAACAAATATCTAATTGGCATATTGTGTAAACGTTCGTGTATGTGTGTGTGTGTGTGTGCGTGTGTGCGTGCTATGTGGTTCTTTTGTTCTTAATCCAACAGTGAACGTATGTAATTATTTTTAATCAGTTTACAACAGCACAAAACAGACAGACATAAAAATTGCATTAAACTGAATTAAACATGTCTGTCGAAAATTATACCGTTGTGTTTACCGTAAAATAAATATTAATTTGGTTCACTGAAAAACGTTAACTATTCTTTTATAATACCAATAGTTTAGTCAAATCTTAGTATTTCTCGCCAATTCTTACCTTTTATTCTTCCAAAAGACGTCCACTCGTTTATACAATCTTCGATTTTCTTATTCATCTCGAAGGCCATATGCTTGGCATTTCTTTGCCTACATTTCTTAGCGTAATCATTTCCCAGCATCGTCGTCTTGTTTGCAGTATTCATGTCTACAAAGGTCTGAGCATCGTTCATGGATTTTTTAAGTTTATCCAGTCGAAGATCAACCTCTTCCAAAATATCATCAATCTTCTTTCCGTTATCGGTGATCTCCCTTGTTAGCTCTATGTGTTTTTCCTTTACATCTTTAAGTGACTGCTTCTCTATTTGTTCGACCCTGGCAATGAAACGCCTTTTAAACTCGTGTATGTCATCAATAATAGCATCTCGTTTCTGGTTCAAAAAATTCAGTTCGTCTTGTATCTTGGATTTCATTTTGTTGAAATCATTCTTCATGTTTTCTAACGATTCTTTTGCTTTCTTCTTATCGTCCCTCTTCAGAAGCCCCTTGGTTATATTAGGTATGTATTCCACGCCTTCACAAGATCTGCCATAATTAAAATAATTCATTGTGTTAGTAACCATTTAAGTAAATAAAGAACAGTTTTGCTTTAAATGAAAAGATATAAAGTAACAAATGGATACAGGGAAGATGTGATATGCATACAATGTATAACAGTTTAACTTACTTAGTAATCATGAAGAGGAATTACGACAGATGAGTCTGGAGCAATATAATATATTGTAGTTTAAAGTGTCATTATAACACCAGAAAGCGCTGTTTGTATGAATAATCGGAAGTTTCCGTAATCATATCATTCGTCAATAGATACAGTCCGATGGAAAGCCTGTACGTTTTGAACTTATCTCTTAGCCGCTAGTGAAATTGATTTATTATTCCTTAATCTGAGCCTTGCCGTTTTTAGATTTTGTAAAAGACATCCTCAATAAGTCTACGTAAAAGAAATGACCCTAGGGATGACCAGTTTTGACCACGGGGGTAATTTGAACAATAGTGGTATAGGTCCGCTAAACACACAACAAATTGCTAAATATTTAAGCTGTAGATCTTGATGTTTCAGACTGGAGGAATTTTTAAAAATAGTTTTCAGTGAAAGAAATTGCATAAGACGTGACCTCTGGGCATGGTCAATTTTGACCTCAAGGGTCATGACAACTTAAATTTTAAATGGAAAGGAATTCTTTGAATACGTTTGAAAGCAAACCATCAAAATTTCCTGTGCAGTTTAGTTGAAACTGGTCAGTGAGGTCGTTTGAATCAAACTTCGTCGACGACGACGGCCGACAACGCATACAGTTGGATTCTAAAAACTCACCATAGTTTAGGTGGGCTAAAATTTGTAACTCGGGGGGATTAGTACAAAAACGAAGCCATAGTTGTATGGAAACTACCGAGTATTTATCTAAGCTGCGCTTCATGGTGTAATAATGAAACTTTATAGTACGCTTACTTCGTTGTGCTTTCTGCTTGCTGACATGCATGTACTGTAGGTTGTTAATGTAAAAGGAATGAACAAGACATAGCGAAATAAGGGTTAGCAGCCAAAAGTAAACAATAAAACATTAATAATCATTAGGTTCTATATGGTAAATGAAGTTTTAAGTAGAGCTAAGAATGAAGAAATTAAGTTTTGGAAGGAAGCATTTAACATAAAGAATACCTCTTTTGTTGGCTGCAAGAAAGCATAATTCATCATGAAGAAATTATATGATCATAATAAAACCACAAGTTAAAATTATAGAAAGCTAGATGCAATTTTGGCATTGATTGTCTTCCATAGAAAACAATTTCATTCTCTAAACGTTTTATAATCAGGGAACGATCTCACTTAAAGAAAAAGGTTTGAGCATGGTATATTTTATTCGCTTATTATTCACATAGATAGTACTAATGTAATGATACTTAACAAAGATTGGTACGCTGAACATTTCAAAATAGAAGTTCAAACTGAATTAAGAATTTCTCGTGGTTAGGAATATGTACATGTATGTTATACTATGTTATTTTTTATATAAACATTTTGTTTTATTCAATAAAAAGGTCTTCAGTTACAACTCTAATACGAAATTGGAGATAACTCTATATCAATGTTAAAAGCACAGTCTGCACTATTCAATTCTAGCAAGCCCTTATCATTATAAAAGCGTGTGTCCTGTATTTGAAGCAAAGAAACCTGTAATTATTTTAGAGTTATCTGTAATCAAATTTAATGTCTTCTCAAGTGTACCCTCTTTTACACTGCACGCCTTAACAAATTAACATATCTTAAAATAGAATGATAGAATGTCTATTCGGATAAGTTATCCTTTTCAACATGGAGAGCTTTATATTCTATCAAAAAAGTGAACCAGACTTTACTTCATCTTGGAACACTGTTATAAAATATTCGTCGTATAAAATCAGAAGCAGTACAAAACCATCTGCAAATATTTCAATTAAATGATTCAAAAATAGTATATAAAGTAGTTAGACCCCTTAGGCAGTTTGCAACAATTGCATTTATTTTTGTTACAAGACAAGAAAATCCAGGCGAGTAAACGTAGTGAAGCCACGGAGGAACATAAAATGTTATGATGGGTGCTGTGTTTTGGTATCACTTTTACTGACGTTAAAATAACTAAGATTTGGCGCCCGTTGTATTATAATTTGGGAGATTACTTCTTCCTGGATTTAAAACTACGTCTGGATCGGTATGGATCAGTATGGATCGATTCATTAAATACATTAACCTAAAGTGTGATTAAAATACATGTTCTCAAATAATACTAGAAACAAAAGTTGTCACTGCCCCCGAAATGGCGACGCTTGAATATGGCCTTATTTTAGTATATAAAGCAAGGCAGTCTGGAAGAAATTTACCAAAAGCGAGAAATTTAACAAGGTGGTATAATTAAAGATGTAGACAACGTTGAGTTGTGGTTCTTATAAACTGCGCTTTCTGTCATTGTGCTCTATTGTTGTATGAAGTTTAAGTTTTAGTCACTACAATTAAGTCTTAAATACTTTTGCAGTTATTCTCCGGACAAAAAAAATCAATAAAGGAAAATTATTCTAAAATAAGGGAATGTATGGATTGGGTTCTTGTTCACTGCACTTCCCTTGTGGTCTTCCCTCATTTTGTGCAATTTTAATAAATTTCCTTCAGTTTCCTTCCTTATGTCGTTACTTTTAGAGTTATGCTCTGTACAAGAAATCATTACTAAGGGTGGGCGGAGGGGTATTACATAAGGCATTGTTACAGTTCCGGTTTTTTAGTTACTATCCTATAGCTATGCTTCTTGCGAAAAATAGGGACGGACGGACTGACAAGTCCATTCCCATATGCCATCGAAGTCATTCGGGGCATATACATACTACTTTTAGGTACAATAAATCTAAAATATTACTTGTGCTTCACTGCTATGCATATTGAGCAACAAACCACGTCATGATGACCACAGAACATTTTAATCACTTCCCCGTGGTGTTCTTCACAAACGTCCGTCGGCAACTCGCTTGAAACTGGCGTTGTAGTTTGTTTCGGAGCTTTCCCGAATCCATCCGCACTCTTATCAAGTACGTTATGACTGTTGGTGAATTTATTATGAGCTTCCACACAACTCCGGCAATAAAACATCTGACAGACGGCACACTGGAATAAAGCTTCCGTGTTTTTGCCATCATCAGCGCACGGTGAGCAAACAAAATCGTAAATAGCGTCAGAAGCCTCAATCACCGACTTTCCAAACTTACTGCCTGTCGCTATTTTGCAGTGGAAATCCCCCTAATCTTTCTGTACAATATACTAATAAATCGAAACAAGATATCGATCTATATATTTACCATGGGGAAAAGTAGTAATATTAAGTTTGTCTTGTATTATTACTTCAACCACTGATTGCATATCAGTCACGAAACATAATTTAAACACTAAAATATAAAACATTTAACTGGACCAACGATATGTTGTACTTGTATGTAATAGTCATATTTCAACAATTTCAGCAGTCCTCTGTGGTAAGAAAATATTTGAAAAAATTGGGAAGTTTACTCCCTGCTGGTACAGTTGTCATAGTAGCCTAGTGGTAGAGCGTCCGCTTCGAGTGCGGGAGGTCGTGGGTTCGTTCCCTGGCCGCGTCATACCAAAGACGTAAACATGGTACCAGTAGCTCCCTTGCTTGGCGCTCAGCTTTATAAGGGAAACTGGCTTCTCTTCTCTCATAGCCTCAAGGCAATGGATACCATAAGGAATGAGGTGTCGAGAGTGATTAATATAAGTTGGATAACTTGTTTCACAATCGACCTAAAATGAATTAGTATAAACCATAGTTGTTTGTTTTCAATGCTATTTTATTGACAAACTTGACATTTACTACGAAAAGTACATTTGGATTGATAGGCAACCATGTTTAATTATCTCACAATCTAAACATAAAAATTCAATACAGTTAAATAATTTGACAAAAATATATAAACATGTACATAAATTTTGTCATGTAATTGTTGATATTTTGTAACCAGAAACGTTGCTATCGTCATTTAAGAGTTACTCACATACCTGGCTAGCTAAATTGAAACGAATTCGGATCTTGGACTCTCAAGATTACAAGTCGAACAACCGAGGAATGGCACGTATTCATGCTTAACGGACAACGTTATCTGAAGAGTTATTTCAATTTCAAAACACTTTGAAGTAGAAGAGTTAAAATGCCTCTTTAATCTCGTTCCTATACACACAATATATCTGAATATAGGTCCGTGTCAGATCTTTATTTATTGCAGCCAAAAGATTTATGACACATAAATTTCTATAGATAAGTGGCAAAACCAATAAGAGTTAGACATTAGGAGTTACATGTACAGGTGTCTTTCCAGGTCTAGGTTCATCGCATATGATGTAACACTGCGGAACGTAGTCACTTTATTCTGTTAGACATGTAGCAACTACAAAAATCAAAGTATTCAAAGTTCTGAGACTAATTTTCATGAGTCCGGTACAAACTGTTTTTTTATTGTCTACAGACCACCTTCTATATTTCCCCGTTATATTAACTACAAGCCTCGGAGTAGACACATTTTTGAACTGTTACATAGCATACATGGAACTCTAGGTCCGTGTCTAAGAACACAGGACATTTTATAATTTATATGCTTCATTTAACCATGGAAGCTTTGTTTTCTGTGAGGTTACCGATTTAACACAATTTTTAAAAATATGATAAAGGTTTAATTTTTAATGGAAGAGAAGGAATCGCTTCTTGCTTTTTCTTCTAAATATAAGAAAACGCAGTTCGAAACGCCTTCACCTCTCAATTCGAGTTCCACTAGGGTCACGAACGTACCTCTCGTATGACACCAATACTGGCTTTTCCAGACTCGAGAGTGACTCGATAAGCAACAAGCTTTCCCATTATCGAGCTAAAATAAATAAGTATAAACTGAACTTTTACTCGGCCAAATTCACCTGATCCTCCTGACCTCTATTAGCATAATTTCACGGTCGATTTACTGCATATATCTATATTCGGCTTTCATTTTGTGAATACGCACGTGGTAAGCTATATTAAAGTATAGATAAATATCGTTCAGAACATGATGTATTGACGATTGGGTCGGTAGCTCAGTTGGTAGCGAATTTAATACTTTATTACTTATCTGTATTTGGACAATGGTGTGTTCGAGTGCTGCAAATAAGGTTTAGCCCTTTAAACGTTTTAAACACCTTTTAATTTAGGCAAACACTATTTTTGTCACATCTTTTCATGTTTTCTGATGATTATATGAAGTAATTGTTGGTTTGGGTGGAAGATCACGTTAGAATTTCACCGATTGGGCACCCACTCGGTGAAATTAACGTGATATTGCACAGCATGAAGGACGTCGTTATATCTGTAAAAAGATATGTATGTAAGCTAGTGTCTTGTGAAATATTATGTAAATCAACAACACGTCGTGTTTTTTTAACATTTTACCATTGTTCACTTGACGGAATGTGAGATTTCTCCGGGCTACGATGCCCTGAAACTGGCCCCAGATAAGTTGGATGGCGTTGAAATCTGGATGATAAGGAGGCAGTTGTAGAACCTCATTGCCATGGCAGCGAAGAAGTTGGTCAATAGAATACTGTGGTGGTGGTTTGTTAACTCGCACAAGCTCTAACAATTGAGTTCTCAGCAGATTTAGTGTAAAGAGTATCCTCTGCTTCAGTAACCATTCTTGAAAAAAGGTAAAAGAATGGTGAGAACATAAAATCTGAAATATATAAAGGTCCTATCATATCAAATTGCACACAATTGAGTAAAAACTACATGTATGTCCGCCTTTCTAATGGTGGACGCTGGGCACTTTTCTGATCTCATCGTATGGTAGGAGGCGTTGTATATGATGATGGCACTTGGCTGCTTGAGATCAGGCAACAGCTTTTCCTCCACCCACTTGGTAAAGTTGTTCCATTCCATCTCGCTGTGGCAGTCTCCCGTAGTAAATCTGGCCTTATAGGTAAGTAAGGCCCCCGGGGACAAAACCGTTCAGGCTACCTGCGTGGACTACAATGATGCGTTACCCGCGGTAACAAGGGGGTATTTCACCAGGTGTGTTTTCTGCTTGCCAGCATTTCTTCACAGTGTAAGCAGTGTCAATCAACGTTTCATCAATATATGAGCTGAAGTCCCCTGTCTTCAAACTCCTTCTTCTATTGGTAAAAAGAAAGTCGTAAAGCGCCGATGTTGGGCCTTTTCATTAATACTTTTCGGTTATCTTTGGTTCTTTTCCATCTGTAGCTCATATATCTAACCATTTACCGTAGGGTTAGGATACTTCCTGGGAATCCAACTTCAGGTGTCAGAGCAGTGTGTAATGCCTTAATGGTAGGTAATTGTTTCCTTACACCGTAGAACTCAGTTATCTTGTTTCGAATATCTGACTGATCGAAAATGTCCATTGATTTGTATGGATCCCTTTTTGATCTAGTGGGCGACAACAGCATTCCAGTCTCCCTTATACATCTATGGTCGTTTATCATTAATACACAGACAACTACAAATCGGCAAAGGTTCCGTAATTGTAACGAAATGTACCGTTTATGCACGATATGGTCACGTAAAATGATTTATTCGGTGTCACACTTAAATTATATTCATGCATAAAGGTCAGGATAAGGTTAGTTTGTCCGGACAATAACTCAACGTGATCCTGGGACTTTAACCATCTATCTAAAATGCTGAATATCCAATGAGACCATCAGGTTTAAACGCTGGGATAATGCATTACACCTAGTCTATCAAGCAAACTGATTGGTATAACACGAGACCTGTATAATCAAGCTCAAATGAAGGGTATTATTTCAAACCCCTGACCACTAAGACAGTGAAGATCATGTAATCAATCGAAAAGCATAAGCTAGCATTTTAAGTTTTTCGAAATATTTTTCCTACTTAATTTTAAGTGGCTCTGCCAACAAACAAATGGAAAGTGCATTGTGGCTGTAGGAGAAAAATATATAGTTTTAATGTTTCAGTTAGGTTCGAGTTTAAAAATCTTCTGTTCGTTCTTTAAGTGTGGTTGAACTTCCATATACTGTCAATCGTGTACGTGTATCAATCAATGCAGTATGTGTTTAATCCATAAATGTATATTTTTATATATAAATATCAACTGGGATATACCAATTGACTGTTATAAGAATGTGACTGCCAAAATTGAGGCTCCATTAACACAGGCCCAACTGTATATACAACAAGTCCAAACAGGAATTAGATGCACAATCTATCCGTTTAAGTTATATTCAGACCCAGTCTTACAAAAAATTTATTTCATTCATGAGAATTAAAGTAAACACTTTTGTACAAACAGCAATAATTTAAGGTTCTTGTTTCATTTCGAAATATATAAAGTGGGAATAAAACAGTTAATGGTATAAGCAGTGATACTTGTGATAACAAATCCCCGGACACGGAACATAGATGTTATTAGTCATACTGTGAGTCTTTGGAGTCATTATTATTGAAGGTTTTATCTTTTTCAAAAGGTTTGAAACATGAAATGCAATGACAACGTAGGTATTTTGCCCTCGAAATTTACCTTCATGTACACATCGACAGTGAAGTGTAGAACGAAAGCATGAAATGCCGATCTGTAGGAACATGTTTTTGTTCGAATTGTGTTACACTTGGCCCTTTTATAAACGGTAGAAAAGGTGTTATAAAATAAAACTAAGATGGGTCACAGGTTTCGATAATCTATTACTCTAATTCGTCAACAATGTATAGGTTTCGATAATCTATTACTCCAATTCGTCAACAATGTATAGGTTTCGATAATCTATTACTCCAATTCGTCAACAATGTATAGGTTTCGATAATATATTACTCCAATTCGTCAACAATGTATAGGTTTCGATAATCTATTACTCCAATTCGTCAACAATGTATAGGTTTCGATCATCTATTACTCCAATTCGTCAACAATGTATAGGTTTCGATCATCTATTACTCCAATTCGGCAACAATGTATAGGTTTTGATCTTCTATTACTCCAATTCGTCAGTATGTAACCAAACGGTAGAAAATTACTACACAATCTGAAATTAACAAATATTAACAATCATAAATATGATATCCAAACTATTCAGAACAGTTACCAAAGTTACAATCCTTTACTTCATAATAACCAACCGAGCTTAAACTCGACGTGTCTAGTGGCTCTTGTACACTTTAACAACATGTTTAATCATAAGACTTGGTCTTAAGACTTACATTTGCAAAAAGGGCAATTGTAAAAAAATACAATAATCCAATCCAAGTTATACATGTAACTCACCAATATATGGTACTGACTGTATTTCCTCCGTCCACTCTCCATTCACACGTGAAGTAACTGTCAGTGCAACTGTAAATTAAAGTGGATAATGTGCAAAGATAGAAATGTGATTTCCACAAACCAGTCAAAAGAATGATGTCGCCATTTTAACATTGCACATTTACATGTACGAAAACCGAGAACTTTACAAGTACCCGTAAATACAATTTAAGCAAAATGCCGAAAAATAATTATACACAATTCTAAAGAAGCTGACGAAGAGATACAACGAAACCCACAACTGTACATACCATAAAAATGAAGAACCTGTCCAGAGACAAAAAATATAACACGACTTCTCTCGTCGAACCCATCTGACAAACTCAGATTTCCTTCGAGTTGTAAGAAGAATTCCTACCCGCGAAAATAACAACTCACTCTAATTAACCAATCAGAAGATAGTCTGGTGTTACCTGCCCCTACCCATACGGTACGGGTCAGGCAGTCCAATAATGGCGGCGCCGACACTATCAATTTTTTACATTGAGTTAATAGGGGGTTTTATGTAGGAGCTGAGCATTTAAAACAAAAAACCTTGCATTATGTGATTTGTCAATACAAACCCAATGTAAATTACTATTAACATTCGATTGACCAGCAAAATATAACGAGAAATAAACAACAGGAAAAATAGCCGTGTTTTCGGACGTGGTAGATATTCATTGGCGTTTCGGATATTTAGTCTCCTGTTCTATATATAGAAATTGAATATTTATGTTTTATTTAAGCAGACACTTGATTTACCGTAGGCCAGTGGGTTAGTCACTGGCGCTCTACTTATACGGGTGAGGTTCGAATCCCACCGGCAACACTTTATGTTTTTAATTTTGTTTTTGGTTCCTTTTCATATTTAAATTTGAACATTTTTAAGCTCGTTAAGAAAAGAAATACCATAAAAAAGTTTCATATCCGAAATGTCTTCTTAAAGTAACTTGTCCGAAATATAGTACACTTACTGGTCCAACTTTTTCAACGTTTACAACGTTCACAGATTGAGCATTCAAAAAACCTTTCGTCTCTTAAAGCTATGTCAATAACTATTTCTAATTAGCCCATTAGTTTTGAATGATCAATACTTTTATTATTTTCACTATATTAACAGTATATTTTGAGCATCCACTGGGCGCCGCCATTATTGAGCTTTGCCTGACGTACTGTAGCATGCCAGTACGACAGGGAACCAGACTAATCAGAAGAGTCCAATAGAATAAACCTACATAACGAACCAAACAGAAGAAATCCAAATAATATTTTCGGTCCGAGATACGTAAAGGTCAGGCTAAAATCCGTCCAAAATACGGTTCGGTCACAACTGTACAGTATAATGCTTCAGTACGTTATCTGGCGGAAAAAGCACTATTTTAATTTCCTGTCATATCAGAAGCTGTAGCCGTACCTCAGTTTGTATCCGACAAACATAGCGATTATTGTATTCATTTCATCTGTGTAAGTGAAATTTAACTTTTTCAACAGAGCTTTCTTTTATTACAGTATAGAAAACAATGTTTGCGAGAAAGGGCTATCACTGCTTTCATTCATATTCAATGCATTCATTGTCTTGGATATCCTGTAAATGGGATCCATTGTTCCGTATTTAGGTACCCGAGCAAATGACTGCTAGCAGGGAATATTTGGACAGATAACTTTGTAGAATCTGCTTGAATAGTAAGGTGTTTTATGACTGTATACGTTCCTTAAATGGCGTTACATCTCCTTCTTGAGCGAACGAAGCAATGGAAGTTCTGGCATTCAATTTAGGCCTTTTTTCGGAAACAAACCTGCATGATCCGGATCTAGCACATGTGATAACCCTCACCCCTCATCGCCCCCTCCCCAATCACGCTTTTCATTTAATTGCATTTTGGGGCCATGTAGGTTTTCGATCGTTGCTGGCATGTGCGTATTGGCGTAACGGCAGCTACGGCCCTGCTAACAATGATATTCATTTATCTATATGTTAAAACATTGTTGTTATTACCAGTAGAGATAAAGCACATATAATAGCGTATGTATATTATGAAGATCAATAGTGTCATATTACCTTCAAATAAATACGTCTTAAACAGTATTGATCCACGAACATATATACAGTAACTTTTGTTTAGTTTGGAGGCTTAACGACGGTCTCTTTTCCAATGTCGCATTGACAATGTATTAAAGTTTACAAAAACACATTATGTATTAACTATATCTGCATTAAAATCAAACACAACGAAAGTGGATCTATTCTAGTTGTTTTGTTTTGAATAAAATTACATTAGACAGTTTGCGGATCCATCCGTTGTCGTTCGAATGTTTCTATATACATGTAGTTTGACTGCAGGAACTCTTTATTCTGCTAAGTGTCCATTTCAAAATTATATTATATTATATTATTATAGAAATTGAATGAACCATATTTATTAGTACAAAATATAGTTTCAATGTGCATACCTTTAAAATAACAGAGTTTTAGTCATACATTGCACATTTGTAAATATGGACAATATTTGAGGCTGGCTTAAGAATATCCTTTAACATTTTGGTTACAGAGAAAAGTATTTTGAAACGTTTAACTTTATACAGAGAGAAGGAAAATTAATCGGCACATGATGAGTAGTGATTATTTCTGAAGACTCAGATTCATTTGAACAATCGTGATTTAATCCAACAAAACCAGCATTATTGTCAAATTATTCTAAAGCTAAGTCAGTTGTTAAATTTTATTAAAGTTGTTTATAACTCGCAATGCACCGGGCGGGTACAATTTTGACCGCGTGAACCTGAACATTTGAACAGGACACTGTAAAGGTCGTTTTTGCAAGATTATATTTGCAAGATTTTTTTCGCTAATTTTCACGAAGGAAGCACTTTGCAAATTCATCGAACTCGCTTAAAGTCAATGATTATATGTAAGATAGAATTAAAAACCTCGCGAATAAATAGAAATTTAGAAAAGCGCGAAATAACAACTCGCGAATATAAATACTTTTACATTATTTTAAGTGTAGTCACTTGTGAGTTTTAGGATTTTTGCACTATCGGATATTTACATTTGTTATATTTCAAAAATTATGATTTTACTGGAAAAACAGTTATCCAGTACTAATCTAAGGCACAATAGAAATATTTTAGTGCAAAGAAATTGAACATTTTTGAGAAAAAATATTTTGACCTAACAATTTGTGACTTAATTGGCACATTTTGCCATATGGGGGTAAAAATACGCATTTCTCAAAAAACTGTTTAAGATATTAACTAAATTCAAACTTTATTACAAAGAGAATAGTAAGGATATAAAAATGCAGTAATAAAATGTTCAAGTTACAGATCTTTGTTACAGATCTATGCCGTCATATCTCAAAACTCGTCCAAATCTGAAAAAAAAACCCACATTTTTGTTGGTTTGTATCGAAATTCCTTCCTATATGTACATTAACCCAAATATTTTATTTTTGTTTTCAAAAACAAAGGTTTTAATCAAACTGTAGGTAAAGTATCATAAAACCCTTGTTATTTTTTTATCATGAAAAAAATGAATTCAGTAAAGAGGGTGGGGTTATAATAACGAGCGTTATTTTAATTTAGATAATGTTAAAAATTTAAGAATACCGATATTCCTAATTTTTCATCTATAAGTATGACATATTACATTAGAAAAAAGGAAAATTTGATCCCCTTTCTGAAAAATCACCACATAAATATAACTTTACAATACCCAAATTCTAGGTATTTCTGCATTTAGCACCTTGATTTGATAGTGTATCCGTAAAAATTAATATTGCGAAAAAGTTAAATCACCGACCCATCATTATTTTTTCCAGAAATTAACTTGCGATATGTTAGTCTCTATAAAAAAACATTGTCAATGAAATGTCTTATTTTGATTTTCAGCAGTGAAGTGGAGACTGAGAAAATATGCACTATTATATCAATACATTATATATCATCGAAAATTACAGACAGGATTAAAATTTCAAGCATAAAATAATAATAAAAATAATAATAAAATCTTTATCTTAAGAAATAAACAGAAATCATCGTTAATACGAAATCGTACATATATCACAATCTCGTGGCCTTCCATGAATATACACAACAAACAGATACAAACTTTCTCAAAGATGCACTCATACATTCTGGGTTTACACTTGATAATATACAAATCTAAAAATATCGGCAAAACAAACATAGTTTATCTTATTTAAAACTTGAATTTGGACAGATGTCTTCCATTTATTAATGACTTTTATATATACGCCATCATGTCATCAACTCTGAAACTATGTTGACAATATATTTCTTTTGTATTCCAATCGCTTTCCAAGAAAAAAGAGTTTCCAAGAAGCCTTTTTTATTTTGCAATATCATTTAAAAAGACTGCTCTACGTTTTTAACATGTACATTATACATAGATTTTAAAAAGTAAAGTAATTAATGGTTTTTATACAAATAAAGGTCATTTCTGCCGGTAAGACACTTTTCGTGGTAAAATAATAGCTAATTGTCAATGTTGTCCTTGGACTTCAAGTTAGAGCACCACGAATTAACATTTTTAAGGCAAGGTTTTATGCAAACAAAGGACAAAACTCTACCCCTCCGTCTATTTACTATTTGTATTTACTTAAATTTGTTCTAATATTTGAACAGTATTTAGCACAGTGAGTTATGGCAAAAAATAACCGTACTGTTGTAACTGATCAACTCTTGATTTTGAAGCTCAACATAACGTTTAATTAAATTCCTGCCTGTGGTTGCAGAGATGAAGTGCCTGGCGGATCGACCGCCGATTTGGACAGTTAAAAGACTAAAACACAACGTAATGTTGGACGACCATAGTTTGTAACCGAGTACGATCTAGTGAATATTCTTTCATAAGATTTTTTTGCGACTTCCTTTAAAGAGCAGTGAAGTTTATTTTCAAAGTTGGAAATCATGACAAGTGAATAAAAGACAACTTCTTGTTTGAAGAAAACAACATGTTTAACATGTAGAAGGTTAACATGACATCACACAGTATCAACAAGACTACTTATCAATTTGACACCAAATAACGCAATAACGTAGAACTCTAATAAAATTTAAACCCTAACCCTATCTTCTACATAATGCTATCACAGTCAACACGAAAACACATCAGGAAAAATTTAATTATATGAGGATAACACCACATTAAAGAAAGAAACTTATTGATTGAACAAAGAGCGTATCGTGTTATCAACACATCATTTTAATATGACTAATATGACCTCTATGAAAACCGTTTTTGCAAGAAGACACACATATCAAACATACTAACTTTTATTCTAGCATATACAAAACATGTAGTGCTTAAAATCGCATACAATACCAATTGTACATTATAAAAAAATAATATAAAGATAACGTCTCATTAAAGAAGAAAATTTATTGATCGAACAAATAAGCTTATCATGTTATCAACATATCATATTATATGACTTATATGACCTCTATGAATACCGTTTTTTGCAAAAAGACACATCTATCAGAAATACAAGTTTATTCAAGCAGACTTGTCCTATTAGCACGTGAGAAACTAATGCATGTATATTGGAGGATAAATTTAACATTGAAAAACTTTAGAACTGTGAAAACTTTTATAATTGTTTTGCTTCTTCACGAAAAAGCGTTATTAGACTGCGTTTCTTTTTCTTTTCTTTTTCACATCATTGAAAATCAGCGCTATATTTATAGCATGCAATTTCGATCTAAAACAAGCTTGAGCAATGATTTCGCATAATTTCGGTAAAGTAATAAAATGCAATATTTCCATATATGTGTATACAGTCAACACGGCCACTCGTGTTAGAATATAAAAAAACGTAGTAATAACCAGTAAGACACCAGTAATAACCAATTAAACTAGAAAAATAAGACAAGTTGTAGTGCCATTCTTTTCATAGTTTTTATTAAATATTAGTTGGATAGCAATTTATTATAGATATCTCTAAATTGCTATTTTGTGCACAGAACAGAGAACTCTCGTTCCTTTTTTTTAATTTATTATAGTAATCTGCTAGTTATAGGGTATGCCGACTTCAAAGTTCACAAAGTCTAAATCGATTTGCATTACAGATTCAGAATGAGCAACATTAACAAATTCAAATTCAAATTCAAATCGATTGGCATAATCAGCAAACAAGTTGCCTTACTATGGCAAAGACACAAATAAACGAATAATCACTATGTTTATATACGTATGTATACATTTAAGAAATAGTTAAACTGTACAGGGCATTTTTTCTTATTAACATACATTCTTTCATATAACTAGATACTTTCACTTGCAGCCGTTTACTATAATGTATTTGTCGACATAAGCGTCCAATTTCTGTACACAAGGCCATGATACGTTGTTAAAGTATTTTTTCTTACTGAAATATATTTGACACATCATAACATAAAATGATATGCAGACTCAACTGCATTATGATTACATAATATACACAATATATGTTCTCTTTCTTAAAGCATCGTTCGTGATGTTACCAAGATAATTTTCAAATACAAAATCGTTTTTATACTTATAATAATAATCCAATTTTGAAATGATATTTATAGATTCTCTCCATTCTTGAATATACTTGTCCCGAATTCTACGCTGTAACCTACATCTAAATATTTGCTAGTAAACATTTTGTCGTGGGTTATACTAAGATAAGTTAACAAAAGGGCATATGTTCGAACATTGACAGTATAGCAATAACTATCATGATAAATTCTCATGTCTTTTTTGCAGTATTTCCCTTACGAGTCTCTATACTTCACGTGTTCAAACTAATTTACTACGGACGGACAGCTATTTTAATAATTTTTGCTATTTTCTCGTATTCTTGCTGCCATTCGTAGAAATCAAAACAAAAACCCGTCCTGCTTTCCACACGCTGAAATGGTACCTCTATATACATTTTGTAGTTCCTAAAACGTATGAGTTCAGTGTAATCTTCACTTTTGAAAAGGTTTATCAATATAAGCACATCGTGATGTTTACCTACAACATAATAAACGCAACATTTGTATGTTTGCCACAAAAATATAAACTGAAGAAAAACTATTTAGTTTATACGCATTTACTTCAGTTCGATTACGGAGAAAGCTCTATAGCTTATCAAATCGCTCACGAATACTCATTCCAAATGGCACCATGATCGTGAGTGAGAGAGAGTGAGTTTTTCATCGCTGCTACCCATTTCGTAGATCGGCGGACTGATGAACATATGACATCGGTGTCTTTGCCCAAATACACCTCCTTCTCGGGCTGGGATTCAAATCGGGGACCTGCCTTTCCCAATGCGAACACCTTAACCTCTGCGCTATCGAGTCCCACTGTTTATTTACAATAGTAGTGAACCCACTATCATGCTCCAAGCTGTACGAATTTAAAACACTGATATTATGTAAGGTCAGGCATATTGAGTAATGCCCAATTTTCAATAAGTGACGCCAGTTTAAATCAATGACTAGAAAACGGCATTGTTTGTTTACCTCCACGTATATAAGTGGGTGTTTTTGTAAACGAAATCGAAACGAGAGCGACGGATATTTTGCCTGGGCAGTGCAATACCGCAAGTGATATTAAATTATTAAATTGTTGTGTCTACGAGGAATGTTCAAATATAAATGCATGTAAGCACATAAAAATGTATCCTTGATAAATTTCAATAAAAATTTTATTTTGACCCCTCGAAGTATTCATCTCCAACAGATATGCAAAGTTTCAGTCTTCTAATCCAATCCTTGAAGGCATTTTCATAGTCTTTTCTAGGTATACTATGAAGACAGTGGAATATTGCTGAACCGAGGTGTTTGCGCTGGAGAAATCTTCGACCAGAAAGGTATTTTTTGAGGAACAAAAAGAAGTCACATGGGGTAAGGTCAGGCGAATACGGATGGTGAGAGAGCACAACAACCTTTTCCTGCTTCAGAAAGTCTTGTACAATAGACGCCTTGTGCGATGACGCATTGTCATGTAGCAATCTGACATTGTCCAAACCAGTTACAGGTCTTCGATTTTTTTAAATATTTCTTCAGTTTTCGAAGAACTTTAGTCTAGTAAAACTTCGCATTTACGGTTTTGCCTTTAGGTACAGCAACCTGAATGGCAGGACCCTTATTTGTGAAGAATATGACATACATTACCTTCTGGACACTCATGGTCCACTTTGCAATGCATGGTCTTTTGCCAGACTTTGTTGCCCATATTTTGTACTGAATCAATTTTTGGGCTCAAAAAAGTGAACCCATGTCTCGTCACCAGTGACGACATTTGCAAAAGACCGTGCATTGTAATTTGGAAACTGTTTAAGCAACATTTTCGCGCATTGCACGCGTGCCTTTTTCTGCTCATCTGTCAACAGATGGGGAATCCATCTAGCACAGATCTTTCTCATTTTCAAATTACGTTTCAGAATTGCATGAGCTGCTCCTAATGAGATGCCAACCATACTAGTTATTTGCCTAGCGATGTTTCTTGCCACAGTAGCAACTATCTAGCAACCATCTTGACAGACGTTGCTGTTTTCGGTCGACGGCCATGTGGTGCATCTTCTGTTGAAACTAACCCACATTTGAATTTCTTAAACCTACGAATAACTGTCGAAAAAGACATTTCATTATGCCCATAAACTACGGATGGCAACGAATATCCGGATATCCGAATATTCGTTCAGCTTCCGAATATTCGGATACGATATAGATATCCGAGTATTCGGTAAATTCGTCCAATTTCAATTAAAACTTAAATATTTACATGTTGTTTTCATGACAATAATTAATTTTCAATTACGGCCGATAAAGTGTCAGTTTACAATACCCCGTTGCTCTGGTGATGACACTTTCTGTAGTCAATCTTTAGCGATAGACAAAGGAGATTATGCAAACAAAAGAGTTTCAATTTCTAGGTGTGAATTGTTGAACAAACATTCAGATTAAGGACAATTATTATGCAAGTATTTTGAAGCCTTGTTTACGCCGATACATATGGAGAAGCGCTTACTTTAGCCATTGCAATTATGAAGTATCTTTTTGTACAGCGCCCCGTTTACAAACATTTAACAAGTTTATTAAATAACTTTACATTTTTTAATTAAAATGAAAATCTTTTCAGGTTGTTCTTAATTGAAGCGTTTCTTTCTCAGTCCTATTAAGCCTCCTGCAGATCTTTAAGGATTGAAGCAGCAGAAAAAGAAAATAAATGTCCGTGCAACGACTCTGTCACGGAGAAAACGAAACCGAAAGTACTACAGTCCTTACAGAGTTAAATCCCGTAATAACAACGTATATCTAATTAATTTTATCCTAATTTTATGACATGAATGATTGAATCTTATAGCCATTAGTTGTCTGACTTAAAATATATAAAAGTAAGTTTTCGGGATAGAATATTCGCCTGGCTAGGGTAACTGTAAGCTATAAATTTTACAATCGCGAAAATATGTGACAAATTGATCAACACCGCATTAGTACATAAAACGACCGAATATCCGGATGTTCGTTCGGAAGGCTGACCGAATATCCGAATACCAATTTGGGTATTCGTTGACATCCCACCATAAACAGAACATATTTCATCAAAAATGTCTTTACACCCAATGCCAAGAATACAACGATTCTTAATACAGGACCGTATATCAACGGCGTACGCTGACCTTCTTCCAACCATTTTTGTATTAGTATACACGAGTAGGTAATGTTTAGCGAGCGATAGACACAGCTAAAGTGAACGGATTTTAATGGGTGTGGTATCAATGTAAAGCTAACTTGTTTATCTACCCAATAATCTTGATTTCCTCCTGATTTTCGCATTATTGAGCGAGATAACGTTCTACATGCATTCATATTTGAACAATCCTCGTATTAAAGTTCAGTCGAGTTTTGTAGTTACTATCGAAGTGCCTTATATTCATTATAACCCCAAAACGATGTTTGGAGGGGGTATATAGAAGACACCCTGTGGTCGGTCGGTTGGTCTGTTGCATTTGTCCGATTCATTTTTCTTTTCCGCAGCATAACTTGAAAACTACTGGATGCTCACTTCATACAATGGTCAAGCACAATGGGACAAAGTGCAGTGTAAAAATACATAACTGTATCTTGACTTATTACAGAGTTATTGCCTTTTGTTACTAGCATAACTTGAAAACTACTAATTGGAATTCAATACAACTTCGTACAATGGTCAAGCACAATGAGAATAACTAAAATGTACAAGAACTATATATCTTGACCCATTACAGCGTTATTGCCAAGAACGAAAACTCTGTTTTAGTTTTTACCTTATACTTTGTCACTCATAACTTCTTCAGTGAACAAAACAGTCTTGCGAGGGTATTAATTACATTTTAGTAATAGATCTAGTTTTGCAAAGTTATATATTTTGATTACAGAATTTAAGCATTTTCATTTTCTGTTTTATTTATTTGTAACTGATTTTGATTTTAACAATTCTTAGTAAGGAATGTCATAGAACAAGACACACTATCTAGAAGGAAAGTGTTCTTTGTCACGTTTACACGCATGTTAAGATATTAATATTATAGTAATCCATCCAAAGTCAAATCCGTGACGTATGATGATAAATAACCATAGCCTTGTTAATAAAGTGAACGCATTTTAACCTGAATTGAAAAAGATCCACTTGGCAATGCTACATGCTAGATATCTAGGCACTAGGCCTTGTGGTTCTAGACTTGAAGAGTTTTAAAGTTTTGCTTAATACAAAATCCTATATAAGATAAAGTGACCCCCCGGTTGGGGACATTTTGACCAAGAGGTCAAAATTTGAACAATCTTGGTAGAAGTTCATAAGGCAATGTTACATGCTAAATATCTAAGCTCAAGTTTTTTAATTCCGTTGCTATAGCAACCAGAGTTCTGCATGGAATTGAATTATGTGAACAGCTGTGATATGGCTTCATGCAAGGTATATCCTGCCAAGTGTCATCAACATTGGCCTAGTGGTTTCAGAGGAGATTTTGTTTGAAGGTAAATGTGAACGGACGACGAACGAAAATGTGAACGGACGACGTGTGATGCAATTTTATACTGAGTCAGCTCTTTAGAACAAGAGTATACATGTATCCGAAAGAGTTTGTTAATGCACTCATATATTGGGACTTGTTATTTCAGTGTCTTTCGAAAAAATACAATCGCGTAGACAAAATAGTTAAAACAGTAGGCAACAGAATGCAGTATTCAAAGAAACTTTCTACGTCAGTTGTCACAGCTGAAGCTTTTTCAAAGAAAAATGCAAAAACATTGGATTATTAAGTTTACTTCTTTACCTAATTGCAAGTCAAAGTAATTCCGCGTTTGAGTAGTTGCAAGCCATAAGCAATTTCATCATGAATAACTGGTCGTAACAATATTCTTTCCAGTGTTTATGATAGTGTGAAAAAAGATATGGATTGTGGTACATTATACAATTATAGACTAATTTTGAGGTAAATACATAGTTTTGAGGACCTGTTAAAAGTGATATTAAGCCCTAGGTCAATATCATTTTTTCACAGGTCCGTAAAACTGTGTATTGACCGAAACATTAGTCTAAAATTATTATATCGTATACCTCATAAAACGAAGTGAAAATCATGCGAAAATATAACAGAAATAAAGTCTTAAAATCCGTGCAGGTCTACACATACAGTGTGGACCCGGCAAGTGAGCGCTATCAACCAAATCATGAGTAAGTATCTATGACAGGTATACAATATAAGATAATGTACATACAAAACTAAAATTTAAATTGATTTTGTATGCTTTATACGGGAAATAAAAATAGTCATATAATTAAATTCTGAAAAAGATACATCTGTGACATGCTAATCTCTAACTTTGGTAGATGCGTACTTGAAGTGGGCATATGTGATGAAAACGAAATCTATACATCGGTCTATATCGGTTAAAAGAGTACATTTTCATTTAAAAACGTATTTAGTAATGACTAGTAATTTCGTGAGTTTGGACTATGCTAGTAAGGTTAGTGAATATGCATTAAGGACAAATTGAAAGTAGGTAATGGTGCACTTATGTACTAATAAAACGTAAGTAACGACGGAGACATGTATATCAATTGCAAAAAGACGTAAATTGTAAAATTACGTTCGTCAGATCAATATCAAAAATTTAATGCAAGTTTTTTAAGCAGACATCGCTGAAATTCCTATGGTCAAGTGCAACACAGATAACAAACATGAGCAAAAGAAAAATGCTACTCAATGAAATAGGTACATTTAAGATATCAAATTAAAAGACTGTGTCTGTTATGGGATAGGAAACCTGCATACAGACACTATTTTTATCAAAACGTAAGTGAAATTCAGTTGCGTAACGAATAAATCTTAGGCTGCATTTACATATAGTTACATAAGTTTCTTGTACAAGACATGAAGTTAAGAACTGTTATGACTAATAAAAGAATTGTTCATAATCTTAACACTTATTCTGAAGCAACTTTTGTCAAACTTTATGTAACATGAAATGACATATTTTCTCGGGTTAATCCAGTTTATAACAAACATTTTTAGTTACCAATTCATTCAGGTTTACTAGGCTCTTGAGATACTTGATGACAGACATGACACTTTTTCTTCAAACCGTAAGCTACAACGTTTACAATTCAATTGTATACAATATATACAATTTACACAACAGGATTTGAATTATGTTTTTGGTAGAGACTCATTTCGGAACATAACTAGTGTCTAATGTTTGTGAATATTCCCTACTTTACAGTATATTTCCTATTCCTTTTTTCTTCTTTACAATTAGTACTATTGCTGTTGCAACAACTAGTATTAGGACGGTTGTTACGTCTACATTTGTTTCTTTTTCCATAACTTTAACTTCTACGCCTAACACAAAAATGTTATAACTTCCTCTGCGACAACGACTACTACATTTACGACACTTTGGACACATCTATCTACATACTACTTTTTCATTTGTTGTACATGTAAATGCAGCAGCTGTTTTGTGGGTGTAACTGTTACTTACTTGGAATGTTCTGCATGGCATGGTTACCACCCCAATTTTCAAACACCAGGATAGTATATCGATCTGCACCAATGTCTTCAGGCCTTATGCAGTCTGACTCTATCATGCAGCATGTTTGTAGTTTTTCTTGGAGGACTGGTATGAATTCAGCGGTGACATCAAGTTCTGTGTCACGGGGAGCCCGTAATATATTCACGCGTGGTGTTTCTGAAACTGTACAAATAGTGCTTTGGAAAAGAGCTATCGTCATAATAACTTCCAAAACATCGTCCTTGTTATAGTTGTGTAAAAGTTTTGTTCTCCAAATATTTTATTTTAATCTCGATACCTATAAAGTCCAATTATCCTCATTTATATTCACTCAAATTCATTTCACGTCATGTGAACGATAGCCAAAAGCATTCTAGCATTTGTACCACGTGACAGTCCAACTGAATTCCATATCGAGCTCGCTGATATAACTGGTCTCTTTCTATCCACCTAAATTAGTTTTGAAGCCAAAAGTAGCGCTCACCTGTATATCAATTGCCAATAATACAAGGGGTCATGACTTTAACATAATTCATAGAGGTCCACTATATAAGCCTATGCGAAATCAAGTGACCCCCCCCCAACTGCCTCTGCCCCGCCCCCCATACCCCTCCCCCCCATTCCGGCAAGGATTAATTTTCAACTGGGGTCATGATTTGAACAATCTTGGTAAAGGTCCACAAGGCAATGCTACATATCTAGGTTCTAGGCCTCGTGGTTTCAGAGAAGAAGACATTTAAAGTGTTTATATGTAAAGTAAGAACCCCACCCCCCCCCGCCCCCGGGATGGGTCAGTTTTCACCTAGAAGTGATGATTTGAACAATCTTGGTAAAGGTCTACTAGACAATGCTACATGTAAAGCCAAGTGACCCCTGGGCGGAGTCAATTTTGATTCGGGGGTCATAATTTAAACAATGTTGGCAGAAGTTCACTAGACAATACTACATGCGAAATATCTAAGCCTTAGGCGTTGTGGTTTCAAAGAAGAAGATTTTAAAAGTTTTTCCTATATAATCCTATGTAAAACTAACTGACCAGCCGCGCGGGGTCAATTTTAAGCCGGTGGTCATAATTTGAACAATCTTGGTAGAGGTCTACTAGACAATGCTACATGCCAAATATCTTAGATCTAGGCCTTGTGGTTTCAGAGAAGAAGATTTTTAAAGTTTTTCCTTTTTTTTGCCATAGCAACCAGAGTTCTGCATGGAATGTTGACAGACGACGGACGACGGACAATCATCCATTAGAAAAGCTAACCCTGGCAAAGCCATATGAGCTAAAAAGGTAGATTTCATTTATGTTACCCATTTCAATATTTCATATTCAGTTACCAATGGCTAGATCATTCTAAAGAATTATGATGGTAGTTGCACATAACGGTGGTGATGTGAAATAAAGAGGTAAATATACATTGTTGAGAATAACACCGATTTCTGTAAAAAAAAAAAAAAAATAATATCAAACAGGGAATGCCACGTACCAAAAACGCAGCCTCCCCAAAACGAGCCCCACAGCACCCAGAAGTGCACACCACCAACACACACACACACACACACACACACACACACAATCATGTACACACACACACATACACTACCAACACACACTAGCATACAAAGCAAACACACGAGGACAAAACGAACAATTAAAGGAACACAGTGGGGCACCGCCTTGGAACGGTCAGTGGCAAAAACACCACTGGGGAGCTTAAACCGGTTTATGGTGCGCACCCAACCTCACTCTTACCCCCACCATGTTCCAAAGTCACAGGACAGTGTAAATAAAAGTAATCCCTGCTAGGTGAATCTCTAACACACGCAATGGAAACAAAAGGCATGGTATGTAAAACACAAAAATATGCTCGTGTATAAATATATAAAAAGCAAACCTTGAGAACCAAAAAACGTATGTACTCAATGCCTTTGCAGAAGGCAGAGCACCAAGAGAAACACCCTTAAGGGCCCGAGGACAGAAATCAAAACAGTTTCGTCCCAGTGGGATTTAAAAACTGCCCATCACAGAGTCCTCCCCCTCTTCCGTCAGACACAATCAAAGAGGGAAGCATAGCGTCCAACTGTAAACGGGTTGAACACCAAACATGCGGTGTGTCTCAAAACAGTTGGGTCGTAACCTCTTTTAACAAAACGTTTTATAATTTTAGCAAATACAGTTGGAAAATTGCCATGACCCAAAATCTTACGAAGTTTGTAAACCACATCCCCATAATCAAAGCGCTGTGAGCGCTAAGGCCTGGGGGCTATAGGCTTACTCCCCGAAAAACAACTTTTGACCAACGTGTTTTGCGCTGAACCTTACCTTAAGCGCGGGTCGAAATGTGCAGAGGACGAAATTCAATATATGACACAGAATGAATGATTCACAAATATATGGGTGGCAGGGAAGTTTGTTTTATTATAAAACTTACGAAGGACAAGACCTTGAAACAGAAATAAACAAAGCAATACCAGCAATGAAATATAAATACAGTACTGTACAATGTGTATAACAGAGAAAACCAAAAATGATTCTGGGTTACCTTGTAGTTGTAATCGGTGACACCGTTCACTGGGCCTTGACATGCAGCGTCCTCGATAAATGGCGGGTGATTTTGATCACGTGAGTTCCTTCTCATAAATGTACGTAAATTATATCTTTTTTTAGAGAAATTTATTTTTAGGTAAATATATATGTAATCGTTCGTAAATAACAAAGTTGTCAATGAAATAACATCGGAAATTGGAAAATCAAACTACAAACTCTTATATCGAGCTCCGTACGTTTCCGTAAATTTCCGTAAATATCCGTACTTTTCCGTGATATGCATATGATTATCTTCCGTAATCAGCTAACAGCGCATTAATTTCTAAAACAGAAAAAATGTGTAATGCAGCCCGTAAGCTATATACCTTCCTGCAATCGTTTGAAGTTGAGTTGTATGTACTCTTTTTATTTGTAATATGTTCTTATCATATGCGACATTCAAACAGAAGATTGATCTGGTCTGTCTTGCACTACTTTCGCATAGCGCATGTTTACAGTTGTTATTCGCACATAGCACAGTTAAATTTCTTGCAGTGTTTGAAATGTGGTATGCTAACTTAGGCCTAGGGGACTTTCAGTCCCCAGGCCAAAAATCGGGTTTTGAATTACCTTCTCGCAGAAGAGTCTTTAGATTACTATTGAATTTCAAAACCAAATCAGACTCGTACAAAGCTGTTTGTAAAGAGGCGCTACCTATATATTCGTCCCATAAATCAACATATACATTTTGTATACATAATAACCTCATAATATACAATATTCATGGATATAATAATAGAAAAACTGGGTTCTATTTTTAATACTTTAAACGATGTTAATGTTACCCTTCTTTCATATTCGAAATCGTTTCTTATTTTTTGCAATATCATTGAACAAAATGTTGTGTTTTATGAACAACATGTACTTTTGTTTTAAAAAGCAACATAAGGAATGTTTTTTAACAAATAATAACCTATTTTGCCGGTAAAATATTTGTTTTCGTACTATAAATGGTATTAGTAATTTATCATTCAAAGTGGTTAAGGGCCTTTAACAAATATCTAATGTGTGTACCACATGCATTGTGTATACGTTCATGTGTGTGCGTGTGCATGCGTACATGCGTGTGTGTGCTGCTTAAATTCTGTAATTTTGTGATCAAAGGTATCACTGTCGTTAGGTGTTACGTAATACTATGTATATTGTTTGTCAAAAGCAGAGACTTGTTTACAACTTATGTTTTATCATCAAAATCAAGTTCCGCGAGTTTTAAATCAGAAACCAGTATTTGTTTCGTACTTCTCTTCAAATTTAGTGTGCCTTTTACTTTTTCTATGTGGTTCTTTTTTATTGTTTTCAACAGTGAATGTTTGTAATTATTTTTCAGTCAATGCTGAAAATCAAAATAACAAGAAAATTTATTGACCCTGTTTTTTATAGAGACTAATATATTCCTAGTTAATTTCTGGGAAAATAATGATGGGTCAATGACTTAACTTTTTCGCAATATTAATCTTTAGTGATACAATGTCATATCAAGGTGCTATATGCAGCATTAGCTAGAATTTTTTTGTATTGTAAACGTTTATGTATGTCGTGTGTTTTTCAGAATAGGTATCAATTTTAAATCTTTTCTAGTGTAATATGTCATACTTTAGGATGAAAAATTATA
Organism: Saxidomus purpurata; assembly: GCA_022818135.1. Classification (NCBI taxonomy): domain Eukaryota; kingdom Metazoa; phylum Mollusca; class Bivalvia; order Venerida; family Veneridae; genus Saxidomus; species Saxidomus purpurata. The sequence goes on along the minus strand of JAFMSR010000017.1, from coordinate 41,493,065 downwards.
GGTCGTGGTATTTTTATCACCATCTGAATAAATAGTACTCCCCTTATCATTACCCCACCCACTTTACTAAAAAAAATCATTTTTGATAAATTAATATTTTCATGATGAATGAATGAAAAAATAAAAAAGGGGGTCAATGCGCATATAAGAAAGAAATTCAACTAGGACTATCACTGGAGGTGATGAATACCCCCTCCCCCCCGAACATCCCACTGACACAGTATTTAAAATTCATGTAATATTTGATGCTTTGATTATTGGACCTGCACATCTTAAGGCTTCTGTGAAGTATAATTAAATTTTGACCAGCGGGTTTCGAGATTAAAAGCGCACAAGATTTAACTATCTCAAGCCCCTGTGACCTTTGATCTAGTGACCCGAAACATGGACCATGCACAATTAGGCATGGCGCTTATCACTTCTATGAAGTATCATTAAATTCTGACCAGGGGTTTTGGAGATTTAGCGTCCACAAGATTTTACCAGCTCGAGCCCCTGTGACCTTGACCTTTGACCTAGAGACCCAAAACCTGGACTATGCACAACTTAGCATTGTACTTATCATTTCTGTGAAATATCATTAAATTCTGACCAGGGATTTTGGAGATTTAGCATCCACAAAATTTTACTATCCCGAGCCCATGTGACCTTGACCTTTGACATAGAGACCCGAAACCTGGACCATGAACAACTAGGCATTGTACTTATCACTTGTGTGAAGTGTCATTAAATTCTGACCAGGGGTTTTGAAGATTAAGCGTCCACAAGATGTTACCATCTCAAGCCCCTGTGACCTTGACCTTTGACCTAAAGACCCAAAACCCGGACCATGCACAACTAGGCACTGTACTTATCACTTCTGTGAAATATCATTAAATTCTGACCAGGGGTTTTGGAGATTTAGCGTCCGGAAGATTTTACCATCCCGAGCCCCTGTGGCCATAACCTTTGACCTAGAGACCGAAACATAGACCATGCACAACTAGGTATTGTACTTATCACTTGTGAGAAGTATCATCAAATTCTGACCAGGGCTTTTGGAGATTTAGCGTCCACAAGATTTTACTATCCCGAGCCCCTGTGACCTTGACCTTTGACCTAGAGACCCGAAACATGGACCGTGCACAACTAGGTATTGTACTTATCACTTGTGTGAAGTATCATTAAATTCTGACCAGGGGTATTGGAGATCTAGTGTCCACAAGATTCCGTCTACAGACAGACAGACAGACGGACAGACAAGCTGAATCCAGTATACCGCCCCCACCCCCCCCCCACCTCCCTAACACTTTGTGTTCGGGGGGTATAATAAAAACTGACAAATAAATGTTTTTTTATATTACAACGAGCTTTGAGATATGACGGCATAGGTCTGTTACAAAGAACTGTAACAGGAACTTGTTATAACTGTTTTTTATATCATAACAATTTGCCTTTTAATAAAGTTTAATTTAAGTAAATATTTTAAATAGTTTTTGAGAAATTAATATCTTTGTACCCCTACCCCCATTTTGATATATGGCATAATTTGTCAATTTAGTCACAAATTGTGAGTCAAAATATTTTTTTCAAAATTGTTCAATTTTTTTGCACTTAAATATTCGTATTGTGCCTTAACTTACTACTGCATAATTGTCTATTCCAGTTAAATCATTATATTTGAAAAATAACAAATGTAAATTTCCGGAAGTGCAAAAATCCAAAACCTTACCAGTGACCCTCCTTAATCAGTCTACAACAGCACAAAACAGACACACATTAAAATTGCAGTATGCTGATTTAAACTTGTTTGTCGAAAATCATATCGTTGTGTTAACAGTAAAATAAATATTCATTTGGTTCACTGATAAACTTTACCTATTGTTGTTTTGATACCAATAGTTCAGTCAAACCCTAGTATGTCTCACCAATTCTTACCTTTTATTCTTCCAAAAGACGTCCACTCATTTATACCATCCTCGATTTTCTTATTCATCTCGAAAGCCATTTGCTTTGCATTCCTTTGCCTACATTTTTTAGAGAACTCATTTCCCAGCATCGTCGTCTTTTTTGCAGTTTTGATGTCTACAAAGGTCTGAGCATCGTTCATAGAATTTTTTAATTTATCCAGTCGAAGATCAACTTCTTCCAAAATATCATCAATCTTCTTTCCGTAATCGGATATCTCCCTTGTTAGCTCTTTGTGTTTTTCCTTTACGTCTTGAAGTGACTGCTTCTCTATTTCTTCGACCCTGGCAATGATACGCCTTTTCAACTCGTGTATGTCATCAATCATAGCATCTCGTTTCTGGTTCAACAATTTCTGTTCGTCTTGCACCTTTGATTTTATTTTGTTGAAATCATTCTTTATGTTTTCTAACGATTCTTTTGCTTTCTTCTTATCGTCCCTCTTTAGAAGTCCCTTCGTTATATTAGGTATGTATTCCACGCCTTCACATGATCTGCCAACATTAAAATAATTCAATGTGTTAGTAACCAGTTTGGCTTTAAATGAAAAGATATGAAGTAACAAATGCAGGATACAGTGAAGATGTGGCAGTTTAAACATGATCGGGAAGACACATTACGACGGATGAGTCTGATACAATATAATATAATCTAGTATAAAGTTTCATTATTACACAAGCAAGCGCTGTTTGCATGAATATTCGGTAGTTTCCGTAAACATATCATGCATCAACAGATACATTCTGATGGAAAATCTGTATGTTTTGCACTTATCTCTGTTATGAAAAACCACAAGTTAAAACTATAGAAAGCAAAATGCAATTTCGGCATTGCTTGTCTTCCATAGAAAACAATCTCATTCTCTAAACGTTTTATAATCAGGGAAGGATCTCACTTAAAGCACAAAATTTGAGTATGGTTTATTTTATTCGCTTTTTGTTCGTTTGAATAGTACTAAATTATATCTATTAACACTTAACAAGGACTGGTACGCTGAACATCATTTCAAAAATAAGTTGAAAACTGAATTAAGAATTTCTCGTGGTTAGGAATATACATATTTTCTCAAGTCACTCTATATCAATTTGCACTATTTTATTCTAGCACGCACTTATCATTATAAAAGCGCGCGTACTGTTGTTGAAGCACAAAAACCTGTAAGTATTTTCGAATTATTTGTAATTCAAATTGATGGCTTCTCAAGTGTACCCTCCTTTACACTGCACGCCTTAGCAAATAACAATTAAACATGTCTTAAATCAGAATGAGAGATCAATGGCTCAAAAAGAGAAATGCACATTTTCGCATAAGTTTTCCTTTTAAAAAAGGAGCGCTCTATAACTTTAAAATGAATTCGTACGTAACGTCATCTTAGACCCCTTAGGCAGTTTGCAACAAATGCATTAATTTTAGTCACAACACTTTGAAAATCCATGCGAATTCGGACGAACATAATATGTTATGATGGGTGCTGTGTTTCGGTATCACTTTTGCTGACGTTCAAATTACTAAGAATTAGCGCCCGTTGAATGGAAATTAGATAACTTCTTGCTTTATCTCAATCTACGGATCGATAAATTAAATACATAAAGGTGTAATTCAACAAGAGCTGTCACTCCCAAGTGACAAATGCCCAAGAAATGGCCACGATTGAATATGGTTCTTATTTTAGTATATGAAGCAAGACAGTCTGACAGAAATTTACTTAAAACAAGAACATTATCAAGGTCGGATAATTAAAAAAAGGTAGACAACGTTGAGTTAGTTATGGTTCTTATACACTGCGCTTTCTTTCATTATGCTCTATCGTTGTATGAAGTTTCAAGTAATTCTCGTTAATATGTTTGCAGTTATTCAAAAATAGGGCAATATATGGCTTGGGTTCTTGTACACGGGACTTCCCTTGTCGTCCTCCCTCATTGCGTGCAATTTGAATAAATTTCCTTCATTACCTTTAGAGTTATGCTCTGGACAAGACAATTTTACATAGGCGGATAATTCAAAGATTAGGCAAGGTAGAGTTACGGTTCTTGAGTACGATACTAGTACTTTTCTCTTATGCATTCTCTTACAGTTTGCAATTTGTAAGAATTTCCTTTAGTACTTTAAGGGTAATGCTCCGGACACGGAAATGTAATAAAGGGGTAAAATTAAAAAAACAAGGTAGAGTTACAGTTCTTGCACATTGCATTCATCTAATAGCGCTCTATCACTGTATGAAGTTTCAAGTAGTTCCCTTCCGTAACTGTGCAGTTATGCTCTGGACAAGAAAATTTAGTTAAGGTAGATAAATAACAATAATGCAATAGACAGTTATAGTTTGTGGACACAGCACTTTCCCTGAGTGTCCTCTTTCATTGTTGGTGATTTGAATAAATTGTCTTCAGTACTTTTAAAGTTATTATCCGGACAAGAAAATGCACCAAATGGGGTAATATAAAAAATTAAGCAAGGTAGAGTGATAGTTTTGGGCACTGCACTTTCGCTTATTCTGCTCTATCACTGTACGCAGTTTCAAGTAAATACTAAGTTTGTAGTTATGATCCGGCCAAAGAAATGGGGACGGACGGACAGATAAGTCGATTTCTATATGCCACCGAAGTTATTCAGGGGCATCAAATACCGTTTATAGGTAAAATAAATCTAAATCATTACCTGTGCTTCACTGCTATGCAGATTGAGCAACAAACCACATCATGATGTCCACAGAACATCTTAATCACTTCCCCGTGGTGCTCTTTGCAAACATCCGTCGGCAACTCGCTTGAAACCGGCATTGCAGTTTGTTTCGGAAATTGTCCGAACTTAGCCGAACTCTTATTTAGTACGTTATGATCTTTAGTGAACTTATTGTGAGTCTCTACACATCTCCGACAGTACAACATCTTACAGACGGTACATTGGAATAAAGCTTCCGTGTTTTTTCTATCATCAGCGCATGGTGAGCAAACGAAATCGTAAATAGCATCAGAAGCCTCCATCACCGATTTTCCAAACTTACTACCTGTCGCCATTTTGCATTGGAAACCCCCTTAAACCGTCTATACAAAATACTAGTAAAGCGAAAGAAGAAATCGATCTATACATTTTACATTGGGAAAAAGAAAGTAGAAATATCAATTTAGCCTCCTATAATAACTTGCACTTCAACCACTGAATTCATGGTTTTAACACTAAAATATAAAACATTTAAGTGGACCAACCCTATGTTGTGCATTGTACTTGAATGTAAATGTCATAGTTTCAACAAATAAAGCAGTCCTCAGGAAAGATAACTCCTTGATGTAATTTACATGTTTCTAGTCGTAGTTGTTTTCAAAGTTGTTTTAGTAACTACCTTGACACTTACTAAAGACCACATTGGAAATAAGTAGCTAAACTTGATAGGCTATCATGTATAATAATAAATCTTAAAATCTAAGTAAAATATTTCAATACAGTTGAATAATTTGAGACGATGTAATTGTTGTACTTTTGTGAAATAATTTCTGTGATATTTGTTGTAACCATGATCTAGATATATCTATATGTTGAACATGCTTATTATAACCAGTGGAAATAAAGCCGATAAACCAGCGCACTAATAGGTCTGTTATGCATATTATCTTCAAATAAAACACGGCGTAAACCGTATATTTCATCAAACAGTAGAATCTATTTACTTTTTTTTTTGTTTCGAGGGCCTTTTTAGTCATTGTGGCAAAGACGGTCTCCTTTCCATTGTCGTGCTTGCACTTTTGTCTTTGAATCAAGAAAAAACGGCGAAGCGGGGGGGGGGGGGATATTTTTTTTTTTGTTTTTTTTTTTTTTTTTTTTTTTTTTTTTTTTTTTTTTTTTTTTTTTTTTTTGTTGGTTGTTTTGGTTTTTTAAATTTTGGTTTAAAATGATATACAGTATATAGATTATGTTACACCTCAATACCTTTGATTAATGTCACGTATGTCTCTCACAGTAGACCTCTAACACTTCCTGGCATGAAAAATAACTACCGTCTTATACAAAGCTTCAAAACATGAGTTCAACAGCGGATATCATTAAATAGAACCATTTTGAGTTAACGTGGTAATTTCGTATCAAATCACAGTTATGATGTTCCATATAACTTCAAAACGTGTTCCTAGACATGGAAACGATCGATTTTTCATGACAGCAGCATGTATTACATATTGTACAGCATACCGATTCAAATAGAAAAATAATAATTTAAACCAATAGATTGATATTCTTTTATTCTACCAGATGGATAGATACACATCAGTATTTTAGTGATTACAATTTCAATAATACAAGAAATCAAATACAATAGTGTATAATTAGGTACATTGCACAAAAAAGCGACAGTTTAAAGTAATTTAAGTCAGTATTAAATGGTAATTACACAGTGATATTGTATACATTGTACGAAAACTTACAGTCACGGCATGGAGTAATAATTGTACATGTATGTAGATGTTGCAAAATGGCAATAAATATGTAATCAGGAAAATGAGATATGTATTTGCCATCTCTGCGATAAAATCGAACGCAACGATAGTAGATCTATTTTAATTTTGACGGCAGTTTGTTTTCAATACAGGAGTTGTCAGATGTCAGCACGCTTCGCTGTTGGAACAATTTTGATCATTTCTGTAAAAAGTTTAAACTTGTTTAAGTCTGTAATCATTTCTTAGTATCAAATTATATATACATTAACATTTTCTTGAATTTTTAATGAATCAAATAAGTGATTACTGAGATATGAGTACAAGATATGCACTCACGAAAAACTTTATCAAAATCCAATTTAAAAAATTCTAATTTACGCTATATTCAATCGAGAGCGAACTAATTTTAACGTTTGATAGCACTGAAGACTTCACTGTAGTTTCAAATCAATCCAATCATACGCTACTGAGATATAAATCTCATTAAAATCATATCCTAAATTACGCTCCTCTACTCATTAAGCGAAATGAGCGAATCTGATTTTAATGAGATTGCTGAGATATATGACTAATAGCAGCTTGGATGCAAAACTTTAACCAAAAATTCTAGTTTGAACACCGGTCATAATCTGAATCAAATTTGGTCAAGAATTATCTAAACTGACTGACTGATACCATTGAAGGGTTTGATAAAGTTCAAATCAATCGCTTCACTTGTATTGAATACTCTGTTCGAATATGTACTCCCCAATAGAATTGTTCTGGCGCCTACTCCAATTAACCTTGTTTGTATCCAAATAGCCCAATACCGGTAAATTCGATCATATAAGGTTTGTCTATTTTTATATATCTGGCATTTTTTTCTATTCTGTATATTTTTGTTGAATAGGTATCTGGTTATACGTTAAACCTATTGTTTGTGCCTGCACTATTTCTTAATGACCTGTTTGTATGAGCCTCTGTTAACACTGTGTTACAACCCAATAACAGACATAAAACTTATTTCTTATTTGTTTTTAAAGCATCCTTTGTGTTTTAAGCATCATTATTGACACGTTAACCCAATGTGCGCAATTTGAAAGATGATACAACTTTAAACTTTATGATGACCAAAAACACTTTCACGCGGGCTGTCATGTACATGTATTTGAACTTATCACGGTAGTGATACAAATGGCTTCCGATGCCTTCCTAGGCTTGGCACTATGAAGTGCTACTGCTAAAATAAATAATTTTATTACATTTACCTATGATCCATTGCTATGCATATTGAGCAGAAAACCATGTCGTGTCGGCAACAGTACATCTTGATCACCTCTCCGTGGTGCTTTTCGCAAATGCCCGTCGGCAACTCGCAGGAATATGTGTCTGTTTGTTTCGGAGCTTGTCCGAATCCATCCGAACTCTTGTCAAGTACGTTGTTGTTTTTGGTGAACGCATCCACACATATATCTGGCAATAAAATACCTGACAGACGACACACTGGTATAAAGCCTACGCGTTTTTGTAATCTTCGGGGCACGGTAAACAAGGGAAATCGTATAAAGCTTATTGGTATGTCGTTCTAGCCGCTATATTGGACGCAAATATTAATGAGACTACAGTCGTTGCAATTTAACGTTTGCAGTAGAAATGGGTTTTAATATTCAAGTTTTAATAAGGTATCCATCCAGATCAGTAGTATAAAATGGAGTGTTCCCCCCCGAAATTTTGCCCATACCCGAAATTTTGCCCATACTGATATTTACGATATGTTGACGCATGAACGATGTAGGGGAAGTAAATGCTACAGAAACTGGTTTCTATCACCGCAAGAGTGATACCCCCGAATGGAGACACATTGTTTTAAAAAGTGTTTCCACCAACCGCGATAGAGTAAAAACATCACGCATGAGTCCGGCCTGATGAAAAGGGTCACAACCGGTTAATACGTTCACTCGTGTCTCTGGTACTGGAAAGATCACCATGGGTGATAAAGAGAAGGAACAAATTCTGCAGCGATATTATTTTGAGGAGAAAAATCCCGCCGCTTACGCCGGTCCGCAGAAGCTATATCGTGTTCTTGAAAAGAAACAAGGTCCATAGAGGTATAAAATAATATGATCTCGTTTGACACAGTGAATCCTGGAAGTCTGCGAGGATGCCAGAGACAGTCGCAGACCGTTGTATTTGACCTGGGGAGGGAAACAGAGGTCGAAAATGACCTTAACTCGTTTGGCACCAAGATCCTGGAAGTCTGCTAGAGTGCCAAATACAGTCGCAGACCATTGTATTTGACTAGGAATGGTTCCTAGAGGTCTGAACTGATCTTAACTCATTTGGCACTGATATCCTGAAAGTCTGCGAGGGTGTAAAAGACAGTCTCAGACCATTGTATTTGACAAGGGAAGGTGCATAGAGATTGAAAATGACCTTAACTCGTTTGGCACCAAGGTCCTGGAAGTCTGCTAGAGTGCCAAATACAGTCGCAGACCATTGTATTTGACTAGGAATGGTTCCTAGAGGTCTAAACTGGTCTTAACTCATTTGGCACTGAGATCCTGAAAGTCTGCGAGGGTGTAAAAGACAGTCTCAGACCATTGTATTTGACTAGGGAGGGACCATAGAGCTCAAAAATGACCTTTACTTGATTGGCACCAAGATCCTGGAAGTCTGCGAGAGTGCCAGAGATAATCGCAGACCGTTGCATCTGACTCGGGAAGGCGCATAGAGGTTTGCATTGATTTTTGTAATGAGACCCTAGGCATGAATGGGTTAAAAATGTGTTAAGTAGCAAACATTGGCAACTTGTTGACTGGTTCTATGAACATAAGACGATGTGTATATCGCCTCAAAATCGAAATAGTGTGTAAATCTTACATGCATGAGTCGGTTTTCTATAGGATGTGTAGTAGAGCAAAGGTCACATAATATATCTCTACAGGGGTATAGTAGGAATTCACTATTATATATATCAACACTATAAGCCACACGAAGTGACAAGATGAGTCATTCAGGAGGTATGATGAGGTATTGAGGAGGTAATGAGGAGGCATGAGGAGGTAATGAGGAGGTACGAGGAGGCATGAGGAGGTAATGAGGAGGTATGATGAGGTATTGAGGAGGTAATGAGGAGGTACGAGGAGGTTATGAGGAGGGTCACTTCTTGTGGCTTATAGTGTTGATATATATGATAGTGATTTGGTACAGATGGCGAGGTCAGTTGCTAATAAAGCGAGACCGTTATCTCACTATGGAGAGTAACGACAAGAACATCATATTTCATTGTAGGAAATGTGGTTACGTTTTTTTTTTGCTTTGGAGAAACCTATTACACCACTTCAGAGTATGGCATACATGCGAGTATTATTCAAATATCTGTGTATGCTGCGACTGCGTGTTTGAAAACCGTAAGGCATTTCTCAAGCATGTGAAAATGAAAGCCTCGGAGGTAGTGAGGAGAAACAGACCAATGCAAACGGATTCTAACCTTTTAGGGATATCTAAGGGAGGTAAAAGTCGTTTGGTTCGGTCTCCTGAATGTTTGCGGCTATATGTGTCAAAATGTTTTATTCGATTTCTATCTATATGGCACTGGTTTCTGCAAATGAGACATGTATGTTGATATTTCGGATTATTTCATTTCAAATTTGGGGTATGCCGTCGAAATCATACAAGTAATACTGGACTTTAATGAGCACCCCAATGACCAATAAATGGAACCTACCCATTGTAAAATTCCAAATGAAACACTTATAAAAAGATAGGACGGTTTATTCAAGCGTATAATGCAATGAAAATAAAACAAACTTTTGCGTATATTTCTCAACATACATGTAGATTAATCAAATATTTAAAAAAAAGTTGATAACTAATATATTTCGAAAGGACATCAACTGCATACTTATAAAAACCACAAACAGGTATTAAATAACAAGCGAGATTGTCATGGTGACACGATTAAATTACATTTTTTTGAAAGAACTCCAAGCTCACACTGCGACCCGTAAACCGCAAGCCTTTTCTTTGAATAGCGTTAATTTTAGTGGAGTGAGCGCTGTAGGAAAACATTATTTTAATCTTGCGTATATTTTAAATGAATAGTTTTAGATAAAAGCTTATTACTACATGTATGTTGATATTTCGGATTATTTCATTTCAAATTTGGGGTATGCCGTCGAAATCATACAAGTAATACTGGACTTTAATGAGCACCCCAATGACCAATAAATGGAACCTACCCATTGTAAAATTCCAAATGAAACACTTATAAAAAGATAGGACGGTTTATTCAAGCGTATAATGCAATGAAAATAAAACAAACTTTTGCGTATATTTCTCAACATACATGTAGATTAATCAAATATTTAAAAAAAAGTTGATAACTAATATATTTCGAAAGGACATCAACTGCATACTTATAAAAACCACAAACAGGTATTAAATAACAAGCGAGATTGTCATGGTGACACGATTAAATTACATTTTTTTGAAAGAACTCCAAGCACACACTGCGACCCGTAAACCGCAAGCCTTTTCTTTGAATAGCGTTAATTTTAGTGGAGTGAGCGCTGTAGGAAAACATTATTTTAATCTTGCGTATATTTTAAATGAATAGTTTTAGATAAAAGCTTATTACTTGATTTAAACTCTTGCTTGTTGCTAGACGTTTTTATATACCCTTAGTTAAATGGTAAACACCATCTATTGGAAAAATGACCGAGAAAGAGAAGTCACAAAGCAACATCTGTGTTTATTAGCTACATTTATTTTTTTCTTCTAAATTATCTACATTTCTTTAATATAAAAGCGTGAGTTTTAATAAAACAGACACAAGTTTTGCTCTTTCCAGATGGAACAAATGAATGAAGTCAGTCAATTCGTTGATAGAAATGTCACAGAACATAAAGGCTTTTTTTTATACAAAAGACACGCAGCTCACTTTAGCTTCCACAATATCGTTTTACTATTAGCCGAACAAGTTTGACAGTCCTGTTATACATGTATCACTCTCACTCAGTATCTTCCATTTGTTCCGTATCTTCTTCCTCTTCCAACTGTGGAGTGACGTAATTGTCCAGCACTTTATCAAACAGAAATCTCCGTTTAAGAATGGCGTACTTTAAGGCTTCCTCCCCTTCGTAGTGTTCTGTTGCAATTAGTTGATTGACTGTCTTCTTTATCGCTTTATAGATGGGATCCTTCTTCATAGCATCGAACCACACCAGTTTTCTACCGAAAATGTTCACCATAGCTTTCCTGTAAGTGCTTTTCATGTCCCCAAAGACATTTTCTCTGGCTTCACTTTCACTGATCTCGGTATCTTCTTCCATAAGCTCCTTCACTTCGGTTTCATACTGCGACTGGCACTTATCAAACGCTTCCTCTACAATGTATTCCCAAGGGTCAATATCCAAACTCTTCTCAGATGTTACAGACATATCGTCGTCGCTGTTATCAGAATTGTTTTCATTAACAGGTCCAAAAATATCCTCTTGTACAGAAATGTCTGACATCGTGTCTTCCTCTGAATCTTCGTCCGGATGTGCAGACCTTTTATGCCGCAACATATTATCCCGTCTTCTAAAGACTTTGAAACATATATCACATTCAAACATCGCGCTTGAAGGCTAAACTGCAAATGAGGAGGAGTCATGTAAGTGTTCAGTTTAATACCTGTCCAATAGTAGTGATGTTTTCATCTTCTTTTGAGGTCTGCTTCGGCTTTCTGCTCGCAGATGGTGCCCTCTGCCTAAGTTTCTTGTTACTCTTGTTACTAATACCATCTAACTTCCCTATGGAACCTTTACGCTTCCGTGTTTTACTGACTTCTTTCATTCGTTGCAATTCCAGATCGATTAATGTCACTTTAGGTTTGGACTGACGATCAAGCATACTCTTAGCTATAGCTGTCGTCTGCTCCGCTGGGAGGACCATCCGTATATACATTTCAGAATGAGGCACATTGCTTTTACGAGATGCGCTCCTATTAAACTTCCTCTTTACTCTCTTTTCTTTTGTATCGAATATATCCATTTTTCTCAGGTGTGCGTCTTCACTTCTTGACATCCAAGCAATCACTGAAGTAAAAAATGTCATTCTATTTATTTATCGTTTAAGACTCAAGCTTTAAGACGTTTAAAAACCACCGTTGCAATAATATCGATATTCACACGTAAATAGGTATATATCCTACTTACTACCAGCTTATCTATCAGTTCGACTATATTGTTCACTTACACGCTTAAATGGAGTCCTTCTTAAGTTTATGATTCAAATATGGTTAACTCCTCGGAGGTAAGGGAGTGCCCCCAAACGTGTCTGACACCAGCCCCTAACGAAGGGGAAGCGTAAAGGTTCCATAGGGAAGTTAGATGGTATTAGTAACAAGAGTAACAAGAAACTTAGGCAGAGGGCACCATCTGCGAGCAGAAAGCCGAAGCAGACCTCAAAAGAAGATGAAAACATCACTACTATTGGACAGGTATTAAACTGAACACTTACATGACTCCTCCTCATTTGCAGTTTAGCCTTCAAGCGCGATGTTTGAATGTGATATATGTTTCAAAGTCTTTAGAAGACGGGATAATATGTTGCGGCATAAAAGGTCTGCACATCCGGACGAAGATTCAGAGGAAGACGCGATGTCAGACATTTCTGTACAAGAGGATATTTTTGGACCTGTTAATGAAAACAATTCTGATAACAGCGACGACGATATGTCTGTAACATCTGAGAAGAGTTTGGATATTGACCCTTGGGAATACATTGTAGAGGAAGCGTTTGATAAGTGCCAGTCGCAGTATGAAACCGAAGTGAAGGAGCTTATGGAAGAAGATACCGAGATCAGTGAAAGTGAAGCCAGAGAAAATGTCTTTGGGGACATGAAAAGCACTTACAGGAAAGCTATGGTGAACATTTTCGGTAGAAAACTGGTGTGGTTCGATGCTATGAAGAAGGATCCCATCTATAAAGCGATAAAGAAGACAGTCAATCAACTAATTGCAACAGAACACTACGAAGGGGAGGAAGCCTTAAAGTACGCCATTCTTAAACGGAGATTTCTGTTTGATAAAGTGCTGGACAATTACGTCACTCCACAGTTGGAAGAGGAAGAAGATACGGAACAAATGGAAGATACTGAGTGAGAGTGATACATGTATAACAGGACTGTCAAACTTGTTCGGCTAATAGTAAAACGATATTGTGGAAGCTAAAGTGAGCTGCGTGTCTTTTGTATAAAAAAAAGCCTTTATGTTCTGTGACATTTCTATCAACGAATTGACTGACTTCATTCATTTGTTCCATCTGGAAAGAGCAAAACTTGTGTCTGTTTTATTAAAACTCACGCTTTTATATTAAAGAAATGTAGATAATTTAGAAGAAAAAAATAAATGTAGCTAATAAACACAGATGTTGCTTTGTGACTTCTCTTTCTCGGTCATTTTTCCAATAGATGGTGTTTACCATTTAACTAAGGGTATATAAAAACGTCTAGCAACAAGCAAGAGTTTAAATCAAGTAATAAGCTTTTATCTAAAACTATTCATTTAAAATATACGCAAGATTAAAATAATGTTTTCCTACAGCGCTCACTCCACTAAAATTAACGCTATTCAAAGAAAAGGCTTGCGGTTTACGGGTCGCAGTGTGTGCTTGGAGTTCTTTCAAAAAAATGTAATTTAATCGTGTCACCATGACAATCTCGCTTGTTATTTAATACCTGTTTGTGGTTTTTATAAGTATGCAGTTGATGTCCTTTCGAAATATATTAGTTATCAACTTTTTTTTAAATATTTGATTAATCTACATGTATGTTGAGAAATATACGCAAAAGTTTGTTTTATTTTCATTGCATTATACGCTTGAATAAACCGTCCTATCTTTTTATAAGTGTTTCATTTGGAATTTTACAATGGGTAGGTTCCATTTATTGGTCATTGGGGTGCTCATTAAAGTCCAGTATTACTTGTATGATTTCGACGGCATACCCCAAATTTGAAATGAAATAATCCGAAATATCAACATACATGTAGTAATAAGCTTTTATCTAAAACTATTCATTTAAAATATACGCAAGATTAAAATAATGTTTTCCTACAGCGCTCACTCCACTAAAATTAACGCTATTCAAAGAAAAGGCTTGCGGTTTACGGGTCGCAGTGTGAGCTTGGAGTTCTTTCAAAAAAATGTAATTTAATCGTGTCACCATGACAATCTCGCTTGTTATTTAATACCTGTTTGTGGTTTTTATAAGTATGCAGTTGATGTCCTTTCGAAATATATTAGTTATCAACTTTTTTTTAAATATTTGATTAATCTACATGTATGTTGAGAAATATACGCAAAAGTTTGTTTTATTTTCATTGCATTATACGCTTGAATAAACCGTCCTATCTTTTTATAAGTGTTTCATTTGGAATTTTACAATGGGTAGGTTCCATTTATTGGTCATTGGGGTGCTCATTAAAGTCCAGTATTACTTGTATGATTTCGACGGCATACCCCAAATTTGAAATGAAATAATCCGAAATATCAACATACATGTCTCATTTGCAGAAACCAGTGCCATATAGATAGAAATCGAATAAAACATTTTGACACATATAGCCGCAAACATTCAGGAGACCGAACCAAACGACTTTTACCTCCCTTAGATATCCCTAAAAGGTTAGAATCCGTTTGCATTGGTCTGTTTCTCCTCACTACCTCCGAGGCTTTCATTTTCACATGCTTGAGAAATGCCTTACGGTTTTCAAACACGCAGTCGCAGCATACACAGATATTTGAATAATACTCGCATGTATGCCATACTCTGAAGTGGTGTAATAGGTTTCTCCAAAGCAAAAAAAAACGTAACCACATTTCCTACAATGAAATATGATGTTCTTGTCGTTACTCTCCATAGTGAGATAACGGTCTCGCTTTATTAGCAACTGACCTCGCCATCTGTACCAAATCACTATCATATATATCAACACTATAAGCCACAAGAAGTGACCCTCCTCATAACCTCCTCGTACCTCCTCATTACCTCCTCAATACCTCATCATACCTCCTCATTACCTCCTCATGCCTCCTCGTACCTCCTCATTACCTCCTCATGCCTCCTCATTACCTCCTCAATACCTCATCATACCTCCTGAATGACTCATCTTGTCACTTCGTGTGGCTTATAGTGTTGATATATATAATAGTGAATTCCTACTATACCCCTGTAGAGATATATTATGTGACCTTTGCTCTACTACACATCCTATAGAAAACCGACTCATGCATGTAAGATTTACACACTATTTCGATTTTGAGGCGATATACACATCGTCTTATGTTCATAGAACCAGTCAACAAGTTGCCAATGTTTGCTACTTAACACATTTTTAACCCATTCATGCCTAGGGTCTCATTACAAAAATCAATGCAAACCTCTATGCGCCTTCCCGAGTCAGATGCAACGGTCTGCGATTATCTCTGGCACTCTCGCAGACTTCCAGGATCTTGGTGCCAATCAAGTAAAGGTCATTTTTGAGCTCTATGGTCCCTCCCTAGTCAAATACAATGGTCTGAGACTGTCTTTTACACCCTCGCAGACTTTCAGGATCTCAGTGCCAAATGAGTTAAGACCAGTTTAGACCTCTAGGAACCATTCCTAGTCAAATACAATGGTCTGCGACTGTATTTGGCACTCTAGCAGACTTCCAGGACCTTGGTGCCAAACGAGTTAAGGTCATTTTCAATCTCTATGCACCTTCCCTTGTCAAATACAATGGTCTGAGACTGTCTTTTACACCCTCGCAGACTTTCAGGATATCAGTGCCAAATGAGTTAAGATCAGTTCAGACCTCTAGGAACCATTCCTAGTCAAATACAATGGTCTGCGACTGTATTTGGCACTCTAGCAGACTTCCAGGATCTTGGTGCCAAACGAGTTAAGGTCATTTTCGACCTCTGTTTCCCTCCCCAGGTCAAATACAACGGTCTGCGACTGTCTCTGGCATCCTCGCAGACTTCCAGGATTCACTGTGTCAAACGAGATCATATTATTTTATACCTCTATGGACCTTGTTTCTTTTCAAGAACACGATATAGCTTCTGCGGACCGGCGTAAGCGGCGGGATTTTTCTCCTCAAAATAATATCGCTGCAGAATTTGTTCCTTCTCTTTATCACCCATGGTGATCTTTCCAGTACCAGAGACACGAGTGAACGTATTAACCGGTTGTGACCCTTTTCATCAGGCCGGACTCATGCGTGATGTTTTTACTCTATCGCGGTTGGTGGAAACACTTTTTAAAACAATGTGTCTCCATTCGGGGGTATCACTCTTGCGGTGATAGAAACCAGTTTCTGTAGCATTTACTTCCCCTACATCGTTCATGCGTCAACATATCGTAAATATCAGTATGGGCAAAATTTCGGGTATGGGCAAAATTTCGGGGGGGAACACTCCATTTTATACTACTCAGATCGTAACTCACATTATTTTAGTAGGTGAAAGTGAATGTAGTATTTGGCCTTTGGTGACATTTGAAATTATCAAAACGTAAATGCAAAGTACAACTGTCCTTTAACTGTCCTTTAACTAGACCTATCACTAAATGTGATTAATACCCCCAAAAGACTGCTTAATAAACATAGGAAGTTCGTAGTAACAGAATACCTTGCAAAAAAAAACTAAAATAGAGATATTGTTCTTGGCAATAACTCTGTAAATACTCAAGATAGAGTTATGGTTCTTGTACACTGCACTTCCTCTTATTGTGCTAGACCATTGTATGAAGTTGTATTGAATTCCAATCAGTAGTTTTCAAGTAATGCTCCGAACAAGGAAAAGTAACAAAGGCAATAACTCTGAAATGAGTCAAAAAAGAGTTATGGTTCCTGAACACTGCACTTCCTCTTATTGTGCTAGACCATTGTATGAAGTTGTATTGAAGTTTTCAAGTTATGCTCCGGACAAGGAAAAGTAACAAAGGGCAATAACTCTGTAATGAGTCAAGATGGAGTTATGGTTCTTGTGCACTGAACTTCCTCTCAATGTGCTTGACCATTGTATGAAGTTGTATTGAATTCCAACAAGTAGTTTTCAAGTTATGCTCCGGACAAGGAAAATGCAACAGACCACCTGACCGACCGCCCGCCCGCCCAACCGATCGACCAACCACTGGAAGACTCCTATAAACCCCCACCCCCACCCCAAACTTCGTTTTGGGGGTATAGAGATGCATTGTTCCAAGTGAAAAGTAGGATTCCATTTACCACACTCATATGACCGCGCGAAAATGTACCTTCGGACATTTGTTACATTATTCGACAATAATTGATAAAAAAAACATAAAATTAACATTTTTGTCACCTTCTTAAAATGCAAAACCAATGATAAAAACTGATAGCCACTATATTTTCCACAACAGAAACACACTATATGCTTCAAAATCCTCCAAGACCATTACTATGGCAACAGCGATTTGAAATGATTCTTTTTTTTATTTTGGCTATACCCTATGAAAAAAGGCATATCGTGGAAAGAAGACATGAAATAGTTCACCAGATACGATATATATTGAAAGAGTATATAATGTTGCAACAAAAAATAAATGATGCTGTTAGAAAATGATTACCAGAATAGTTTACTGCCCATGTAAATTGAAGTGAGTTTTGACGTCAAATTGTGGTATATGACGTCATTTTAGAGTGAACAATGACGCCTTAGGTATACTTTTTCAAAGTGTTGTAGTTTTGTATGTACTGGACGTAGGTAACTTAAATTTTCCAATATTGATATTGAAATATTGTTTGTTCAAAATATGCAAGAAAGCTAGTTTCCAAGTATTTTGTCCGAAAGCCCATTTTCCCGTGTCACTAGTCATATATTATTATAGTCCCATTATCGCTTTAGATACTTATATATACATGTAGAATAATTAATTTACTGATAGAATAATGATAAAACTGTGTTCTTTTGAATTATACATTTTTTTTCATTTTTTTATCACTTCACTTCATTGCAAGAGGGCAAAGTTGGCCAGGTATCACTCACCTGGGAACATGTACATGACCTTATAACCAAATGTGACCAGATTCAACTCTGATCTATACCAACTGTTCACTGTAACCAGGAGTGGTTCTTTGAAGAGGATTGCAAGTACTAATGTTAACCATGCTTTCGTTTTATGGTAGAAAATCTTTGCAGGTTAAACCTTGTTCAAAGGGACCAAAAAGAACAATAAACAAATCCAGTGAAAATATTTTTATTCATTATTTTCTTAAGTTATAAAACGTATCACTGTTGTTTTTTGCTAATTCAGCATATACATATGTATTTACAGTCTCTCTTGATTCATATACTGGCTTTAAAACTACAGCATATATGACATAACCTTCAAGAAGCTGTGGCAAAGTCTGAATATGCTTAATTACTGACAAGGGCCGTCTCAGTATGGAATGCTAGACTAGTGTTGAAAAGCTGCAAAATCATAGAATGAAAATGACAGTTTTATTCGATAGGTTTTGTGTTGGTCTTGGTATGAGTTTTAATTAGATATATTAAAGGTTAGATTCAACCGTGTCAGTTTAAAAAGTAAACCTTTTAAGTGCCAACCAAGCATTGTTAATGCACAAGAAGGAACATCATCCAAACTGTGTGATTTTTCAATTTGCAACAGTTTTGCAGAAATAGAAAGGCTACAATCAGTACAAAAGACAACTAAACTGGTGCTTATTTTTCAAAGTTTTTAGTTTCTTATAACTCTTGTGTAAAGCTGGAAATCTATATACTGATTTTCCAGAGGACAGATCTACCTTTTAAGTGGCACTCCCTAAAACTGGTGTCAAATTAAACAACTTCAAATGCATAAATAATAGAATTTTTGCAAGTTTTGTTACTTAATTTACTTTATTATAACCTTAAACATTCCAGTCATCGTCAGTAGTATCAGCATTATAAAATATGTTGCATTACCTTAAAAGATTCAATTATCTATGTAAAGTTGCTGTACATTTAATGGGGGACAGCGATTACAAAATACCTCTATGTTGTTTAAAATACCTCTATGTTGTTTATTTGTGCTAAAATGATGCATTTTTCAATACATGTTGTTTTTTTTAAATTGTATTTATTTATCATATTAATACGTTCATTGAATCCATTATTCATGTTTGGTGAATATTATCTGCTAGATGTAGGGAGTGCCCCTTTAAAACTGTATTAATTATTCCTTACAGAAGGACTATGATTATATATTATAAGATACAAAGGTGTTTGCTACCTGGTGTGCTATTATGTAACAGTTATTTAAGAAACACTGAACATGTGTACACTGAAGCATGTGGTGTAACTGTTGAGTTTTCTGAATGACAGAGTTCAGGATTTAATCTTCACCACTGCTATTGTGATAGTACCCTTGGCAAGATATATTTGTGATATCTTATCTCTCTACATGTACCACTCTCTCTGGTTGATTCACTGTGGAATACATCTCCTGAACAAATAATAGAGCTACAGGTTTTACCCACACTGGCATGTGCTGGTATAGATAATTTTTCAGGTAATGAGCTGGATTCCGACTGGCTATATGAAACACATATTCCAGCATTGCCGGCGCTGATGAAACATATAGCCACATTGTAAGCTGTAAGAAACATGTCTTGCAACTGAGAATATGTAACTTAGTATAGAACTTTGAAAGACAGTGCAGTGGTGACTGACATCAGTTATGAATTATGACATAATGTCAACTTATGCTACAGTTTATATCTGAAAACTTCTGACAGCAATTTCATCCACAATTAAAAATAGTTCAAGAGAAAATGTACATGTGGGCATATCTGGTTCATAATAGGCTTTGTGTCTCCGCTTTGTGACTATATATGGCCTCATCCGTATCAAACATGTTGTCTATGGAGAGAAATTACCATCTTAACATCATACACATGAAATTATCCCAAACCTTTTCATGAAAATAAGACACAGAAATATTACAATTAATCAGTATACACATTGTCCTATATAAGTGGCAAGTGTCCTTAACAATTCTTTAAAGCAAGCTCATAATTTTTAATATCTGTTCGTTGAAAAGCTCCATCTTACATGTACATGTATGTCTCATTTCCTAAAGTTAAGCATCTAAATTTCATTGTTATATATAAGTATTTATAACAAGTACCCTTCTCACTACAATGATTCTTAATTATTTGTTATTCGGTCAGTAAATTACATGAACCCAGACAGGGAGTTATTGAAAGTTTAGTGGGCACCCCTTTGACCAATCAGATGGACTGTCCCAACTACAGATGGACAAGTCCATTTTAGAAATCCAACTGGACATGGTTATAGGAATGTGTCACTGCTGGCATAACAGTTTTACTGAAAGTTTTAGATTTTTAGACTAATATGTAATGCACTTGGCTAATCCTGTGTTAAGCCATAATCCAAGACACACACTTTACTGCAGATATCTGCTCACTATAGACAGGTTTTCTTTTAACTGTCTGTTTAGCATGTGGCTACCAATCAAGAGAGGGAACTTTATTAAAGAGACAACTTTACACATGTTAAAATGCGCTCCCCTCTAAGAGACGTGGGAGCGTACCAACACAACACATAATGGTCGACTAGACATTGGGTCAATCAGTTCCCTATATACACAAAGCATCACTGCCTGACAGAATCAGTTCCCAGTTATATCTTATCTTCATTATTGTAAAAATATCATCACAGATTTAAGTAATAGACCAAAATTCCCTTCATCGATACTCTGTTTCAACATTACATATCAAAACACTGTCATTTTCTACTTCACAATTTGCAGTTTTGATTTCTTCATTTGAGAATCACTGGGATATTTTACATAATTTATGTTAACTTAAAACAAATTAAATAAAATACAACTGTATGTACTAACTACAAACCAGCTTGAACTAAAGTACTATATTTCTTTCTAAAGTTAAAAACCTGACTATATATTCAAATCAACTGTAACTTAATAATCAGAACAAACTGATTTTAAAATGATGTGTATCTAAGTCTGAACAAATCTGAATCAAAAACATGCAATCAAAATTGACTGAAAGTGTAAAATGCCTGTTTAATAAAATATGATATTTAATTGACCAATAGGCTATGGTTAGACAGCACAATCTCTGCATATCAAATTCTGTACAGACTAAGTGTTTCAAATAAATCTTATAAATTGCACCAATTCTCTTCTGCAAACTTCGTCTGTCGCGCAGTATTAAAACTGCAAACGAAACTTCCTCTATAAATTCAGTCTGTATCCATGATCGTATTTATATACGATGTCGTGATAAACACGCAAAAATTGCACGTTTCATTAACACAGCTCCAAACATTCAAATGTAACCAACACGCCACTAGTCTGGATGACACTTCCTTTTCTCAGAACCGTTTATTTCATTTCTCATGCTTCATTATCTTGGACAAACAACATTTCATTCTTTCCGAGTCCTGCTTCTTTGAAACTTATAGGTTCTGGGGAGTCTTCTGTTGGTTCACATGGTAATGTTTTTCTAGGAAAGTTTGTCACTATGTGAAAATCATCTGGGCAGTCTTCATGACAAAATGTGAAATAATACAAGTACTGAAATAGTAATATATAGTTTATATGTCTTCTGAAATAATGCAAGTACTGAAATAGTAATATATAGTCTTTATGTCTTTTGAAATAATACAAGTACTGAAATAGTAATATATAGTCTTTATGTCTTCTGAAATAATAATATATAGTCTTTATGTCTTCTGAAATAATACAAGTACTGAAATAGTAATATAAAGTCTTTAATATGTCATATGAAATAATACAGGTGCTGAAATAGTAAAATATAGTCTTTATGTCTTTTGAAATAATACAAGTACTGAAATAGTAATATATAGTCTTTATGTCTTCTGAAATAATACAAGTACTGAAATAGTAATATAAAGTCTTTAATATGTCATATGAAATAATACAAGTACTGAAATAGTAAAATATAGTCTTTATGTCTTTTGAAATAATACAAGTACTGAAATAGTAATATATAGTCTTTATGTCTTCTGAAATAATACAAGTACTGAAATAGTAATATAAAGTCTTTAATATGTCATATGAAATAATACAGGTGCTGAAATAGTACAAAATTTAATATATTCACAACAGAAAGTGAAATAATACATGTACTGAAATAATTCGATACAGTCCTGGACGTCCTGGTAAATGATCACTTAACTTTGCGCGGAAAAGCTTCTCATGAACGTGTCTAGTGGATTGACAGACATGCAAAACAATGTAACCCTGCTTCTTCTAACAAAGGTTGCCAATCTGTTCAATGACGAACACACTATATTCTCACTAAGACGACCTGGGTTCAAGTCTTGTTCTGGGTAGTATATGAAATGGTAGATGGTCACTAGAACAGACAAGTGGGATTTCCACAGATTTTCCAGTACCATTGAGCAGTAAGGCAACAATCTGTGCGGTCAGTTCTAAACTTCCCATAAGCTTAAGTCTGTTAAATACCTCGTCAATATTCCAGAAAATGCCCATATAGATATTCTACTTGACAACTATATCAAACTTTTACTTACTTTTAATGACTGTGATTTAAGGAACCTTCTTTCTATTCTAGAACCATGAGGCAATTTCAACACTACCCTAACAGAGTCTGGATTGCCCTTCTCTGGTTCAGGAGGTATTTCATTCCTTAGTTCTTCTTTACGATTCTCCCTTTCCTGACAAATATATAAGACACAACCTTCATTCGTGTATCTATATAATAACATATAAAACTATTACATGGCAAGATGCCAATACAAGATGATAAGATGATAACAATCATAAGGCAGTCAAAATATAAAGGCAGTCAAAAAGAATTTTATGCTGTTCAATAGAAATAACAATAAAACTGTCTACAGCTCTATACTTTTTAGTCATATTGTTCATTTTTCAAAGTATATAAATCAATGCTAAAATATCTTTCTTGAAACTATAATTGCCACCGTGAGTTTGAACAGAAATACCAGTTTAACCATAGTCCCTGAGTAAAAATTACGTCAAACCTGTAGCATTTGTTCATGATCTTTCTTCTGCTGTACTTTCCTTGCTTCTTCTTTCTCCACCAGTTCTCTTTCTTCTCTTTTTTTTCTTTCCTTGTAGGGGGGAAAACAAACAGGAAAACTTGAACTGAATGTTGGGAGTTTAAAATCTACTTCTTACTAACTAAGCCCAATTTTAACAAGAGCTGTCCATAAGACAGCACGCTCGACTATTGTGGGTGTTTGCTAATAAAACAAAACTTTTATCAGTATAATAGCAAAACAAAATTCTGCTAACTATTAAGTATAAACTAGGAAAGTTGAATCATAAAAAAAGTCAAAATCTATCACTATATATTTAATTTTTGGTGAATTATTTGTTTGATACAAAATGTACCCCCGAACACTATTGCTAAGTTTGATATAACTACCATAAGTGGTTACTGAGATATGTGCATGATAGTACCTTGCATGCAAAACTTTAACCAAATTTTCAAAGTCAAACAAGGGCCATAATTTGTACTAAATTTATACAAGAGTTATCTGACTTGACTGTGTGACACCCGTAGAGACATTCACAAAGTTTCAAGTCAATATCATAAGTGGTTACTGGAAAATGTGCATGGTAGTACCTAGCAGGCAAAACTTTAACCAAATATTCAAAGTCAAACAAGGGCCATAATTTGTATTAAATTTATACAAGAGTTATCTGACTTGATTGTATGACACCCCTAAAGACATGAACAAAGTTTCAAGTCAATATCATAAGTGGTTACTGAGATATGTGCATGATAGTACTTAGCAGGCAAAACTTTAACCAAAGAAGCAACGCCGACGCCGACACACAAGTGACTGTAATAGCTCTCCATATTCTCCGAATAGTCGAGCTAAAAACGCTTCAATTTCTAGTAAAACTACCATGTATCAAGATTTTTTCGCTAACAACAAATTTAGTGATTTAAGTCCTGGATACAATTTTAGCTAATCTTTAATATAAAACTGTTAATTTTCTTCCATTAATGACTTAGTTTCAGAGAGATCAGTTTATGTTACATAACTCGAGAGGTCAAAGCCTGAAAGATTAATTTCACGCCCCTTACCCTTGCCCCTAAACAATATTAGCCCAAATTATACTATGCCAAACACTACTGACTCTTCCAGCCAAGTTTAATGAAATTCCAGCAAGTGGTTTCGGAGATGAAGAAAAGAAAAGATTTTCAAGTTTCAGGCACCTGTGACCTTGAGGCCCCTGTGACTTTGACCTGTAACTATACCTTTTCCTGATCTTGTCTCAGTGACTCTAGGTACGCCTCATCCTGTTGAAGCCTCAATGATTGGTTAAAACTTCTCTCTTCTCTATCCGCCCTTGCTGCCACTAACGATGCTTCATTATCACCCATTATAACCTCTAACCTCTGTACTAAATCTTCCCCCTCTGTAAACACAAGGACACAATAACTGTAGCCTTTACCCTATTGAATTTCCATTATCATGGAACTATCTACCTATCAATTGTCCCAGTGAAATGGATTATTCTAAGAGAAGTATAGTGAAAATAACTGTAAATAAGATCATTTTCACATGACAAATTTGTGAGCAATCAGACTTACTTAATAAATTTGAAATTTGAAAAAGGAGAATTTTCTCATTATCATAGCAAATCTAATATATGTAAAATGAATTTTTAACAAGGTTTTTAAATGAGATAAGTGGGAAATTTGAGAAAAAAGTGAACATTTTATTCATTGTGAATGTTTCCCAATTTACAGTAATGATTGAATAGTAATCAGTGCAGATCATGATCAGACTGTGGACTGGTCATAATCTGCAGTGATTGCAAACGTATAATCATTTCCCTCCTACAAGGGAAGGGTAATATATTCTATTTCATAGCCATCCTGGCTCTTGGATAAATTAAGAACACTTGAAACTAAATTAAGAACACTTGAAACTGAGTCAAAAAAAGAAAGTGTTCATACAAATTTATTCTATAACATCCCCTTTCAGTCTATAAATTTAAATATACAAAACCTGTCTTAATTCCGTATGTTAAAACAGAGAAACTTTGGTACAAACCTATTGGTCCCTCTATTCTTGCCACCACAGTCATTCTGTTCTGACGTAAAACAATTAATGCTAGAAATGGGTAAGTATTTTCCTTTAATGCTTGACTCACTGAAAACAAAATAAGATGATATACACTTCTACAAATGTGTGTATTCCTACATTATTCAAGGACTGTCTTTCATAGAATCTTCATTTAGTTATGCACAATAAGGTAAGTCACGGGTAACAACCAGGCCAATTCTGACGAACTTTGCTTAGAAACACTCTGCTTTGGTTTCCACTTTGAACCATCTAACAAACTTTTCAAAGCTCTCTATCTGCACTTCAGCTCTTGTGTGAAGACCAAGTTTTTAGGTTTATAACAATGTAAAAGCAGCTCTATAGAAATGTTGTTACAAATATATTGTTGGATCATAAAAATAATTTCAATAAATAGCATTATTTTACTTATCTGTGATGGTATACTGGCTGATCTGGTTCTGAAATGGGGGCAAAGGCCTTGCACCGCTTTTCCCAGTGGGATTCTTATGTTTAAATCCCGGGTTTATTAGATCTTCCCTTGCTGTTACAGACTTACAGTATCGTTTTCTAAGTTTGTTTATACTTTGGTACTGACAAATCTATAAGGGGTATACCTACCTCTGTACCCTTCAGGACTATTAGTATCACAGGCCCAGAATAACATAGAAGCATTTATAAAATTAGTAACAGTTTCACTGCCTAAGGTATTTCTGCAGAATCTCTCGGAGTCCTGGTGGTCCATGCCATGTAAATACACTAACAGGAACCGTAACTCTCTCTTAGCATCATTTAAAGCCTGTAATTGAAAAGATTTATGAATTTACATGTTTTAGTTGCCCTGGTAGTTTTTTTTGTAATGTACATTGTAAGTAATTGACAAGTATTTTAAAGTCCCAGGATCACTTCGAATTTACTAATACAGAAAAATAAATTTACTGATAGGATAATGATAGAAACATGTTCTATACACTCTAAAACAATGCCTTTCTTTCATATTCAAGTTGTTTCTTCGAGAAATAGATTTGCCAAAAAGCCTTTTTCGTTTTTTTGCAATATCATTGAAGAAAATACTGCGCTATATTTTTAACAGGTACTTATTGATTTAAAAAGCAAAGTAAATACTAAATGATTTTGGTACAAATAATGGTCAATTCTGCCAGTAAGACATTTTTCTTGGTAAAACAAGAACTACTTGTAATTGTGCTCCTGGGACTTTAAAATTAGTCACCGATGTTATATATTTGTGAATTTTTGCTTCTTATTAACTCTATAACATAGACTGATATCAGTATCTCTATTCCTTGTATATATACTTCAATAGATAATGGCAAAAGCAAAACATGAGGCTATGGCTTTAAAGATTATCACCATTTCATACATTGTCCGCTTACATCTTCTGACCTACAGGTAAGAATTTAACCAAATTTTTGTCTTTATGTTAGGTACAAAAAGCAATGTTTAATCTGTTGAAAAAAACTAAAGGTTTGTATATAAAGTTTTATATGCTTTCAAAAAGGAACACTGCTATACATTCAAACATAATTATACAGTAAAATAAATGTTACCTACCTGACTATATGAACCTTGGTAGAAAACAGGATGGTTGTTACCTACCTGACTATATGAACCTTGGTAGAAAACAGGATGGTTGTTACCTACCTGACTATATGAACCTTGGTAGAAAACAGGATGGTTGTTACCTACCTGACTATATGAACCTTGGTAGAAAACAGGATGGTTGTTACCTACCTGACTATATGAACCTTGGTAGAAAACAGGATGGTTGTTACCTAACTGACTATATGAACCTTGGTAGAAAACAGGATGGTTGTTACCTACCTGACTATATGAACCTTGGTAGAAAACAGGATGGTTATCTCCATATTTATCGTTGTATAATCTTATAAAACGTGTAACATCACCTACAGGATCTGTTACATCTGTAAATAACAACAAATTATTGTACACCATGACATCACCATAAAATAAGGAAATTTCTTTGCATAATCTATATTTAAATTGCATCATTTGCATGAAGAAGAATTTTTTTTTTCAAACTTTCAGCTCAAGTCAGAAATTTTATCATTGTGTGACTGTCCTGTGTCAGAAATACAGGTGGTAAATCAATAGAAGTTATAATTTATACTAATTTATTTATTCTTGATTTAGATTGCAAAACAAGTTCTTACAACTTATATTAATCACTCTCTAGACTCATTCCAGATATAATCAACCTCGAAGAGAGCGAGGCAATCTAGAATTATTTGTGTCGTGCCTTAGGACACTACCGACATGGCTATGGTAGGGAACAAACCCAGGACCCTTCAATCCTGAGGTGACCGCGCTACCACTGTGCCTAATGAATCCAATAATAGAAGTTAATGTCAGTTTTAAGTTGTCCGCCTCTGCGGTTGAACTTTCTGAGTCGCTAACTTGAAATCACTGTATATCTGATTGAGGGATCTGGGTTCGAGTCCTGCTACCAAGCAGGTCTCTTTATGTGATAATGTTGTGGCTCAAGGTCAAGTACAGGTTCTTCCTAGGTAAAGTGGTAATGTTAACTGTCCATGTGTAATAAATGGAATATGGTTGAAACAGACGTGAAACACATACCACATACAACTGAAGTTGACATTTACACTTTCATCAGATGGTTAAGACTTCCCAAACATTATTTGTTACCTATAAAAATATATTACAAACTTACTTCTTCTAGGATCTGGCCGTAAAAATTGAACTGAAAAAGATAAGTGAATAAACATGGATTCATAATTAATTATGCATATGTATATTTTATATACTTTAGAAAGAATGAACCAATCGGCATTGAAAGAAAGAAATACAAATGTATATGTGATGGTTTACTAATTTATTAAATTTATAATGAGAACTCTACACTTGAGCAAGTTAACAAACATCATTTCATTAATCAATTATGCCAACACACAAATAGGACTATAAAGAAATAATTATATAAACTGACCAGCAATTTGAACACTGTATGAATTATCAAAATACATGTAAAAAGTAGAAAGAGTTTGATCCACTAAACACTCCAAAACAGAAGAAATGCATTCAAGTACCTGCTCTCTGCAGTTGTAAATTAAATGTGTCCAATGGAAAGTATGTAGTAAGTACAAACAGTTCATACTTACAAGCAAATCTAATAACATCTAACAATGTGGTATATAAGAATCTAAATGGAAAGGTGATAACATAGTAACTCCATTGTACAATGCCCTGTGGCTGCCTCGCTTGTACTGTAAACACCCTGAAAATGCAAGAAATCACAAAATTTGAGTAATTTTTCATGTATCATATGTTCCTGTAAACTATTAAATTGCAAACTTTTTATACTGCATTAATCATTCCCTCTTTTTAAACACTAGCAGCTATCTCAATGAAAGTTTACTGACTGAATAGTGAACAGTGCAGATCATGATTGCAGGGATGTGCAAGCTGATAATAATCTGCACTGATCGAAAGGATAGAATCACTTACCAAATAGCTGTGTAAGAGTTAAAAGTATATTGTATATGTAGTAAGTATCAGTGTAACGTCCATTTGAACTGTATTTCAGCCATGTATTCTTAACCAAATTTACCTAACAATCATTTCTGGGAAGAACCAGTACTGGAATTTAATAGGTGAATTAGTTAAAGCCAGATTTACTTGGAACAATCCATTTCTGCTTGTTGTAGATATATCAGCCCTAACTTGAATTCAGGGAGGTACAACAATCAATTACTGGCATATGTGTTGAAATATATGTGTAAAATGAATAACACTAAACATGAATTAATGGAAAGGTGATCAATGGAAATACCGTAAAATCAAAAACTTGCAAAATGTCTGCACATACAGTTAAGTACTACAACCATGTCCAAAGCAACTGCTTTATCACAGTTTATTAATTATTACAATAAATTATTCAGGTTTCCACTTCCTACGTTACAAAACAACTTATTAGGTGATTAATTACATTAACTAACTCATAAGTTATTCTTTCTTTTTCTACATAGTAGAATATTTGCTCAACCGTTTAGCTAAGAAAAACAATGATTCTTAAGCACGGCAATAATCACAGTTACACTCAGAAATCTATGAAATGAACTTGTCCATGTGTCGATTTAACTATTTAAAACTGTTGCTTAGAGAAAGTTAACTAAGTTGCAAACAGTGCAGACAGAGTATGCATGTACAGGAAGATCAGGGTGACAAGGTTCAATACCAGTTAAGTGTAAAACGAAAGGGCTTCAGCTTATAAATATTGAAATACGTAACAAATTCAAAGCAGTTACCTTTGAGAAAATAATTTAGACCGTACCCCAACTACAAATTCTGTAACTTTTAATTACTAGTTAATGACTGCTCAACTATTTATATAATTCAGTCTTAAAGAGCATGAAAAGTTTCAGCTGGCAATGATGCTGATGTAAATTGCGGAATAAAACCACAACACAACAATGTTTGAAATTTTCGGACCTAGATTTATATCAATCAATCAATCATAGGTATTTTTATAGCGCGACACTTTATACAGTTATATTCTGTTGCGCTTCACAAGATCCTATAATGTCAAAGTCATTTCCACAGTTTAAAACTATATACACATTTGACGAAACTGTTTATCTATAAAATTGTTCAAAGAGGTGTGCTTTCAGTCTTTTTCTGAATGCAATTTCCGATGCAATGCACTTTAAGTCTTTTGGTAGGGCGTTCCACCATTTAGGTCCCATAACAGAAATAGATCTGTCAGCAAGTCTGGTCCTGCGTCTTGGCACAACAAACTGTGTACAAGTGTCATCAGCAGCTGATCTTAGACTGTATTTTCTTCTCACACAATTAAACAAAGTTATGAGATACGTTGGAGCTGTTCCATGTATTACTCGGAAAACAATAAGAATCACTTTAAACATAATCCGTGCCTTGACTGGTAACCAATGTAGAGATTTTCTGAGATCAGCACTAGGTTGGTCATACACATTCATTACTACCCGAGCAGCCTGGTTTTGGAGTCTCTGAAGTCGATCTATTTGATAAACTGGTATTTCTGCAAAAAGTCCATTACAAAAAATCGATGTGGGAATTGACTAAACCATGAACTAGTATTTCCGTTGATTTCTGAGACAGATGCTTACGAATGGATTTCAGGTTCTTAAGTTGAGAGTAGGCTATTTGACACTTTTTCCGTATATGCCGTCAAAACTAAGGTTGGCATCAAAGCAAACACCCAAGTCCCTTACATGGTCAACACATTTGACAAAACAACCACCTACATTCACACCGGGTATATCAACCTTTGCTAACTGTTGTGTAGTACCATATAAAAGATCTCTGTTTTTGCATTGTTCATTTTCAATTTATACTTTGCCATCCAAGAAGAAATATCATCCAAACAAGCAGATAATTGTTCAAGAACATAAGTTTCATTTTCTATGTTTCCAGCTTGAATTTGTAGAGCGACTTTATGATCATCAGCATAACCATGTAACTGAGCCGGGTATTTCTTGACGACTCTATTCAATGCTGCGATATACAAGGTAAAGATTACTGGGCCAGCACAGGAGCCCTGAGGCACACCAAACATCAGGTTTTCTTGTCTTGATGATTCATTGTTTATGATAACTTTCATGGTCCTATCAGTCAAGTATGATTTGATCCACTGTAAAGGAACGCCATCTATGCCAAAGTCATCATGAAGTATATGAAGCGCAATGGGGATGTCGATGGTGTCAACGCAGCACTGAGGTCAATCATAACGACTATTGTAATTTGTCCATCATCAACAGCTTTCAACAAAGCATCATACATTTTTATCAAAGCAGTTTCTACTCCATGGTTTTTACGATATGCACTTTGATACGATGGCAAAAGTTTATTTGTCTCAATATGTTTAGTGATTTGATTCAGGGCAGCTTTTTCCAGTATTTTGGACAAAAATGATAAATTTGACACTGGTCTATAGTTTTTCAGCTCCAGAGCGAGACCTTTTTTCTTCAACAGGGGTCTTATCACTGCACTTTTCCAAGTCTGAGGAAAGATGCCAGAAGTAAGTGAGCTATTCACAATTTCTGTGACTACAGGCAGAAAGTACTCAATGTTCTCTTTTAACTTGGTAGTTGGGATGAAATGTTAACTTAAATGGTCAACTTTTATGTGTTACTATTTGAAACATACACATATTTTACTACATGTAAATTTACAAAGGTTTGGAATCTAGCACAGTGAGAACAAATTACCTGTCCCAAAACAATGAAACATGTATGTTAGAAACGATTATGTTTCAACATTCACTGGAAAGATATTCCAAACAGCTCCGTGGACCTGTCAGAAATACAAATTTTTATTTCTTGCGCCTTGAAGTTTTGTTTAGATTACAAATGTATCATAGTAAGTTGTCAAGTTTTGTAGAGTTAACACTGTTAGATATGTAAATACAACCCCTCTATGAGTTACCTCTGATCTGTAGGCTCAAGGTTCATGGGTGGGGTACGTGGTTCAGGGGGAGGTGGTTCATTATACACAGACTGTCGACCTTCTTGCTCATTGAATGTGTCTTGTACTGCAACCTGGAAGCAAGATTATAACATCTATTTTTCAAAACTTAACTACAGTTTACATGATATAAATAGTTAAACACATAGATATTAAACACAACAAGAAACTGAAAAATTCTGCAAATTAAGTGTAAACAGTTTACTTTAAAACTATATCTAATTATCACACAGGATTTTGACAACATCAATTATTCATGACCAATTCACAACATGCTTTCTTTCCTATCAACATAATTCAGTTTCCATCTAAATTTCTAAAATGGATTTATTCATCCTTTTATTTGGGCAGTTCCATAACTGCCATCTAAGTTCTTCAAGGGGTTGTTCAAGGAAATTCGCAGCCCAGTGGCAAATTGTTCTTCCTAAATGCAAACAGTGCAGATCATGATCAAACAGCATGGATCTACACTGACTGTATAGACAGAATCACTTGATGTCAGCACGCTGTGCAATTTCTCAAAAATTTGACTTAAATACTGGTCAGGGTTTGTCTTTCCTGTAAGCCCAAATACATGTAGTAAGTTCATAATATTTCTCAAAATAATGTCAAGACCTCTACTGCTTTCAAATTTAATAAAGCTCTGTGAAGCCACAATTATCTTTAGTACAAGTTAACATATACCACATAGAGGCCTTTGCAATAAAAGTTAAATTCTTTTTAAGTTGACATGCTGCACATTTAAAATGAAGCATTTAAGAAAATACCAAAAGGAGTTTTATATGGCTTTTTGAAACAGATGATTACCTCTATATCCCAGTTATGTCTTTCCAAAGTTTGTCGACATCTGTCTATATCTTCGATTCCTGTCAAATCCTGAAAATACGAAATGTCTTAGTTTTACTAAAAAGAAACCTGAAAATGTGGACAAGTCCTAAATCAGAATACATTCAGTTAAAGAAATAAACAAAAAGTGTTGAATTGGTGAAATTAATTAATAACAAATATAAATGTCATAAATTTCTTCTAAAAACTTGATATTTATAATCAAAGATGTAACAAAATAATTTCTATTCCTCTTACTTAGAAACACAAACACTATATTGGGTTAGTCCTGAGAGTTAATTATCTAATTTCTGAGAGGTGAAATGACTAGAGGTGAAACGTCTAGAGGGTCAAACAGCTGGTATTCGTATTCGTCAATGCAACTACCGCAAAGACAAATAAGTAAATACAGGCAGTGTTGTTTTTTCAGTTTATAAAGTGATCCAAACGCAAAACTTCCAGCATGTCTGTTTTTTTGTCATTAATTGTTTCATCAACTATCAAAGCCAACATTTTTCCAGTGACAATTTTCTACTATTTATTCTAATGAATAACCTTTGCCGAAATATTTTTTTTACTTCAATCTGTTTTATACATAGAGATAAAGCTGCAGGTGTTACGAGATCAAAGAACAAACGCCAACGCACATTCAGGCACTCCAAGCTCACTCTAAGTCACTTAATTTTCTGATAACTGGTTGTTAAACTTAAAGATTTTTTAAAAACTTAATTTTCTGATAACTGGTTGTTAAACTTAAAGATTTTTTAAAAACTTTTTAAAAGAAATTCATTATATGTAAAAGTGTTCCCCAATTTTGTCAGGAACACTGAATTGGCGCAGTTCCCCCCCTGTAAGGGGAGATAATCGATGCGGTGCGTTATTAAAAAAGCGTCTACTGACCACGAACCGAGCGTTGTTTAATGGGCGTCATCGTACCATTATACGGAAAGTTGTAGGCCTATTATGATAACAATTACAAATTAATAAATGCATTTGGTTTTTCCCGTGGATAGGTAGCACCTATAGTTATATTATAGTAGCTATGTAGGATGGAGTTCTCTTGTATCGCGGTACTAACGATTCCAACGGAAATAAAATTGAAGAAAAGTATTTCTCCCTAATTTATATCTGTTTGACCTTTCACTCCAACCATTCTACTTTAAAATGAAAACATTCTTTCGTGCAAAAGTTGTTTGAATAAAGCATAAAACGTAGGAAGTTATCCACCATGTTTCACCTTTTAAAAAAATCCCATAATTCTCTGTTATCGCGGTATTTAAATCGCGGCCCTACTTTCTGTTTATAAAATGTGCTTACACACTTTAAAACTCATTATTGATTCACGGAAGTCTAAGTTAATGAATAATATATTTATTTTAAATATTCAACAATTTTTACTGGAAAATTGAACAGTTTAATTATCACACTGTATCGACGCCATTTTGTTTTCTCCTCTTGTCGAGTACAGAGAGGTCATCTCAACTCAATGAATCTTTTAAACGAAAACAGACTCCTTAGTTCTTTTTTACTTGTCAAATGTTGACAAAAGTCATATTTTCCAATTTAATGAAGGTAAACTTTACTGTCTCTCATTATTCTTCTGACTGCCGACCACAATTGAGACCGTGTAAGTCATTTTCATTTGGGGGGGCACGTGCTAGTGTCCGTTATTTTTTGTGTTCAAAGTGACGCCGGCCCCTAGACACGCTTACTGGCGCCATCCGTGATGAAAACAACTTTATTCACAAAAAAACAATATGGCTGCCGAGATTTTAATACCTTTCAAGGCTTTTGAATCATATTAATTCTAATAATGATAAATTTTTGGATGAGCAGGATGACGAGGAAAAACATATTTGTATGAAATGGGGTGATTGCATGAAAGGTTACTTTATCTTCCAATTTACGATGAAATATTACATTATTTAATGCCACGTGACCTATTAGATTCTTGTTGACGCATAGGTGTCACTACAGTGTCAGCCTCGTTACGATCGGAAAGGAAAATTAGAAAAGGGAGATTACCGCGATACCAGTTAACCCGCGATATGAGCAGAAACTACTATATTATCCAAAATGCATGGCAGCATTTACCGACAGATCAATTTATTCGCCAGTGAAGTGTAAGTTATCGGTCTATCTCCAGAAACTTTTGTAAATCTCTGGTGGTATCATTAGTCTATAGAAGGACATGAGCGGTGGATAATTCCTAAAAATAGACCATAATCTTAAAAGACAAAACTTAGTCAAGATTGGAAATTGCAAATCTCTTAACAAATCAAAGGAAGCCACACTTTCTCAAATTTGAAAATCAGATTCTAATGGAAATTTATCAATACACAATATTTTGCAAATATTTTGCAAATTTTATGATCAAAATAATTACCTGAAACTGGATTAGTCTCTCTGTTCGTTCGGGTGACAAATCTTCTGCTTCGTCAGCCATGTTTACTAAAATGTATATCCGGTAGGGGAGGCTACTGTAGTCTTTGCAGTAATATTTCTGCTTGATTAAATTTCAAAGTTTATACGAAAGTTAACCGATCTGGTATCCCTAATAGTTTCTGCCTGGTTTAATCAAACATTAGCATGACGTCAAGGGGTGGACCGATCTAAAATGTTGTAAAAATGTGTGGCCCAACCCTACCTACCTACCTACCTACCTACCTACCTACCTACTCTACCTACCTACCTACCGACCGACCGACCGACCGAACTACCTACCTACCTACCGACCTACCTACCTACCTACCTACCGACCGACCTACCTACATACCGACCTACCTACCTACCGACCTACCGACCGACCGACCTACCTACCTAATGGAGTGAGGATCTGCCTGAAAGAAAGAGGATGTGAGTGTCGGGTGAGACGGAGGGAGGGCTGAACATAAGCGGGTACGGGCACTGCAACCAGTCCATGCACAATCTTGTAAAACATTAGGAGTCTGGCATCAGATCTCCTATTTTCCAGGGAACGCCAACCTAACTTATCTAACATATGGGAGACACTGCTGTATGTAGAAAAGTCCTTAAAGTTAGTAACCCATCGCGCAGCTCTGCGCTGGACCATTTCAACTTTGTGGATGTTCTGCTGAGTGTAAGGACACCAGACAGAACTGGCATATTCAAGCTGGGGTCTAACCAGGGTTTTGTATGCAAATTCCCTTACGCTTGAATTTTTAGAAGGGATATTTCTTTTAAGAAAGTTTAGGGTCTTACTAGCCTTAGAGGTAACCTGATTAACATGTTTGTTCCAGTTCAGATCAGAGGAGAAAGTGACACCCAGGTACTTTGCATCATTGACATTTTCTAGGACTTGGCCATGGAGTGAATATACTGACTTAAATGGGTGTTTTGTCTTGGTGATATTTAGCACCGTACACTTAGAGGGGTTGAACTCCATGTCCCATTTACTTTCCCATAGCTGTAACCTGTCAAGGTCTTGTTGTAAGATCCTTTCTTGGGAATTGTTATTGACGGCGATATAAACAGCAGTGTCATCGGCAAATAACCGGACCTGTGAAACTAAATTTTCAGGCAGGTCATTTATATATAACAGAAAGAGAAGGGGACCTAGGACAGAGCCTTGGGGGAAGCCAGATGTTACAGGGACCTCATCTGACGTTTCCCCATCTACTATAACGGACTGGCGGCGACCTATCAAGAATGATTTGACCCATTGCAATGTGTTGCCTTGGACGCCGTGTTGATGTAGTTTGTATAGGAGTTTGAGATGGTTAACCTTATCGAACGCTTTCGAGAAATCTAAAAGGATTAAATCAGTCTGGTGGCCTTGCATTAAGTTTCTTGATAGGTCTTCTACGAGTTCTAGCAGCTGAGTTTCACATGACCTTTTTTCTCTAAACCCATGTTGTAAGTCGTAGAGAATGCTGTTAACCTGGAAATGTTTTGTTATGTTGGATGCTACTATGTGCTCAAGTAATTTACAGAGGATATAGGTCTATAGTTGGCAGGATTGCCCTTATCTCCCTTTTTATAGAGTGGGGTGACATTTGCTTTTGACCAGTCTGCTGGGATGATTCCTGTATCAAGGGATTTTTGGAATAGGTTAGTGATCAGAGGGGCAATCTGGAGACAGATATTTTTTAATACTATTGGCTTTAGGTTGTCGGGTCCACAAGCTTTATCAGTTTTTAGAGTTGACAATAGTTTTTGGACACCCTTAACAGATACAGTAACCTTGGGCATTGTGGGATATCTACATTTGAGGTCTTGGGGGAGGCTAATTATTGATTGGATTTTCATTTTACATAGTTGACCTAATCTAATCGGGGGCATTGGGGTGAAGACCGATTGAAATTGATGATTGAGTACATTAGCCTTATCTTCACTATCTGTGTGGAGTTTATCGTTTTCTAGTAGTGGGGAAATGCCTTGAGAATCCTGTTTTGCATTTTTTGTAAGGGAGAATAGTTTCTTGCGAGCAAATTTTTGACCGGCATGATGACTACCAGAACCCTTTTATATTGTCATAAAAATTGTAGTATATCGTAAACCATATATTGATGTTCTTTGTATTCATTCAGTATAGGAATAACTGTTTTGTAATTTTGACATTTGCGACTGTATATATACGGTTTTTAATGGTTGCTAATATTTTTAACGGTGACGGCGTTAGCCGGAGCTGTTAAAACTGTTTGCGACCATTAAAACCGTATATACGGTCGCAAATGTCAAAATTACAAAACAGTTATTCCTTTTCTAACGCACAATGTGTCTAAATGCGATAATTAAAACGCCGTTTGAAGTTTGCGACTATATATACGTTATTTCTGACGCAGAAGCGATGTAACGTCGTTTCTGATTGGTGACGTCGTTTAAATTTAAAAGGGATAACTATTTAGTGATTTTGATATTTGCGACCGTATATACGCTTTTAATGGTCGCAAACAGTTTTAACAGCTCCGGCTTACGCCGTCGCCGTTAAAAATATTTGCAACCATTAAAAACCGTATATACAGTCGCAAATATCAAAATTACAAAACAGTTATTCCTATATTAATAGTTGCAAATTTAAACGACGTCACCAATCAGAAACGACGTCACATCAGTATTGCGTTAAAATAAAGATTATTGTATAAACATGTACTGATATGCTGATTTAACTATGTAAATGTATTCTAGTTCTGTACATATTGAGTTGTGACAAATATAATAAAATATGATTCAACTAAAAAAAAGTCAAGGGACCATGGCCCCTTAGCTTTTTGCTGAAATGGTGTCAGGGGGGCTCAAAGGAGGTAACTAAATAATTTTTCAAAATAGGCCCTATGCAGCAAATGTCTATGTCTAGGGGGGGGGACCCACAAGGGGCCTTTTTGGTTGCCAGAATGAGGGATAGGGGACAATCGTGGCCCTATAACTTGGACATAGGTCCTCACTTAACAGTCCCTTGGCTTTCAGCCTTTTAATCTAAAAGAGTAGACCGGCCGTGTTACCCCTCCCCGTGTCACTTTGTGTTCGGGTGTATAATAAAATGTTTCTTATTTGACATCTAAAAATAAAAAAGATATTGGTGTTTTCTTGTGTATTTGGATAGCCTAGGGGTGTTTTGGGGCAAATAGTCGGCCTGGAAGGATTTGCTTTGATGTCAAAACGATTTCTTTTTATTGATATAATTTTACACTTTTTAAAACAAATGTTGTTATTTTTTGTGAATGAATAAGATTTTTTTATCTCATCTGACCACAAATCGACCAAGGTCCGTCGTCCACCATACTGTCCATAATTGTTTTGAACACACTGCTAGCTACATTATCCATCCAATCATCCTAAAAATTGGTCAAGAAATTCTAGGTCATGTTTGGCACTAGGTCATGTGTGGTCAAACACTAGGTCATGAGGTCAAATAATAGAAATCAAACTCGAGAACATTCTTAAAGCCTCATTTTATCCCAAAGCGTCATGAAAATTGGCTAAAATCTTTATACCATGATCAAATTTGAAAATGTGTCACGTGGAGTCAAAACAAGGTCACCCGGCCAAACAATAGAAAATTATGTTTTACCCAATCATCTTGAAAATTAGTCAGAATGTATGTATGGATGAGCTCTATGTCAAGTTCGAAACTGAGTAACATTGGGTAAAAACTAGGTCACAAAGTCAAATAAAAAAATATATTGTCAACCCATTATAGTCCACATTTAATATAAAATCTTCATAAAAATTGGCCAAAGTGTTTGTCTTGATGATTTCTAGGTTAAGTTTGAATGTGGGTCACCGTTGATCAAAAACAAAGCCACAAGGTCAAATCCAAGAAAAACGTTATTAATAATCTAGAAGCAACATTAAATATGTAATGTTCATAAAAATAGGTCCGGTCAGAATGTTTGTGCCAGATAATTCTAGGACAAGTTCGTAGCTAGTCACTTGGGATACACAGTCAACTAACAAAAAACTCGTCATCACTGTAGAGATATTTAATATCAAATCTTTATGAAATTTGGCAAGAATGTTTGTCTTAATGATTTCGAGGTCAAAATTGAATGTGTGCCACAGGGGATAAAAACACTGATAGCTAGCTATAAGCTGGCAGATATTGAAAGGGCTGATAATTAAAAAAGGAAGGAAAAGGGCAGGTGGTGCGTTAGAAGTTTCGTTTAGTATATATTTCAAAGTGACAAGGCTTTAAACCACCAAGGGACATATGTATCGCTTGAAATATCATGTCACTTACTAGGGACGCTCATAAAGGTAAGCATGGACTTACATCATATACACTAGAAATTAAATAAAATTCATAAATGACTTAGTATCTTAATAGGTTTATTTGTGATAATTACAATGGTACATGTATCATTTCTTTCAAAACGGAACTCACGGTCACTGTGAGCTACATAACATTTCATAACATTACACGGTATATATTTAGCGCCATCTTTGTTCCGTCGTCTCAACCTATTTATTGGTAACGGCCCAAATACGACAAATAAGAAACTGTTAAAGTTATGGCAGCTTATTCAAAGAGAATACTTTGTCGGCTTTACACTGGTACATATCTTAATGCCAGAAATAATGCTGTGCTCAATGTCTAAAGAATTTACATACTTCTTTTTAAACATGCTTTACTTATATATAACTTGATATTATATATGAGTACGCTTCTTTTTCACTTCGAAACTCTTTTCATTAATACATTTGATTATGCTAACAGTTCTGTCAATCTCATTTGATTTGTTGTATGTGCATGTGTATATCTTCAAACAAATGATAGTTTTAAAATCATATTGCTGACAAAACAGGATTTTAAAAAAACCTGATTAACAAACAAGTCATGTGTTAACAGTAGTAACGTACCGATTTAACCATTCAAAACTCTCAGGTATCCAATCTCTTAAAAGATACATCCCATAATTATACGACGGGAAATACATTTGGCGCACGCGCAGTGCCCCCTTTTTCACAATTGCCAAAGCAGCGTCGCTTGGAGATTCTGGTTTGACTGTATCCAGCAAAAACTGTAGCCCAAAATTCGAGAGCAAATCGATTGCATTATCTGTACCTGCAAAAAAATGAAAACATTTAAAGATATATATAACAAATCACAGTTAGTACGCTGAATTCCTGTCGAAATTATCGTTAAAATTGTCGACTTGAAGGCGCAGATGAAATTGTAATCAGTCTTTTACAGCGTTTGATTCAATACATTTTGTTACATTGGAATATTTTCGAATCTGTGCGGGGTCGGGTGATGTATGGATGATTGCCCGCTCACCCACCATACCAGTTTAAACTAAATATGCACGTTCGGAACTACAAAAAATCCGAGCGATGTTCTGAAATAGGTATGGGATTCATTTTAAAATTGAAATAATCAATGTGAGCGTGTATGTGTACACAGATGCAGTCATTGGTGTAAAATTAAATTTACCGATTAGCCCAAGTATACATGTTGTAATGGAAACGTCTTTATCATGTGATATAAGTTCTTGGCGCAGAGAATTGAAGAAGCCATCCAGGGCAAACTTTGAGGAACTATATGGTGCTAAATACCGCTGACCCAATATTCCTGAAATAAAAACCTCTGTAACTATTATGTGAATAGCATAATGAAAAGTAATAATTAACAGGCTAAAATGTGTCCCAATTCTTTTAAAATAAATAAAATAATCACTAAAATTCCACTTTCGGGAAAACACTACCATTGGTGCACAATGTAAAGACAGCTTTTTGTTCTTTTTTATCTTTTTTTTATCTTTTTTGCGTCTTGAGTTTACTGAATATTTTTACTTTCTTGGACAGATAAAATTCGGTCGGAATATTGATAATAACTGAACATTTGATATTTGTATCCTCAAACTCGTCACAACAGTAGTTTCCCTTTTCAGTATTCTACGTCATAAAACCGTAACTTATAATTACGTTCATTGAACCGTGACGTCACATTGATTCAATACAATTCATTAATAAATTTTAATACATCACACTATTTATTTATTGCCTGAAATCCAATAACATGTAACACAATCAATGTAATGCTTTTGACCGACTCACTGGAATACAAAGGTTAATGTCAAGTGTTAATCACGTGTGAATCACGCATCACTTTTTGTGTTTGAAGTTAAAAACATACCAGCCACTGACGACACAACTATTATGCTTCCATTACTTTGTTCAAGGTGCGGTAGGGCATACGATGCCAGATGGACGTAAGATTCAAAATTGACAGTCATAACTTTGTTTATAGACGTCAAATTCTGCTTTGAACCCGTCCATACACCAAGTGGAAAATAGATGATATGGTTTAGTACCAGCACATCCAAACCGCCATGTTTCTGAACTGCAGTCTGAAATAGCCAACTTAAACAATAATCTTTTGATACAGATTAAAATTTAACTAAATTAAGTTTTGTATAAAATGTGTTAGTAGTACAAAATGTACAAATCTAATAATTATCTAAAAGTTTACGTATTTAACAAATGATTGACAAAAACTTTGAACTTTTAACAATGTAACTCTAATCATATACTATGTATACTTTCACAGTTTTCTTTACACAGGACAAATGTCAACATATACAGCATACAAAGAATAGAGAACTGCGTTCTATGGCAGGTTATGGCTACTTGTCTACATAACACTTACCTCAACTACATTTTCTATGGAATCCAGTTCCATCATGTCAGCAACAACATAGTCATATGTTTGTTCGACAGTTCCAAGCTCTCGACATTTCTGAAGAACCTGCAAAAACAAAAATGTTCTGTCGGTATTCCCTTCATACAAATGAAAATGCTTGTTATATATTGCACTATTTATATTTATCAACGGCTGAATAAGCGTTATTCAGTTTATAACGGTAAAATACTGTGTATAACGTAACTGAACGATAATGCAACAAATGTTGCAATATTTCATATGTATAGTATAATAAATGTCAACAATTAAATCTAAGTTCAACTGTTTATAATATCAAGACTGCAACAAACACCTTAAAATTTTAATGTCGAACAGTCACGTCTACTATGCTACTGATGGACTACTTTTAACGCGAATGTATCGTGTAGACGTGTGGTGGTTTTGTTGTAAAATCGAGAGCATGTACTATAAAACTATGCTCCAGTCCCCAAATATTTTTCAATAACCTCTCAAGTATTGTAGATAATTAGCAACTAAGAAAATGCCGAGCATATTTTTACTGTGCAAAACATAGAGCAAATCACATGGGACTGTTATGGCCCTGTGCGGATGCAGATCAGCATGAAGAATCCTCATTTTAAATAAGGCTGGTCTGGTTTTCTAAATCCATTTTCTTTTATACCGATTCTGTATGAAAGTTTTGCTTCAGTTGATTTTGAAAAAATGACTTATCAACTTTAATAATTAAGTCTCAAGTTAGAGTTTGGATTACGCAAAATAACTTGAGAGGTACGTACATACCTCTTTAAGTTTATTTTCCCGTCTTGCCGTGATAACAATATTTGCCCCAAGTCTAGCATAATGGTACGCCAACTGTTCGCCTATACCCGTCGAAGCACCGGTGATAAACACACGTTTGCCTTTGATAGATTCTAAGACAAACAGAATTATTTTAAGTTTTATTCATTTTGTTCGGGTTTCGATCAGACATGGTGATCGATTACTGTCATGTGTAATCAATTATAAATAGACTAACTGGGTCAATTTCATGTACATGTAATCGATTATTAATCGATTTCTTTCATGTGGCTGTGTAATCGAGTACGTTCAATTACTTTGGCTAAAGTAATTATGATTACATCTTTCGATGAGGATGGTGTGGCTTGGAATATGTTGTGACGGATGCTAAGGCTTACCCGATTGTCTCACTTACAATATAAGCACTATGGAATTATTGATCTTTGTTTTGTTATCGAATTCCAATTAGGTTATAAATGTCTACTGATGATAATAACAGTCTTCAAAATTTTGACATAGAATGGCCAATTACATGTTGCTTTTATGTTTTACTTATATGATTGTAAAATATGCACATGTATAAGATGAGAGTTAAATAAACGAACTAAACTACATGAAACTTTACGCATTACTCATGATTATTGCACAGCGAACTTCTTGTTTTGATATCTGGTAAACTTCTTCTTCAGTAGTGCTTCAAACATGGCTACTGACATCACCTTTTTACCAACGCGCTTTTCTATGTTGTCGACAGGTTTTGAAGCTAACTGTAGCGTATATATTTCCAACCAACTAATATATTTTCATATCCTTAGATAAGAGCTACAAGCTGATATAAAATTCGATGTAAAAGTTTGACATAACCGCTATGCACCGATTTATGACGTCAAAATGGAAATAAACGACAAAATTTTGTTAGAAATCGACTCGATAAAAAATTGTTAAAGCTCAATTTGTTTTGTAAAAACTACTTTGCTAGTAGTTGATATTGTAATAATTAGGGACCAGCGACTGAAGTATTGCGTAATTTACGAATTCGTTCTCCTACACCATGTCTGACATAATTAAGCGTTTAAATGCAATTTTCACACGTGTCATTGGCATAAATGAAAAATTTATGCACATCTTTATAATTTGTTAGAGATAACAAATACTAATTATTACAAAATCCCAATGATTTAAAGACATGAAATTAGCAGTATGTAAATAGTGATTTCGTATATACATACTGAAACTTGAAATGTCTTCATTTATTTTGCATATTTTTCATCAATTGTCTCATATTCTTGCATGCCATAATAACTATAATATCGATGGATTCTTTCTTGAATGACCCGTTGGTGCACAGACAAGAGGAATAGAAGAGGCCCTGGTCAAATTCGTTCGAAGAACGGAAGGGTGTCAATCCGATCTAAACGCTTTAGAAATGCACTGGTCAAAGATCACATCAACCTATAAATGGTTTCTGGCAGATAAAGATTTGTAGCTTTTGAAATAGCCCATCCTGGTATATAAATTGCTTTATTGAAAAATATGAATTTGTAAGTAAATCAACTTATCCCTATGTAGAAAAAGAAAACGTACACAGTAACTCCCAGTACATCACAACGTCAAAACTAGGTTTGGGGTAGGCGTGAAATTTTGTGGAATTGTAAAAACAGTAAGCCGGTGACCCGTTCTTTTTATCATATCAAATGGACGTTAAATGATTTTTATAGCATATCAAACGTATGCATTTTTTCATCGAGCTGATTTTTAATAACTCCAATTGTAAGGCAAAATTTGAAGCAAAACCCAAATAGAATTTTCCCGTTTTGACGTAACATAATCTTGCGGCGAAATGTTTTCATTAAATGTTATACCATTATAAAGAGCGGCCAGGCGCATGATGTTTTATATTGTCTATTAAACGCGGCGAAGGAAAACTCGAGGATCAATATGAAATAGCATGCTGTCCAAAACGTGACGACGTCAGTGGCAACGATTGGTTTAAA
Source organism: Saxidomus purpurata (assembly GCA_022818135.1). Lineage (NCBI taxonomy): Eukaryota > Metazoa > Mollusca > Bivalvia > Venerida > Veneridae > Saxidomus > Saxidomus purpurata. Next base: position 41,448,381 of record JAFMSR010000017.1, on the reverse strand, counting down.
CAATATTTTATTCAGTATATTGCATGTACCATATGTCACATTTATAATATACATTTAGGATCGAGTAGAAAGCTTCAAGCTTATTTAAAACTCTCTCTATCTCTCTCTTAATGGCAATGTTTGATGCACAACAGCATAGAAAGCGTAAGAGATATCAAAACAATGAAATCGAAATTCTATTAGAAATATCATGAGAAAAAATCGAACAAAAAATTTGGAGCGCATTCTTTTTGTGACGGACGGACCGACGGACACAGCAATCCATATGTATTACCTTTTCTCCAAAAGGGCATCGCAATAAAAGGTGTGTTCACATTACGTACACACATGTATATAATCAAAGTTAATGTCGGGTTCGGTATGTACTCTCAGTATTGTATTCTGTCTATTTAATTTTGTCTGTTTAATATTTACAAAAACAATGGATTTAAAAATGACTCTTAGCAAAATTGAACTTTCAATTTAATTTAAAAAAATAATTGTATGCATGTTACGTGATTTTACTAACTGCTACTTTTCTAGTACATGTACAACAACCAGCTAAATGTATTGAATATAAGAGGGAGTTGGTTAGACCAATCTTTACCTTTATATAGAGTGTGCATTACATTGAAATGTAAATATTTACATATTCAAATCTGCGATTATATTGTAAAGTAGCCCAACAATTTGTGCGTCAGGGTTTTTTATATTTACGACGGCCGCCGTAAAGACAGACATCTATGTAATATCAGTTTGTAAAATCGGTCGGTCTTGCAGTCAATATTGAGGCTAATTGTAAAGGTGTCCAAAATAGATCACACTGTATACATGTACTCAAATAGTCGCCAATATAATACAAAGAAATGTATTGGATTTATGTTGTCCTACATCAGATAGACAAAGTCTACAGTCCCATTTATAGCGTACTTTAAGTTTTTGTAAAACAAGTAAAGGTCGTAGCTCGAGGGCCAAAGTCAGACTACAGTATAAAGTTGTACACTACTGTTACTTATACAAGTATCATGTACTGAGGTTAACATTTAGGACAAGAAGTTACCCATTCGGTTTAACAAAGGTAATAATAGTAATAATCTACAACAGTAATTAACCTACCTGGGTTGAAATCATCTATCAACCAATTCGCCACAATAATTCCACTCAAAACCATTAACACTTTATTTAACATATTGAAAACATAAATCAATCTTATAACTTCTTTTGTGAGCAATAAATGACTCAACTTTCGTTTAACAATTTTACGGACATGTACATATAGGTATAAATACTGCAGATAGCCGGTGTTCCTCAATGGTCCACTCAAACGTAATCCCTATTAAAAATAGTGCAATTTTTCCTCCGTGTTTAAAAGCCTCTTTAATGTCAGATTTGATTTTCTTTTGTTTAATGTTCGGTCGTGCTGATAACTTTAATTATTCATATTACAGGTTTCTATGTTAAAATCTATAGTGTCAGCTAAACTAAAGTGAGTATGGGTATTTTTGCATGTCTACACGCAGATATATGTTGTTTACAGCACATGTTCCAGTCACGTGACCAGGACTTTCTTGCATAATTGCTAACGCGCTGTTTTTTTCATAGCTACTTTTTATTTGCATAAACATAGCCGTATGTAAACAATTTTATATAGAAAACAGTAGAAACTACATTTACAGGTTTCGAACCTTTATGCAGTATACCATTGTGCGGTCCATAATGTCGCTTCAATGGGCTCGTCAAATATCGTGCATACCCGAGACGAAAATGTCTTGCATAAAGTGATACACATTCTTCGAACCTTTGTGAATGAAGCCAACCCTAAGACAAGTTTACTGTTTTTACACGGGTTCACGTTCCTACTAACGAAATTTAAAAAAGTAAAACTGCTTTCGGGCCAGTAATATAGGCAAAAACCGTTCAACAAACATCTTTGGGTGATCAGGACCGAATAAAACACTTATTTAGTCATATATTTAGCCAAATAACATGATATGAACTGTTCTCACTTGTAAGATTTACTAGTAAATACTAAGAGTAAGTCCAGTGCTTTTTACCAGTATGGCTTTAAAAACCATGATAAGGCCTCAACTTGAATTTGCAGCAAGTATCTGGAGTCCATACACAGCTTCAGATGCTAGCAAAGTAGAAAAAGTGCCGATAACAGCTGCTATGTGGTGCTGTCGTAGGTGGAGGAACAAAAGTCACGTTGGAGATATGTTAAAGAAACTTTCCTGGCCAACCTTAGCCCAACGTAGGGACCACTCAAGCCTGGTGTTCTTCTACGAGATCCATAATGACTTAGTTCAGATTGATAAGCCCAATAACCTCCACTTGCTTAAGCATCCCAGGTCCACCCAGACTTCGGCCAATCATCCTTACCAATATACTGCTTACTGTTTTCGGGTAGCAGACACCTACTTCTGGTAAATCGTTATTCACCCATCAATTGTACAACCACAACTTAACACAGAGTATTGAATGGGTTACGATACTGCAACATATTTAAAACGCTGATTATTTGACTGATAGTGACTGGAATATGTCGCTTAACTTTTAGGTTAATGCTTGCAAACACTATTTTTATTTATGATTTGAAGTAATATAGGTTGGCACCAGTTGTAGGGAGTATCTCTTTAAATATGTGTCTCAATGTATACAGCAAGAAAACGTGGCAACTCACCAAACTAACTGTAATCATTTGGGTGCTTATGATATAGGCTACAGTTTCTAAAAATATTAATCTTTTGAAACTCAAAATTTGACAATGAATGGAAGCCTGCAAGTATTGGTTATTTTGCGTAAGTTTCAATGAATACAAGCACCAGGTATTTCTGGTATTTTTATGCGCAAGTGAGAGATTACGTCTCAGAAAACCAATTGTGTCCTATTGGCGTCACATGTGACGTGAGTGCCCACAGACAGGTTATCAGTAAAATTTAGGCCTTAATATTTCGCAGATGTTACACTTTCCAGTGTCTGTTCGAGTAGACTATAGTTGTAGGTGATGCGAGAGTTTAAATGGTGATTACTGACTCTGAGTGTATGGCATTTTGAAGCATTAAATTGCATAAGCCATTTCTTTTCCCATTTGGCAAGTGTATCAATGTCATATTGGAGAGCTTAACAGTCTGCATGGTCGAATATATTACAGTACAATACACAGTCATCAGCAAAAAGGCGAACAGAAGTGTGAGGATGTTGTTGATAACAGACACGGTCGTATTTTACAATGTATTCTTAGCTTCGTAAATAGGATGACCAGATATATTACGCTTTTCCGTAAAGCTATTTATAGCTAACGTTTCTAATGTTTTTCAATTATATCGACTGTAAATCAATAAAAAAATCTTTGGCTGGAGCACCCTTATTCAAGAACAGGCCTCTTGTCTGCAAAAAGGTTATGATCCACAAAACATACTAAAATCTTGTAGCAACCTCCGTATCCAATTATTTAGAAGTCCCTACCAGGTTAATTAGACATATACATTCGGCCCTTATACACTTGTAGCAACTCCTAATCCGACACTTATATAATTCGGTATAACTGAATTAATTGTATTCGGATTTCGTTCAAATTTGGAATATAATTAATTCAACACATCATACGTACTTCTTAGAAATTTAATTTTACATATAAAACTCAACAAATAAAAAACATATCACTGTAAAATCCGAATTCCCAAAATGGCATAACGGGAAATCCCAACAATGTGAAAAGTCACCGAATCACAATATAATCCGTACATCCGAGTAAAGAAACAAAATACAATGTTAATTTTTTACGGGTAAATTTACTCTTTTTGTTACGATTTATAGTGAACAGGTTCATACTGCACATTTTTGATATTTTTGATGACTCGTTCTGTGATTTTAGTAAATATTATGAACTCTGAATGTATTTTGTCCTGAACATAAATACCTGAATAACAATATCAAGATAAGATTTATAAGATAAATTTTATTTTGAGTTGGCAAGATAAGTAACAAATACAACATAAGCACTCTAGGTGCTTTTGAACCGACTATATATGTATTAACAAATATATAAGAAACTAAAGTAAAAAGCTGTAGGAAAAAAAGGCATGGTTACAAAATAACATAATCATTAATTTAAGAGATCTAGCTTGTATGACTAACCTAAAAACATTACTAGCACATAAGGTAAGATGACATGTCAAACAACAATTAACTTAAACAAGAGGGCCAAGATGGCCCTATATCGCTCACCTTGGTACAAGTCCACTTGCCTGGTGGAAGATCACTAGATAATGTTATATACCAAATAAGTTTTCCTATATACGCCTTTGTAAAACAAATGACCCCCCCCCCCCGGGCAAGGTCCATTTTGACCCCAGGGGCATAATTTGAACAAACTTTGAAGAGGTCTACTAGGCAATGCTACATGCCAAATATCTAAGCTCTAGGCCTTGTGGTTTCAGAGAAAAGGATTTTTAAAGTTTTCCCTATATAAGCCTATGTAAAACTAAGTGACCCCCGGTGCGTTGACCCGGGGGTCATAATTTGAACAATATTGGTAGAGGTCCACTAGCCAATGCTACATGCCAAATATCTAAGCTCTAGGCCTTGTGGTTTCAAAGAAGAAGATTTTTGAAGTTTTTACTATATAAGCCTATGTAAAACTAAGTGACCCCCGGTGCTGGGTCAATTTTGACCCGGGGGTCATAATTTGAACAATATTGGTAGAGGTCCACTAGCCAATGCTACATGCCAAATATCTAAGCTCTAGGCCTTGTGATTTCAAAGAAGAAGATTTTTGAAGTTTTTCCTATATAAGCCTATGTAAAACTAAGTGACCCCCCGTGCGGGGTCAATTTTGATCCGAGGGTCATAAAATTTGAACAATATTGGTAGAGGTCCACTAGCCAATGCTACATGCCAAATATCTTAGCTCTAGGCCTTGTGGTTTCAGAGAAGAAGATTTTTAAAGTTTTTCCTATATATTCCTATGCAAAACTAAGTGACCCCCGGTGCGGGGTCAATTTTGACCCGGGGGTCATAATTTAACAATCTTGGTAGAGGTCCACTAGACAATGCTACATGCCAAATATCTTAGCTCTAGGCCTTGTGGTTTCAGAGAAGAAGATTTTTAAAGTTTTTCCTATATATTCCTATGCAAAAACTAAGTGCCCACCCGCGCGGGGTCAATTTTGACCCGGGGGTCATAATTTAACAATCTTGGTAGAGGTCCACTAGACAATGCTACATGCCAAATATCTAAGCTCTAGGCCTTGTGGTTTCAGAGAAGAAGATTTTTAAAGTTTTTCCTATTTGTTGCCATAGCAACCAGAGTTCTGCATGGAATGGAATTCTTTGAACAATTTTGGTAGAGCTTCATGCAAGGAACATTCCTGCATAGTTTTATCAACATTGGCCTAGAGGTTTCAGAGGAGATGTCATTTGAATCAAAATGTTGACGGACGACGGACGACGGACAATCATCGATCAGAAAAGCTCACCCTGGCGTAGCCAGGTGAGCTAAAAAGGTACTCATACTTTATAAATTAAAAACCATGTGATAGCTGCTGTTCTAGGTCAAGAGCTATCACAGCTTACTAAAGGTAACTTTAATAATCTAACTCATATGCCATTTTTACATAGTTTATTATTGTAAAGATAGTTTATTATTGTACAAATAAATATAAGTTTTCATATACAGTAGACCTCTATACTGCCACTAGTTCTTAAATATGCATTGTCGATAACTGCATAATTTAAATTTGTTTTTACATAAACACACATCTCGATCAACAGCTCTTTCTTCAATAACTTGCAACATTCATTCAAGCATTTCGGATACCGGGATTTTCAATACCGGCGGATACCGGCGTTTCTTGATCAATACCGTAATGTTCTTATCTCAATTATTTTAATCAGGCACGACGGTGCTCTCATATGCAGGCTTGGTTGAAGATAAACAAGCGTTTATTGGGACAGACGTACCGTTGTAAACATTTTTGACAATACTGTTTTCTCTTATATTTTGAAGCTCTTTATTAAAATTGAATTAAAGCAATTAAACAAAGCCATTAATGTTGAGGTACTGGCAAGTAAAAAGAACATGCAAGAAAGAATGTTACGTTGAATAATATCAGTTTTCGCGACACAAAACTACACGTCAGTAGGTATAAGTAGCCAAAATACATTTCCATAGACCTACATTATTGTGCGACTACCCAAAATCTCACCGACTGCTGAAATGCATTTTATTTTGTAGAATCATCCTAGTCCTGCCTATAACACTCGTGAGAGGGGTTGGCAGTATTCAGAGATAGATAGATAGATAGTCCCACAGAAAAATAACAGAATTAATACATAAGAATTGAGATTCGATACTTTATGCCAGCACGGACCTATATAGGTCCGTGATGCCAGTAACAGGCTGGTAACATTGCCCGATCGGGCTTAGAAGCCCAGTCAAGCTTTTATTGCCAGATCAGGCTTAAATTTATGAAAAGAAACTAAGATTTATATAAGTAATTCAAGAAATATTTAATGAATTGAAAGTCCTTCATTTCTTCAGCTGTTGTTTCCTTGTTATAAACTGGTAACCTTTGGTAACCAAAGACATTGAATGATTACTAATGGACACATATGTGCAGAGGTGCATATTTTGGGCCATATATGCAAAAAGTGGCTGAATTGATTATGGTTGGGCGATGTTGGCTTAGAACTAACATACTGTAATGTTGCATGTAACATATTCTAGGACTTCAAATGTTATTCATAAAATACTTATCAAAATATTTACAAAAAAGATTGTAAATCAAAATATTTACAAAAAAGATTGTAAGTCCCCATGTTCCCCAGACAAAATAGCCTGTTTCCAGTTTTCACCAATTTTGGCTACTCATACCAGTAGAAAAAAATTCCAGGTCCCATCCAGTTGATACACATGCAGTCTTCTTATTCTTGCCACAAATTTCACTACCACTTTCCAAGATAAATAAGTCTTCCTATCATATAGACATAAACACTTCTATGAACAATTGTGAACAACCCTGTTGATAGAAATGGCTAGGTTTTAATCCAAGGTTAGGGGTAAAAAGCATGACCAGACCAGTCAACAGAAAAGTGCTGTTTACAATCAGCCTTTTTCATGATGCTAGGTTGGGCTCAACGCCCAGCCAGTTTAGATACTTACATGCTACAAATATCACATTTAAATTGATTTAATTGAGAAAAACACCCAGTCATATTCCTTTTTTTCAAATATGCTTACATTTTTCATGGCCTACAGGCATATAGTAATCCCACCGTCCATTCTGTCTATGTCCGTTTTATGCCATTCATTCCATTTTGATCATGTGGTTACTTTTTGGCTGATATGGCTTAATAGAAAAGTGGAGGGAACACAGAAAAACTGTCAATTTTTAGAACATTGGTATGTCCTTCCATCTGTTTATAGTGTAACGATCGGTGAACGTAGTGAAAACGTTCGGTCGCATATGATGATAATATGCAAATTTAAAACCCATGTGCATGTGATGGGGATTAGGGTAGTTATATATAAGGCACAGAGACCCATTCAGGGTTGAGTATACTTTTCACTGAATGGATCTGCTGCGTCTTAGGCCCTCGGCTCGTTACAATAGTGACAGACTGTAGCATAGTCATTCATAGAGGAATTTTGAAATTATATGAAACAAATGTTCCTCACATGAATATGACATGTTGCGTGCAAGACCCACCTCAAAGGCCAATGTCACACTTAAACTTTAAAAGTAACAGAGTGTATATACACACATTTGTGTCTGAACTGTAACTTGGTTATGTATGGAAGGATATTTAAACAGCTTGGCATAAATGGACAAAACATGAAGACAACATGTCACATGCAAGTTAGGCACCTCTACCATGTCAACCTAAAAGGTCAAGGTCACAAATACCAAAAAAAATAGCACAAATGTTCAACACATGGAGATAAAGTGCACAGCACAAGTTTCCACACCTTGAAGGTCAAGGTCACAGACTGTGAGTCACCACTTCAGGGTTATTTAACATTTACAATCCATTGACAGCTTTTAGGGTTTTTGAGCATTGTTTCCTGGTCATTTTATTGTTGTTGGCTTTTTTCAGAACAAGAATGTCTGCTATGAAGACAGTAAGGGAGTTTCTGCTTCTCTGCTTTATTTTGTTGTCTATATCGGACGTTTCAGCAACTCTGTCCAAGAGTGACAGAGGGAAGAACAAGAAAAAGAAGAATGAGCAGGAGGTATGAGAACAAAGTTTTGTATTTAGGACAAAGTTTTGTATTTAGGACAAAGCCAATATGTGTTTCTGGTTTCCTGACAGACCTCAAATAATTATTGCCCATTTCAAACTTTTTTATATGAATCTTTGGTCAAAAAACACCAAATTTCAATTGTTTTGGAATAAGAAAGCAAAATATATATATTTTTTTTTTTTTTGATCAGCTGAACAACCATAATTTTTGTGTCACTCTTTCGGACATAGGAATGGCTTTCTCCATCGGTCCATCTGTCTGTCACATAAGCTTATCATTGTCTATAACTTTGCCATTTCTTAAGATTTCTTCATCAAACTTTACAATTGTATTGCTTATGATAAAAGGGTTGTGATGACTCCAATAGAGTTATGCCCCTTTTTGTACTTAGATTTTGGTTAAAACTTTGCCATTTTTTTTAGATTTCTTCATTAAACTTTCAGATTGTATTGCTTATAAATGACAAAAAGGACTTGAGGCAGCCAAATTTTGTATTGACAGAGTTATGCCCCTTTTTGTACTTAGATTTTGTCACAAAATTACTGGTTATTCTGACAAAGTGTAAGAAAGCGACACAAGTGTTCTACTGAACACCCATCTAGTATTATATACATGTTTTTGGTCTTATCATACTCAGGATTTGAAATAAGATATTAATTTTTAATACCATTATATATTTAATGGGCTATAAGAACAATAAATGCTATGGCAATAAAAAAGCCATAAACACTTGAATGAACTAGAGAATTTTATACAAAAAAAAACAAATGAAAGAATTTCCACACTGTTGGTCAGAAAGAAAATGTGTGTTGTCGGTGTGACTGACAGCTCGCATTGTGAGCACAGGTACCAGGGTGTGCTATTATTTTTTTTGAGAATAAATATTAGCAGATACCTTTGAGCCAAGACAGTATTAAAGAACCTTTCAGATTGTTGTGATAATCCTTAGTAACTACAAATTTCAACAATGTTATTATTTATCTGAAATAATTGACATTTCTACAATATATCCCTCACGATCTGTAAAAAAATGTGTCAGTATTTTGGAAGATTGTGATGGAAAGATAATGCATTTTCAGATTCCTAAAGTATCAGACAAGAGTGTATATAACAGAGGTTTAGTGGAAACTGATGTGAAATGGAAGGATATAGCTAGCGAGCACGCAGCGTATTGTGAACTTGAGAAAACCGTTAAAAGATTTAAAGGAGAGACACTCGGGTATGTCACACCAGTAAGTAACTGATGAGTGCTTTTATACTTGGGAGACACTTGACTGTGTCTCACCTGTAAGTAACTGAATGCTCTTGTACTTGGAGAAACTTGGGTATGTCAGACCTGTAAATAATTTATTAATTCTGTACGGTAATACTTGTAGACACTTCACCTGAACCTGGTTATGTCACACATGTAAGTAATGTATCCTTCAATACTAGTATGACTCTTGGTAGTACTGTGTTAGCTCCATGGAGCAAAGGCCAACATAAGTCCTCTGTGACCAGTATAGATCCAGATCAGCATGTACATTCAAACAGTTTTATCTAAATTCATACTATTGACTTATCCATCAAAGACAACCTTTGTTACTACAGTAAAATTTCGTTATTAAGAACCCTTGATATTAAGACCAAACATTTTGTAACCAAATGGCCCCTTTTATGTTAAAAAGGTCTTGATAAAAAGACCAATTCAATATTAAGCCCACTTTATGTCAGTTCGAAAGGTGGTCTTGCTTCAGGAACTTTACTGTAACACTATTAGCACCGAACTTATAATTAAAGTTGTGTTTGCTAATTGTATAACAAATTTTTCATCTTTCAACTCTTTCTGTTAAAGATTTTCACACAGTCTGCTCTGCGCAACACTAATGGCATAGAAATTCATCATTTGTTTTCTGTTGTTGTTATTTTAAAGTGGAATGGCCATGGATACGATGTTGCCAAAACTTTTGGCAGCAAGTTCACGTATGTCAGTCCTGTGTGGCTGCAAGTAAAGAGAAAACCAGGAGGAGCTTTTGTCATCACAGGTGGACATGATATAGACAAAGGTAAATGTGGAAATTTTCTCTTCAAAATACATAAATTATCCTGTTATTGTTTTTGCTAACTCTTACCATACTAGTGGCAAGTATAATTCAGACTTTACAACCAGTGTAGATCATGACCCACCTGCACATCCATGCAGATTGCTTGTGCTCTAACTGTGCTCTAACTGTGCTCTAATTGTGCTCTAATTGTGCTCTAACTGTGTGCTATTTAGCCAATTACTGTTCACTGAGTTTCTCTTTGAACAATGAATTGCAAGGTCTAGTAATGTCTCCCCATTATATGACCAGTAATTTATCTAGCCACCTTTCAAGGAAACACACAGCAATGTAAATGACCAGTCTTTGGGCAGATAAAGGCATTTGAAGTCATGACACAGGACACACCTCCTGGGGTTTGACCACTAATCTATATATAACCTAGGCATTCTGGTATGGTAAGTAATGCTATAAAGGAATGCCATAACCAGCAGCCAACAGGCTTACTCTTTGGCAACCAATCAAATTCAACCTTTGGCTATACTGGCTGGAAATTGCAGTCAGGTAAATTTCTCCTATTTTTTGGCTTCAAAATTTTGTCTTTTAGGCATGACGGGAGACATGCCGGGGTCTCATCCCAATATTAAGCTAACATACATGCTCTTTGGGACGGACCTTGATAAAATTCTCATCAAATCAAATCAAATCGGCCAACAGGCCCACAAGCATTACAAATGTTACTATAGCAATGTAAAGCATAGAGGGGCATATTTGAGAGACATTTTATCCAAATCTTATATTATTCCATTTTTTCCATGATTAGGATGGGTGTCTGATGTAAAGAAAGGAAAAGCTACAAAAATGGGTAAGTTGAATCACTTTTATTATAATCTACACCGATCATGCTAACTTCTAAAAATAGACCTGTCTATTTTCAAAATTATCTAGTAACTTTTTACTTAAGTGCACTTGAATATTTTACAATTTACTGCACAATAGTAGCGCATTAGACTTCGTTAGACTACTGCATTATTAAAGCCGTTACCATACGTAGCGCCCTTTATTTTACTGCAGTTACCAAAGGGCAATAAACCATATTAATAGTTTGGCACAATTCAAATGTAACTTAGATAACATGAAGTTGCAAATTATGACTGTTTTAATAAGAACCCTTGATAAGTACTAAACTTGATGTTGCTGTATGTATATAATATGCCTAAAAATTTTAGATTAAAACTTTCAACACATATCAGTTTTATTTATTGTTTGCAACTTTTTTTCAGTTCCACGTTTACTGTTTGACGGTTGGACAGGGACAGACTACCAGGCCCTTTTCAGCAGTGAAGATACCATGGAAGATTGTATAGATGCTATCCTGAAGTTCATTAAGGTACAGTTAACCTAATGAAGTTCTGGGTCACATTTAGGGTAAAAGGTTATATTTCTATATTTTCAAAACCTTTTGAAAGATTTTCTTAAAATTTTAGGTAGATGTTAATCTAAGGGACAGGATGCAAATAATTTGTTTCTCAATCAGGCTTGGCTCAAGGACTCAAGGTCATGGCCACATGTAAGGGTCAGAGGTCTCCAATCTCCTTAACCTTTGAAGGATTTTCATTAAACTTGGATCTGGAAATGTTCATCTCATATGATGCCAAAGGTCAAGGTTACTATTGGGGTCATAAGTCATATGAGTATGTCATCCAAACCCCTTGAAGGATTTACATGAGACTTTGATCATATGTTTATGTTATCCATTCATATCTTGTTTCGGAGTTTGGACTTTAAATTGCATGGAAATACTCCATCCACTTGTTAACCAGATTTTCAATGAAATTACCTTTTAATATATTGGGCAGGGTCAGTAATATATGGACCCTGGATTGGGGTATGTCATTTTGATTGCGGGTTATTGGTATGTACAAATTTAATTTAGGTATAGCTTTAAATGGCAACTCATCATGGGATTGCATGGGGCCCCTAGGGTCAAGGTCATAAAAGAATCCTGGATAAATGAAATATAATCAAAAATATTCTCATGCATGACATACATCTCACATACCTTATTCTTCATATTAAAGAGGAATTTTTCAAATGTATTGAGTGCTTATTTTTAATACAGTTGTATAATATGCATAAGTAATACAGCCAGTTTACTTTATGACTTTTCGACAATACCATTCAAGAACGGAATAGCAGATACCGGTACTGAAAATCATTAACATACAGCATGCGTGCAGGCTTGTCATGATCTGCACTGATGACTAAGCCAGAAACATTTGCTTACAGCAGTTTAAAAGCTAAGCAACAGTTTAAACATAAGAGAATTCTTTGTAATAAGACACATTTAGAAATGTCATGCTATTGACTTTAAATTTGTTTCAGGATAACAAGTTTGATGGTGTGGTTGTGGAGATATGGTCTCAACTTGGAGGCAGTGGCAAACAGTTAGTACTTTTTTTAAAACATTTGACGTTGACAGAGTAAGTGATGTTTTCCGGGCTGAACAAATATCAAAAACTCTCCCAGTGGTTTAGTAAGGTAAACATTTGATTAAGAATTAGGCAGGTGCTTACATACATGTATCTGTCATGGGTCTTGAATTCACACTGATGGTTTTGCCTTGGTTGGACCCACCGTTGTGGTTTACAGGTTAAGACTCGAAATTGATAAGCCTTTCATTGATTGAGGGTAATGGGTCCGAGCACAGCTACCATCCCATATCTTTATGTTAGTTCCAAGTTACTAATGGAAGTTTTCATCAACGGCACAACCCATAGAAATTCTGTGTTGGAGGAGAAGTTGTCAGGCAGAAGAAGAAATACAGAAAAAATATGGATGTTACACCAGCAAATAAATTTAAATAATGTAGCTGATGTTTTTGTAATACCTTGTGAATTAATTAATTACATAAACATGTACATGAGGAGAAATTATGTTGAATTAAACACTTCATAGATTCTAGATTCTACATGGAAAGCTTATAGAGACTTTTTAGCTCACCTGAGCTGGCTCAGGGTGAGCTATTAGGATCGATGATTGTCCGTCGTCCGTCCACATTTAGTTCGTTAACACTCTAGTGGTCACATTTTTGCCTCAATTGTCACGAAACTTGGTCAGGATGTTTGTCCCAGTAATTACTCGGACGAGTTCGAATATGGGTCATCTCGGATGAAAAACTAGGTCACATGACCCAAAAATAGAAAAATCTTGTTAACACTCTAGAGGCTACTGTTTCAGTCCAAATATCCTGGCAATTTGTCAGAAAGGTTGTTTGGTTGATTTCTAGCTCAGGTTTTAATATGGGTCACCTGGGGTCAAAAACTAGGTCACAGAGCCCAAATATGGAAAAACCTTGTTAACACTCTAGAGGTAACATTTTCAGCCCAAATATCCTGGAAATTTGTCAGAAAGGTTGTTAAGATGATTTCTAGCTCAAGTTCGAATATGGGTCATCTGGGGTCAAAAACTAGGTCACAGAGCCCAAATATGGAAAAACCTTGTTAACACTCTAGAGGTAACATTTTCAGCCCAAATATCCTGGAAATATGTCAGAAAGGTTGTTTCGATGATTTCTAGCCCAAGTTCGAATATGGGTCATCTGGGGTCAAAAACTAGGTCACAGAGCCCAAATATGGAAAAACCTTGTTAACACTCTAGATGTTACATTTTCAGCCCAGATATCCTTGATATTTGTCAGAAAGGTTGTTTTGATGATTTCTAGCTCAAGTTCAAATATGGGTCATCTGGGGTCAAAAACTAGGTCACAGAGCCCAAATGTAAAAAAACCTTGTTAACACTCTAGATGTACCATATTCAGCCCAAATATTCTGGAAATTTGTCAGAAAGGTTGTTTTGATGATTTCTAGCTCAAGTTCGAATATGGGTCATCTGGGGTCAAAAACTAGGTCACACAGCCCAAATGTGGAAAAACCTTGTTAACACTCTAGAGGTACCATTTTCAGCCCAAATATCCTGGAAATTTGTCAGAAAGGTTGTTTCGATGATTTCTAGCTCAAGTTTCAATATGGGTCATCTGGGGTCAAAAACTAGGTCACAGAGCCCAAATATGGAAAAGCCTTGTTAATACTCTAGAGGTTACATTTTCAGCCCAAATATCCTGGAAATTTGTCAGAAAGGTTGTTTCGATGATTTCTAGCTCAAATTCAAATATGGGTCATCTTGGGTCAAAAACTAGGTCACAGAGCCCAAATATGGAAAACCCTTGTTAACACTCTAGAGGTAACATTTTCAGCCCAAATATCCTGGAAATTTGTCAGAAAGGTTGTTTTGATGATTTCTAGCAACTTTGTTAAAAGCAGTTGTACTCGGGTGAGCGATAAAGGGCCATCATGGCCCTCTTGTTATATCTTCAGGGAGTTGGTTCACTTCTTGACTCACATGGCAGAAAATTTCCACAATGGCAACAAAGAACTAATACTAGTGATACCTCCACCAGTATATCAAGGGTTTGTACCTGTAACTTATTTACGAGATGAAAATTTTGCTGTCCCGCATGTACTTTAGCTTTACTCTGGTGTCACATACAGTCAGCATGTACATGTCGTGTACCTTCCTCTGTTGTTGATTGGTTAAGGTGGCTGACTTGAAATCACAGACTCACTATCTGATTGAGGGGCATAGGTTCAAGCCCTGCTACCTATCAGGTCCTCACAGAGGATGGGAGTCTAGTACTGGTCCTTCTCAGGAATGGTATATAGGTAAACTGCCCACATGTAAATAAGTGAAATACTTTTGAAACAGACATTTAACCCCAGGAAAAAAATGTGAGTTTCTGGTGCAGTTAAACTCAACTTCAAATTCACCAAAGGAGAATTTTCTTATACCGGTAGTAAATCTATATGAAATGAATCTTTCGGGAGATTTTTAAAAAAGTGATGTGCAAAATTTGCGAAAAATATCGAAAATGAAATCGTCATGAATATTATGCAATTTACAGTATTAGCAAATCTAAGTGTAATAAAGTTTTGATGATTTACATTTTCAGAAATACGCCAGGAATGTTTGGAAAAGAAGAATTTGACCAGCTAGCACCAAAAGTTGATAAATTTTCTTTAATGACTTACGACTTTTCAAATCCATCTAGGTAAGTATAGAACTGATTTGAAGACTTTATTTCGGATTTAGCTTACATGTTTATGCAAACTAAATGAATGTTAAAAGCTTTGTTTAAAGGGGATTTTCCTCTATCAAGAATTTTATATAACAATAATTAGCCACAGCGGCTACCTATTCAAGGAAACAATCAATTCATCTTTATTCTTAATGTCAATTATACTTACTTTTTCAGATATTAGAATACATAGAAATTTCAGTATGTTAGTGTGAAATGAGCATTTCTTAGTTAAAACCATATGACATGTTGCTTGAGCTTGCCTGCTCATGTTAGCTTTACCTTGCAGGCCAGGTCCAAATAGCCCTTTACCCTGGGTTAAACAATGTGTATCTACATTAGACCCATCTGGAACATCTCCATACAGATCCAAAATTCTTCTAGGACTCAATTTCTATGGCAACGATTACTGGTCAGGCTCTGGAGAAGCTATTTTAGGAAATAAGTATGAGCTTACTTTATTTGATAATAGTATACTTCAGGAAATAAGTATAAATTTATTTTAGGAATATAAGTATGAGGCTATTTTGATAAAAAAATAAGTATGTTTCAAGAAAAAAATATAAACATAATATGGGAAACAAGTATGAGCATATTTCAGAAAATATATGAGTTAATTACTGCCTACTTTATTTATCAGTCTTAAATTAGTATGAGCAACTACTAACATACTTTGAGGAGAAGTATATTCATGTTACAGAAAACTAGTATGAGCTTGCTTTGACCTATAAATAAAAGTCTCCGCTAAATGTAGAAAACTTTATCCCTGAAAGAATTTGTGTCCAGTTGTTCTGTTTACAGGACTTATCTATACCAACGTGTGTAGTGTAATTAAGAGTGTTTAAAGCCTATGCAGGGGGTACAGCTAATTTCTAGTTAAGCAAGCATATGGCTGTGTTGATATTTTGTGACTGCGTGTTGTTCATATCTCTCTCAATTGTTCTTTACAGATATATAGAACTTCTACAAAAATACAAACCAAAGTTAAGCTGGGATGAAAAAATAGCAGAACATGTTTTCCAATACAAGTAAGTATTCAGTTCATTTTTCATCAGTTTGTACATTTATTAACTTTAAAGAAAGTAATCTAGATCTGTATCAAAATCATAACTTATACTACATGTTCCAACATTGAAAGATGGGTAACTCTTTTATATACTGTATGTCAAAGTCCCATTTGCACTTTAGATGATATATAATCTGTTAAAGTCCATTAGCATGTATTACTAAGAAATATGTTTATAATGAAATTGACCATTATTTGTACAAAATCATTCTTAATGTTGCTCTTTAAATCAAATGCCATACAATTATAGAGAAAGCATTATGTCTTCAGTGATATTGCAAAAAATAAAAAACACATTCTGATAAAAAGTGAAAAAAAGATATGAAAGAAAAGTATATGTCAACATAGTTTTAGGATAAATAGAAAAAAGTTCTATCATGATTAATCTTGCTGTAGATTTATCATTTTTGAGGATTTAAAGTGAGAATGAGACTTTAAGGGTCAACAGACAGGTTTTGCGTTGACAGTAGATGACAAACATTTAAATCAGAAATGTACACATGTATTTAAGGTTTTTGAGGGTTTGTTCATTATTTAGGTATGTTTTATAGCTCAGTTAAAGACTTTCTAGTAAGACTGATCCTGATTTTTCATGTCAAATCTTTACAAGTTACAATGACTTTTCAGTTCAGATAATTTATCTTTAGACACTTTGTATAATTTATGTTTAACTGATTCAAGCACTTGTTAATGGTACAGAATGATTCTTGTTTAATGGTGTTTTTATTCTTATCTATTTTAAAGCATTTCTATATTTGTTTTAGGGCGGGAAGTACCAAACATACAGTATTTTATCCAACGTTACAATCCATCCAGGACAGACTTGATCTTGCGTCAGATCTAGGCGTAGGAATATCTATATGGGAAATAGGGCAGGGCCTGGACTACTTTTACGATTTGTTGTGATTTTCTCAAATTTTGTTTTACGATTTTACAATTTTATGCAATAAAGTGTTTATTTTTGTATTTTTGACTTTTTGTATCTAAAAAGTAAAGAATGCTTTATCATGAAGCCAAGATGATAGACAAAGGATAATCATGTTTGTCTGTCCACTTCACTTTGTATACTTTCGTCCTAAACCACTTGCTATATTTTGATGAAGAAGCAGTCTATTTGTGCATATTATTATTTTTGATCACATCAAGGCCACAGGAGCTTGTTATAAGAAAATCGTGTGAGCATTTGTTCTCCCTATTGCTGGATTTTGATCAAACTTAGGTGGTATCCAGTCTTCCTTTTTATAATTTTGGTAACTATATCAAAGGTCAAGTAACTGTTCATAGAAAATTTTGTCCACCTTTCATCCCCAAAATCACTTGCTGACCCATACATGTAAGTACCACTTTGTAAGTACACAAAATGTACATCTGTCAATAAGAATAAAAATGTATGTAAGTGGCTTTGACAACTGGTAATAGTTTTCTTTGAAGTTACTCATTCCGTTTTTGGTTATGTGGCTATTTTTTTATGCGGCTAAAGACAAAGGACAATAGAGAGAACAAAAGGGTAACCACATCTGTACCATTTTGTAAAATTTAATGAC
Organism: Saxidomus purpurata; assembly: GCA_022818135.1. Lineage (NCBI taxonomy): Eukaryota > Metazoa > Mollusca > Bivalvia > Venerida > Veneridae > Saxidomus > Saxidomus purpurata. The sequence continues at coordinate 41,430,392 of JAFMSR010000017.1, read as the reverse complement.
AGTGTTACTGTTCAAGGTAACCTTGACTTTTGACGTTGCAATCGGTCATTATTCTCCTAAACGTTCAACATTAATGAAACCAAGTCACCTTTCATGGTAACCATAACTTAAACCTGCTAGTATCAAGAGGGCCATGATGGCCTTTATCACTCAACTGAGTATCATTGCACTTTGAAACACAAAAAGAGGTCAAAAGGTGATAATCAAGGTCAGCTGCAGGAATTTTGGAAAATAGTTTGTAAAATTGCACAGTCCAAATTTCATCTCTAGCTTCTAAGATAAAACCTAGGCCAAAGATCAAGTTCAGCCAAGCTAAAAGTTGAAGTTCAAGACTGTGTGTGGCTCAAATTTCATTGCTGTCATTTCAAAAATAGCTGGTAGTCAGTCAATGTTGAAGCAGAAATCTATATGTAAAACTGTGTACATGGTTCAACTTTCATTACTGTAGCTTCAAAAACAGAAATAAGGTCAAGGTCAGCCAAAATCAAAGTTGAAATCTGCATTCACATCTGTCAATATAGCTCGAATTCCATTGCTTTGGCTTCAAAAACAAGAAAGTAGGTCAAGGTCAGACAATTTCAAAGTTGAAATCTACATGCAAAACTGTTCTTACGGTCCAAATTACATCCAGGTAGCTTCTATCACAGAAAGGTTAAGATCAGCCAAGTGACCTCCAGGCCGTTGTGTGAAAAATCTTTGTAGAAGACCACCAAACAATAATGTGTTTGGTCACGCAATTTCAGACAAGAAGATTGTTGACGTGTTTCCTATAACTATACAGGCGAGTGACTCCCAGGGTGTGGTCAATTTTGACTCGAGTATCATGATTTGAACAAACAATAGAAATCCACTAGACAATGTTCCATACCAAATTTGAAACCTCTAGACCTTGTGGTTTGGAAAAAAGATGTTTAAAGGTTTTCTATATCTAAGCCAGTGACTCCCTTAGTGTGGAGGTGCATGACTTGTGCAAACTTGATAGGGGTTCACTACACAATATTACACACCAAATATCTAGGCTCTAGGCCTTGTGGTTTTGGACAAGTCTTTCTTATAGAATTCAATGTAGAACAAGTGACCCCCGAACTGGGTCAATTTTGACCCCAGGGACATGATTTGAACAAACTTGGTTGACCACTAGACAATGCTACATACTAAATATCTAAGCTCTGGGCCTTGTGGTTTTCGAGAAGATTTTTAAAGATGTTTTCTATTTTTATCTTTAGTGGCCATCGGAATCATTTTAGCTCAATGGCAGGATGCGTCTGGCCAAGTTTTATGAAATTCTATGGAGTGGTTTATGAGAAGAAGCAATTGTGGACGACGGATATTGTTCAGTCCTAGAAGCTAATACTAAAATCTATAGAGATCACCATTAGCAACCGCTGGTTAGATATAAAACATTTTAGTTACAAACAGTAATATTGGAAAAAAGGCTATCTTTGTCATAGAAAAACAGGTTTGATTTTCATCATAAATTTTTCCAGGTTCAAAACAGTTTCTTCGCCGAGTCAAAATTTGTAAGTGAAGTTATGTATTCGCCATTTACTTACAGTACTAGAATTGTAACTGATGAAATTTGTACAGAAACGTCAAAAAAGATTTTTAAAAGTCTTGATCAACCTAAAAACCTAAAAAAAATGGTGCTGTTTTATAAAGAAAAGTACCATACTATCTTTGCATGTGCAACTCGCAATTTAATTCTGAGATCATTCAATTTTATGATTAGTTTTAGGTTTTTAGCAGTACACATGTTAAATAGAATAATGATTTCATATTTTATAAAAGGTGAACGATTTCCGTCTGTACATCATGCACGTATAAGAAACAACTGTAGTAATTTAAATTCTGTCTTGTATAATAATCACCTCGTTGTTATACCCCCAAAACGAAGTTTAGGGGGGTATATAGGAGTCACCCGGTGGTTGGTCGGTCGGTTGGTCGGTCGGTCGGTCGGGCGGTCTGTTGCATTTTCCTTGTCCGGAGCATAACTTGAAAACTACTTGTTGGAATTCAATACAACTTCATACAATGATCAAGCACATTGAGAGGAAGTGCAGTGCACAAGAACTATAACTCCATCTTGACTAATTACAGAGTTATTGCCCTTTGTTACTTTTCCTTGTCCGGAGCATAACTTGAAAACTACTGGTTGGAATTCAATACAACTTCATACAATGGTCAAGCACATTGAGAGGAAGTGCAGTGCACAAGAACTATAACTCCATCTTGACTAATTACAGAGTTATTTCCCTTTGTTACTTTTCCTTGTCCGGAGCATAACTTGAAAACTACTGGTTGGAATTCAATACAACTTCATACAATGATCAAGCACATTGAGAGGAAGTGCAGTGCACAAGAACTATAACTCCATCTTGACTAATTACAGAGTTATTGCCCTTTGTTAGTTTTCCTTGTCTGGAGCATAACTTGAAAACTACTGGTTGGAATTCAATACAATTTCATACAATGATGAAGCACAATGAGAGGAAGTGCAGTGTACAAGAACAATAACTCTATCTTGACTCATTTCAGAGTTATTGCCCTTTGTTACTTTTACTTGTCCAGAGCATTATTCGAAAACTATTGGTTGGAATTCAATACAACTTCATACAATGGTCAAGCACAATGAGAGGAAGTGCAGTGTACAAGAACCATAACTCCATCTTGACAAATTACAGAGTTATTGCCAAGAACAATATCTCTTTTTAGTTTGTTTGCAAGGTATTCTGTTACTACGAACTTTCTCAGTTTATAAAGCAGTCTTTTGGGGGTATTAATCACATTTAGTGATAGCTCTAGTTAGCCCATCTTGTGAGTGTTGCGCAGAAATAGAAGATGCAGAGCACTACTTCTTTAAATGTAAAAGATATATTATTCAAAGACGAAAGCTTTTCTCAAACACACGAGCTTATCACCCTATAAGTGTAAAGAAATTACTTTTTGGTATAGAAACTTTACCGGAACCTCATAATGAAAAAATAATTCAAGAAGTCTATAACTATATCAAATAATCTAAAAGATTTAAGGAATGAGTACAAATTTATTATTGACAAATTTATCGATAACGCGAGTCTTTCCTGACAAATAAGGTAAACGTCTGAACGCGGAATGGCAGTGGTGGTTTTGGTGGAGTAATCGGAATGATATTTGTCTTGTTTTTTTTTTCTGTCTTTATTTAGTAATTATCTTTATTTCCTTTTTCTTATAAATATTATATAAATACTACTACTAATGAATGTAATATTGACCATCAATCACACATTAATCATTGTGAAATTACTTTAAGCAAAACAATCTGCCTTAACTGGGGAGGGCCCTCGATAATGTTGTTAAAACTTTTGGCCCGACCCGTTTGTATATTGTTAAGTATGCTTTGTATGTTTGATGTATGTATGTGTGAATTAATATATGCAATAAAATATGATTAAAGTAAAAGAATAATGATTTGATTTTGAAATGTACAATGACTATTTTCTCATCGTCTCTTATAAATCAAATGTGAGTGGCATTGTACATGTGATAATGTTAAATACTGTGATACTTTGTAAATGATTTTATATGAAATGTGATATTATATATGTAATGTACAATGATGAGACTGAAATAAACAATAAAATCTTCAATTCGTTTTAATGTCACACATTCCATTTAGTCTATACTATTCTTGTAATAGAAAGTATCACGATTAAAAGTAATGAGACAACACTCCTATGATTAGCATTAGCATTCATTATTATTAACTTTAGCGGTCTACTCCAGAAATGACACATTGCAAGGTCCGAAATATGGAGTTTACGGAATGATCGCTGCAATCACCACACGAAGGTGGACCAAGGAATATCAAGACATTTTAGTAGAGGGTTTAAAGTCAAGAGTTTCAAATCCTTTAAGGCACAAAGTCAGTTTCATTAATCATACCTCTTCCAAGACTATCTATATCCGAGCTTGTCTCCGGGTACAGGTAAGAAGGAACCGTCAACAGAGTATGAATTCCTGAGGTAATCTATTGTTCACACAAATTTAATTAATATGTGTTTTGCTTATTGAATCATGTAAAATGTCCGCGCAATTATGTTGAAATGAAACAAGAGCTGCCTCATGACAGTATGTTTGACTATGCGAGTAAAATGAGGTTTTGTCTAATAATACAAGCTATATATAGACACGAAGACTATTAGTCTTGAGATACGGACCCGGACCAAAAGACTTTACGTTTCGAGACTCGGGCCCGGACCTAATGACACTTCATATATTTTATTTATTACATGTACTGACTACATCATTATAAGAAATATAACAATTTGTGAACTACATAACATCTATCATTTAAAAGCATGGAGACCCTCACATCTTTTATCAAAAACTCGATTAACAAGTTAGGTATGAGACGCCTAAATACATTTCCATAGACTTACATTATAAGGGTTTCTTCCGGTGCGACTACCCAAAATCTCACCGACTGCTGAAATGAACTTTATTTTGTAGAATCATCCTAGTCCCACATAAAAATAACAAAATTTATACATGTGATCCAATACTTTATGCCAGTAATTTGGAGCTCAATGACACCACCCCCAATTCTGTGGCAGTTTTAGTGGTCACCGACCAAATATGTCAGTATTTTCAAATACCAAATATTTTGATTATAATTTATATCCAGATTTTTCTCTTCATATTTCATTTGTGATCTATCATACAGCGATTATTTCAAACTAATTTTTCTTGTATGCATCCACTTAGTTTCAGCCAATCAGCAATCAAACACATAGTGTAGGTCCGCATGTTCCCTAGACAAAATAACCTGCTTCCGCTTTTCACCGATTTAGGGGTCTCATACCTAAAGTTAAATAAATTTTACTTTTTTTTCGATCAAGTACGCCACAAAAACTTCCGTCGCGGAAAAATTAAAAACCAGACGAACAAATTATCGAATAAATAAGAGTAAATTAAATGATAAATTATCTGAGTATTTTTTTCAGTTCAACTTAAATGTTGGAGGTACGAAAAATCTGATTTAAGTGCCACAAATTACACGGTTAAGTTTGTCACGTAGAATATCATTAGTTTCCGCGACCATACTGCAAATTTACACCACAACCATGCAATTTTGTAACTAATTTTAATCGCTAATTTGTTCTAGGTTCCAAAACATTCTTAACTTAAATATTGTGTGAAATCCTGGAACATATTCAGAGCATTTTTGCCCTCTGTACCAGAGTTACTGACGCGTTATCAATGTGTTTGTTTCATTCTTGGCACCAATTTAAGAAGGTGTGAAAATTAGTAAAACTTCTGTTCGTTAAAAAATAAAGAGCACCAACTTAACACCCCTGCCCTGGTGCTTTGCATTTGATTAGCACCGAAATATTAGGTGCATCAGGGTTCGACACTAACTTTTAAACCAGAAATCCTGACGGGACTTCTACTTTTGAAATCAGAAGTCCCTCCCATAAATCAGAAATCCCTCCTACTTTTACTCAAGTCATGTCAAAGACCTATTATTTCACTCATATCATGCAAGTATAACCTGAAATAGTATGTTAAAAATCCAACAAAAATGGTAGCTTAAACTATAAGCAGGCACTACAATGTGGATTGCATAAGAAATATTTGATGTTTATACAGAACAGAAATTCAAAATATTTAGGGTGTAAAAACAATTACCCCCCCCCCCCTTTATGCAAAGAAATGCCAAAATTTTTATAAAAACGGGTCGAAAAAAATGACATAATTTTCATTGCAAACCAGTTATTTCTCTACAAGTACACAGCTAAACAATAGTTTAAACTATATTCAGTTGAATAATGAATATTTCTCATTAACTCGAAAAACGGTGGCGAAAACAAGCGGTCATTAGTATGCAAACACAATAATTTTCAAGTCACTTCAATGCAAACACGCTGGTATGTTGATATGCATATTAAAAAATTTACACATGAGCTCTTTTTATGTCACTTTTAATTCGTAAATGGTCCCGAAAAAACAGTTTCTTCTCTGCACAGACGCCGCTAATTGACCTTATTGTTAAACATTTAAAAAAAAAATAGGCATTAAGTTTGTCAACAGGTCAGAAAAACAACTATAATGCGCCGATAATTAATCGGCAAACTAAAATTGAAATCAAATTAAAGCATCATTTAATCCCGTTAAATTGATCATCGGGTGTTACGACCGCTAACCTATGCAGTAATTAAGTATTGGAAAACCTCGCGTTCTAATTGGTTGAGAGTAAAAAACAGACGACACCTTTACATTTTATCAGCTGTCAAGCTGTGTATTGTATTTTGCGGTTATTTTTGACACGCATTTCCCGAAAATTTCATGCGTCCCGTGGATTCGTCATCGGATTTTTTAGCGTCCTTTTGAAAAAAGCATGCATACAAATACGCGGAATAAAGCATTCCCGAAATTATTAACAGAACTATTGACATTTTCCCCGAAAACTTGGGAGTCCCGACGGAACAACTGACTTGGAAGTTCAGGAGTCCCTCCCAAGATTTTGGTGTCCTCGGGATCGCGGGACTGCGTTAGTGTCGAACCCTGTGCATGTGTGCAATAAAATAAAAAAAATTGTAACACATTTATAATAAGGGCTAGCTCTGGCATTAGCTAATGCCAATATTGGCTACAAAAAAGTTCAATTGGCTCAAAGAAATTGAATTGGCTACAACTTTTAAGAAAGAATATGTTTTATGTGCTATAATGCAAACAACGCCACTCTGAAAAATGGCTCAAAGCAAAAACTGGCCAGTGCTTGCTTTGAATTAATTACAGTTTACACTTAAACTGCTCTAAAATGTAAGCATGGCTGATTGTTCGATTTTTGCGACTATATATACGTTATTTAATAGTTGCTAGCATGAGATAACAGACGTGTAACTGTTGATACTGAAATAGTAAGGAAAGTGTTCAGTTATGACAGATTAAATTTCATTGAAATAGAAACTAACTCTTTTCCTGTAGATGTTTTTCCTATGATACAATTTTACCACATGTTTACAGTTTTACATATACAAGAAATAATGAAAAAAAGTGTTTCTTTAATCTGTAATAGGTTTTAAAAGAATGGATTTTCTTGATAAGCAAGAAGGTAGAGGACAGAAGATAGACTGCATTAATAGACTGAGAAAGAGGAAGCAAGATTTACTAGAGAGACTTGAAAAATCCACTAGCAGTAAGGTGGGTACATGTATCCTCAGCTTCACAGTGATGTTATACTGACCAGTTGACTGAACCAGTCACATAGTGCAGTCATTTCTTCATTCGGTAAAAGGCCAACACTTGGTCTCTTTTAGGTCGACACAGATGCAAGTTCAAACTCATTTTAGACAAAACAAAAAGCTTTGACCTATGTAAAATTATTAAAAATTAAATTTTATGGTTATTAGGTTATTCTAATGGTAGGCAAGGATTCTTTTTTCATTTTTCTCTCTGAAATTTGTACTTTATAAGATGAAAGATGCATAGATACATGCACCAATGTTGAAATCCAACGAGTCTGAGTATTTCCTGAATATAATTAATTTTACCACTATCAGGATGTGTGAAATCGAGTATTGTAATTTAAACGTAGTTTGCTCAGTATTATCTTGAAGACAAGTATCATAACACATCTATTGTATATAACGGTGCATTTTGAAATTTAATATTCTATTTATCATTCTGCTGCTGCCATTTGCGCTGGTGCAACTGTATTTGTTTGTTTTTTCAGTATGACGTCCAGGAGCACAGTGTCACAAATTCCAGTCTACAACAAGATGTTAAGGAATGTCTTGATATACTGAACAGCTGTCGATTGCTTGGTAAGAATACATAACCTTTTCCAGCTACAGCTATATGTCTAAAATGGACTCTTCCATCTTTTAATTTGGAGGGTACTATTAATTGTTAGAAGGGGAACTCACTGAAACTTTACAGGCTGAATAGCGGACAGAGCACTGCAGATTCTGATTAGACTGTATAGATGTGTGAGCTGATCATGATCTACACTCGTCACAAAGGCAGAATTAGTTGCAGCTAGCAGGGTGAGAACATATTCTATGAAATATGTACATGCATCAGTCTTATTACAAGCAGAAGCTAGGATTCTAATCTGTACAATGTGGCATCATTGCAAAGCAGTGCAGAGTTACAAACACTTCAGACCACTCAGCCACCTCAACAGCCCCATAAAAGGTTACACAAGTAACCAGTTTCTAAGTGACTTTTTCACTACATACAAGTCATTATCTCTTGTACTGAAACAGATTAGGAAGAATTTTTAAATGTTACTCATAGCCAAATTACCTCTGAAAAGTAATTGTTTGATTTATTGCCCTGTATGATATATTGCTATCAAAAACATTAATTTTTCTCCAGGTGTTAGTATAAAGTCCATGGGGCCAGATTTGGTGCTTCGGTTTGATCCTCTCTACAGAAACCAGTATCCTTCCACAGAACACTTCAGTGTGCAGTTGAAAAAGGGAAGTAACTATGAACTTGGAAAACACAACTTACCTCCCTTTATTCCAGTCAAAGAGCTGAAAGAAGAATATCTAGGTATTGTTTTACTTCAAATATGCTGCTAGTAATTTCACCATGCATCCTTAGTCTGTTGTCAAGCCATTCACAATTTTCTTCAAGCAACTAAGATTAATCTGTTACCTAGTTGGTACAAATCATGCCCTTGGGGGGTCTAAACTGATCCTGCTCAGGGAGGGGTGGGTAGTGGTAAGGGTGCCTACCTGTTTCACTTAGACTTATGGAGCAAAGACTCAAATATTGTCCTGTCAGAAACCATTCATAACATTTGGTAAGAATTTACAGAAATGCTCACTAGATGAAGCTCTTGGGAGATTATTCGAACCGTCTTTATTCCTGGAACAAAATGCTTTAATTCATTGGTAAAGAAATTTTACTTTGTCAAGAAAAAAATACCTGCATTTCAGTGAATGGTGTAACAGAGTTCATCGAAGAGATAAGAGTCTTGTTGTATGCTTACATACAGAGAAGAGAAGGATTGAAATCTGTTCAGGTAAGAAAACTGTACGGGTTTACCTTACTAGGTAAATTTAACATCTAAGTTGTCCTATCAGTTAGTCAGATTATCTGGATCTAAATTATGAAGAGGAGTTCAAGACTGGCTGGTTAGAAATTAGAAGTGTGAAACTAGGGTAAGAAAACAAAAATGTGAAATATTCTTTGGTCCTCCGCATCTTATTTCAAACTACTGGAATTATTCTAAGTACTCTACAATCTTTATAATATATTGGTCTTTAAAATAAGCCGGTCAGGAAAATCAGCCACTAATTTCTTGCATTGGAAATGGATCTGAAAATTAACTGGATTGAAATACAAGCCTCTAGTATTTTTATAGGGATAACAGGGATAATACATAGGATCATAGGATGATTGGTCTTACTGAGTAGATGAGCCTTATTGTTTTTGTTGTCAGTGGGTCATAGGTCAAGGTCACAGTGACCCAAACTATTAAAAAAAAATTTCCACTCAATATCTTGAGACCTACATCAACCACAGTCTTCAAAGGTCATAGGATGATTGGTCTTACTGAGTAGACGATCCCTACTGTTTTTGTGGGTCATGGTCACAGTGACTCTGTTAGCTTTTCCTTTATAATATTGCAAAAAACTTTCACTAATTTTACTCAGAACAGACCAGTGAGACCAGTAGAGCTTTACTGGCCCTTTTGGGCCTCTTGTTCTAAATTATAAACTTTGATTCTTCAGTAAACATTGCAATGAGTATGAAAAAATCTTCTAAACAAGTGCCATACTCTGCTACATGTAAATTATAATATGTTATGGTTCCCGGCTGAAACTTTGTACATTTATTGCACACACGAATACAATATAAATTAAAGGAATAACAAATGTATGGATAGATATTTAGCAAATGCAGTAATAAGTATTTCTACGTCTTTTCACATACTGACATACAACAAGTGTACAGTCAAACTTATAAGCAAAGATCAGTGAATGGAAGAGACGTAAGTTTACCTCGTTATCAGATGGTCTTTATTCACAGGTGTTTCGACTACAGTTCAAATCCGTTATCTCGACTTCGTTTATCTCAGTTTTTCAATATCTTGAGTGGATTTTCTCATGTATATATATCTGAGAGGTGCATGATTATCTCCATGCTGGTCTTTAGTAGCAGGGTGGTCCTTTAATCACAGGTTCTCTTTAACACAAGTTTGTCTTTATGTACATTTGTTGTGTTGACACAGAAAACATTTGAGAAGAATGTAGAAGATGGCATGGAGGTGAACTTGTCAGTGTCATATATAAAGCTTAGGTTATGGACCACGGACAAGTTTCCGGAGGTGGTGGTAACTCTTCAGTACAGTCTACAGAAATGTCTACCAGATGTAGTTGACATTAAACCAGGTTAGTATGGACTTCTAGTTACAAATGAAACAACATCTTCTTTTGATACCTACTAATTTATTCTCTATTGCGAAACAAGTTTTTACAACAGAACTTACATAAATCGCTCCCAAGATTCACTCCAGATGGAATCAATAGTGAAGAGAAAGAGGCACTGTTGAATTATCTGTGTCTTGCAAAAGGATACTTACGCCATTGCACTGGTGGGGATCGAATCTGGGACTTCCACTGTGCTGTGAGTATGTCTGCACAACTACATTTTCAAGCAATCATACAGTGATACTGCAATTGTTATCTCGTAGAGGACAATCAGTTTTCTTTTAATGTTTACCCCGCTAACTTTCTAAAATGGATTTTCTTTTTACAAATTGGACAGTACGGATAACTGTTCAAAACCTGTTCTAGTGGATCGTAACTGAAAGTTTACTAAGCGGACGTGCCGGCTGATATCATTCTGCGCTGGAGGCAAAGACAGAATCACATTTAATTTACTGTTTTTCAATTCTGAATTGATCATCAAGTGAAGCTTAAGTTTTCAGTGTGCTTCTTTTGTCTTGAAAAGCTGTCTCAACTTTTTAGCCAAAACAATTTTTCTAAAGTAAAGAACTGAAATTTATGCTGATACAGTCAAAGTTTGTGTTGCCATTATTAAAGTTCTTTCACCATTCTACAAAATTTGGGACATTGGCAAATGTTTGAGGAGGCTGTTGAATTATTAGCAATCTATCAATTTGGTAACTTAATGTCTGCTTAGAATTTACATGTTCAGTATTTTTAGCTTGCTGATATACGAGGTTTATTGCTGAGTAGTAAATGTAAAGTTTCAGTTCTTGATCTGTAGTGTTAAAATACTTGAATATTTCTTGATGCCTGCTCAGAAAAATAAGTCTCCACATAGTAAAATCTGCCAAAGCAGTGAGACAAAAAACTAACTTCAGCAGACTTAACCAAGAGTCTGACAGTCTAAATCTCACTGGGTCTTGTGACCAAACCTTGAAACAGCGTCAGAACTTTACAATGCAGTTTTAAGACAAACTCAACCTTGAACAACAACAACAAGAATTCCTCTGCAATCAGTTACAATAAGATCTATCCTTTATTTACAGCTGACAGTGTAGAGACATTCAGTGTGTCAAGGAAAACGTTACAGCACAGGTTAGAACAGTGGAAACAGATACTCTTAACTCAGGAAATATTCAGGGCTTTTTCAGAAATTATTAGTGAAAATAATTCCTGATTATTACATGTGCTGCACTTTTTTATAGGAGATAAATGAAGTATAGCAGCATGCAAAACTGACTCATCTTCTTCTGTTTGTAAGTGCATGTGTACTTAGTAGAGTCTTGTGTTCAACCATTAATCCAAAAGCGTGATAATGGATTTAACCTCATGTTTGTATCACAAGTTAAGGTCACTAACTAAGAAAGACACTTGCTCAGCAACTCTATGAGGTTTCCAGCTAGGACCTCCAAACTTGTATATGTATGGAACATTGCTCATTGGCAGTCGATTATATAAGATAGAAATACCGGTAAGGGACACTACTTTATTGCCACATCTTTTGTACCCTTAGAAACATATCCATTTCAATAAACAACATTGGTGCAATTTTTTTATGAAGTATTGTTAGAGCCCTTTATGCCAAATGTCACTGAATTAGGTATGTGACCACTCTAGTTGAAATATTGTCATCCAGCCATCACCAAAATATGTAGCAATGATTTTTGTCATAAATTTTAGTCAGGTTCAGTAACTTACCAAATTTCACCTGGCACACATGTCTATAGTTACTGCCCTCAGATATCTGTGATTTACACGTTCTACTCTCTGAAGTAAATGTGTTTCATCCAAACAGCCCCAAATCTGATAAATTAAATGTAGATGAGCTAACTTCTCAGCCAAGGGTGATAACCTGTGAGCTTGCCCAAGGTACTCTAGAGTCATGTCCCTTGAACTGCAAACTTGGTCACAGCAGTCATGGGCAAAATATCTTGGTCATTTTTGAGAAACAGTCCAAATATCCCTCGAAATTCTGAAGTTATGGCCCTTGAATTAATCAACCTTTGTTTTACAAGTATTGTACATTCTCTGCCTTTGAAATCTTTCATCCAGTCAGTACCAACCTAATGGCGTGTAATAATTTAATAATCAAACATTGTGTAGATTTTACTGCTGTCCATGCTATAACTTGGTAGATTAACTTTCTTCACTGTTTGCTTTAAAGTTTAACACAAGCATCACAAATGTACTTTGCAATAGTCTTGACAACAAGTGTAATAAAATCACAACTTCTCACTGTCTATTTTAAATTTATTTTCATATTTTTTAATATTTTGATGAATCAGGGTTTTCAAGTCTTATTTTAATTTATTTCTGATTTTTCAAGAATTCAAAAAAAAACAATGAAATTATTTTATTTTTATGTATTTTTTTTATTTCTTTGTAAACAGAACAAGGAAACAAAGTACATTTTGTATTATGCACATGCGTGTAAAATTGTAAACAAATAATGTATTTTGAATGAAATGAACTATAGAAATGATATTTGAATAAACTTTTTATGTGCTTTTATTTTTATCAAAGCTCAAATTATAATTCATGTAAAACTTGATTTTGAAGAATTGTTGAATAAACATTATTCCTGTTGAAGCCTTGTTCTGATATAAAACAATTTAGTTTAAAGGCCTAGGATAACATTTGCAAGTAGCTCTCACTTTATGAAAAAAGATGTCTTACTGACAGAAATGACCTTTAATTGTACCAAAAACATTCCTAACTTTGCTTTTTAAATTGATAAGTACACATAAGTATTTTTTTTTCGATGATATTGCAAAAAATAAAAAAGGCTTTCTGGCAACTCTTTTTGTTTGAAGAAACAACTTGAATACAAAAGAAAGGCATATGTCAATATTGTTTTAGAGCAAAAAGAACATGGTTCTATCATTATCTTATCAATAAATATTTGTTTCTATATCAGTAAATTCAAAGTGATCGTGGGACTTTAAAAGCTGCTTGTTCACTGTATCCGGTGAAAAAAATTTGATTTCTCCAAAATGATATGCAGTAAACTCTGTTTATAACAAACTCCTTGGGACCATTAAAATGTGTTCCTTATATCCAGAGTTTGTTATATCAATATAACATTTAAGTATAGAAAAAAGAAAGAATATAAATCGGACAGAGAAAATTTGTTCCGTATATCCAGATTTTGGCTATATGTGGAGTCTTTATATGGAGTTTACTGTACTTTAACATAAAATGTAAAGATAATGGCAACACAAGTAGAAATCTAGGTAGCAACTTGAGAAAATCTGTTTGAAGGGTAAGTGAGTTTGGTTTTACAGCACCAATACACTATATGCTTAAATTAAGATGTCAAAATTGTTAGTAACGCTTTATAATTTGGTAGCCAACTATTTAAAATAAACATTACAGGAATTTATACTGGAACCTTTTTATTTGACTAGATCTCTATTTGTTCTAAAATATGTTATTTTCATACAGTTTGAAGAACATTTTGCACCAAACTCTTGAGAGCAAGCAGCTTTAAAAATCTTTAATGACACTTCATTGATAAATACCTGTGCATATTCTTAGCAACCTAAAGAGTTGACTTCAAACTTGAAAAAAAGATAAATGCCAAAATGAAGTGAAAACATTTAGAAAGGTGACTCAGTCTAAGGAAATTTCTGAACCATCTCCTTAAGAATTTTGATTTGTATGGGTCACCAGCAAAATTGGATATACATATATTGGTACCATATAGGGGGTTAATTAAAGGAAGTGCATTGTGAATGAGTGACCACGCTGTCCTCAGTATATTTTCCCTTTTAGATCAGCAATTGTTCTACTTTGATTTCACATTTTTTGGCAATATGTTTTGAACATAATTTTGTCATTGACCAATTTCTATGCAATGATAGATTTTTTAGTTTGTGTTTTTTTACCTAAATTATCTCTTGATAGGGATGCTTACTTAAAGAGGCACTCCCTTCATCTAACCAGATTATATTCTCGAAACATAGATTATGTGTTCAATGAACGTAAAATGATAAAATAATACAATTTCAAAGAAGAACCTATTGCGAAAAATGCCTCATTTTACCACAATCAATATAGAGGCTTTCTGTAATCAATCGCATCCACCCATTAATTGTACAACAACAACTCTATATAGATTATTGAATGGTTTACGGTACTGCAGTATATTTTAAACCGCTGATTTTATCGACAATGACTGGGAATGCATAGCTGAAACATTTAGGTTGAGTTATAATACTTCCAAAGATGATATTTATGTTTTTGAGGTTATTTAGTTTGACATCAGTTTTAGGGTATGTCCCTTTAACTTGAATCAAATGTATTTGGACCGTGTGTGCCAGTAATAGTCCTGCAGTTATGACGTCATCAGTGCCAACAGCCTCGATTGAAAAGATAGCTATTTCAAGTGTTATATCAGATAAGCTCAGAATGCGTATGCAGATCCATATACCATTCTACATGATTATGCGCTTCTTATCAGGCAATGCAAATGTTCTCTGTGGACACAGTTAAGCTATATAGTCACCATGACCCCTTTGCGCACCCCCCCCCCCTCCCGTTTGCTTGCACAGGCCTACCTGTGCTTCATCGGCTGACTCGAGTCCTTACTTGCATTTATGAACGTTATTCAAATTAAATACACTCAAAATATTAAGTTGTTATATTGGACCGTGTGCATTATCGTAAGCTTCGATACACGCCGTGATTTCCGGTGGCAGGTGAGATTTTGTAGTTTGATATGGAAACGTGTTCTGTCCAGCATTGTAAGAACTCTGTGACGTTGAATAATCCGGATACGACGTCTTTGGACTTGGTGGCTTGAATGTTGCAGGTACTGGTTGCACAACTTCCGGTGGAGGTGTCCATCTTGTATTTTTTGCGAAAACAGGAGATGGGGTGCGCTTTTGTTTGTATACCTAGTAGAGTAAACGGGATTTTATGAAATTTTAAATGTTTCGTCTCTAATGCTTTATGGTGAATTCCAGTATATGACAGAAATATCAATATTTATTTTTGCAACTGTAATTTGCTGTTTGGTTTAAGAAAAGTGATTTCTATAATAAAAATTAGCAAATATACCGGCGTTTCCTGTCTAGCCTCTTCTATATATTGTGGAGTCGTCCTCGTGTGTACAGGGATAAATTGTCGGGTT
Source organism: Saxidomus purpurata (assembly GCA_022818135.1). Classification (NCBI taxonomy): domain Eukaryota; kingdom Metazoa; phylum Mollusca; class Bivalvia; order Venerida; family Veneridae; genus Saxidomus; species Saxidomus purpurata. Next base: position 41,414,810 of record JAFMSR010000017.1, on the reverse strand, counting down.
TGAAATGTGAGAGGAGTCGTCTGCGTGTCCGATGCTCGAACCTTCGGACCGTCTGACTGTGTGCCCTTTGTAGTGACCTTTCTTGTTGACTGGGGAATTGGAACTGGTGCTAAGACTGGAATATACAAAAAAACACGGATGTAAAAACGAAGTAGAAAAAGAAAATAAACATTTTAATATCGACGTCTGTTAATTAAGGATTATACTTTTTTTTAATAATGTGTATACTTTTGAAAAAGTGAAACTACAAATTGTAGATAGAACACTCTCATTTTATCACCTCTGGGTGCATAGAATGACCGAAAAACAGTTAAAGTTTACCAAAAACAACTGTTCAGTTATAAGATAATGTACAATTTATAACATAAGTATCAAATAAGTGAAAGAATTTGTATGTAGTGATTAATTTTTTGTTTGTTTTGATCAGTTCCCGTAACGCATCCATTACAAAATCTGGAGTGCTAATTCAGAAAGCTTTCGGTCTGCAATATTTGTTTTGCGATCTTTTTACTTGTTTTTAATACAATGTTTACAAATTTCTTCATTTAAACTATAAATTATATAATCTTTTTTTAAAAAGGGTTGTTTTCGGTCTTTATCTACTGTTTTCGGTCTTTTTTGAAGTCATTCTATGCACCGGCCAGCTCCGAAGAACAAATTAAAGTAAGTTTCAGTGTGGAAGTAGCAACTTGTACAGGATGGCCTATCAATGTTCATTCTCCACATATGTAACTGCACGCAGACGTTTTCATGTTGGGTTACATTGAAAATTTAATTGGTCTTTAAGAAGTTATCAAAGAATTATACTTGTTTTGTCTTCGCCAAAAAATGATGACCACCAAAAGATGTGGCTCGTTTGCATTTGTGTTTATACAGAAACAATTGATTCCATTAGAAGAGATTCACAGGCGATTCATTTAGGCTGTAAGAACTTGTTTTGCAATCGAGAATAAACAAGTATAAATTAATCCACCTGTCGATGAAAATGGGAGCTACCCAACGTGACTCGCCCCGGCGTTGGCGTCACACTTTGGTTAAGTTTTTCGTACCACCCAACTTTTTTCAAGACCATTATGGGTATTGATTTGAAACTTTCAATACTTTACCCTCATTACCTCCATCGATCGACAAGAGTACATAACTCTGTGAAGATTTTTGTCAGACTCATGACCCGTTTCCTACTAAGAAAGTAAATGGAATCTGGGTTAAATCCACTTATTGGCATTACAGTGAAACTTGGACAACTTGTTTGCATCATGCCCCCCATCTGCTGGCAAGAGACGGTAACTCTGTAAATGACTTTTAAAAAAAATAAGGTCCTTTTTTTACTTAGAATCTCGATTAAGTTTTTCGTACTAGTCCACTTTCACTTTTTGACTTCACCATTTGAGATATTACTTTGAAAGTTGAAATACTTGTTTACTATCATGACCCCAACATGTAGGGAAGAGAAGGTAAACCCTTTTCGTGTTAGAATCTCGGTTAAAGTATTAATTTAAAACTTCAGTGTATTGTAGATAACTCTTTACTAAATATTTTGCTACTTGCGGCCCTTGTTTACACATTAAAATACCCATATTATTGTTTTATTTTTGCTGCCAAAAGTTTTGTTGATTGGCAAGCACTAAGAAAAGTTAAATGCGATATTCTTCTGACATTTTTTGTTAATCAAATTTCGTAGAACGTTATCTATTGAGACGAAGACTGATCAAGCGATAAGGATTTGTAAATAAACATCCGTTATCTTTAAAACCATTAGATGAAGGGGTTATGCGTATTATAAGCCCCTCTACCAAGATTGTTCAAAAGGTTTTCTATCTTCTCTGTAGAAAATGGACACGTGACACGTGTAATCAATCGCTTAAAATTTTGGACAAAAAGGGGTACAGTGAGTTCAGTAAGATGAAAATAGCTAAAACTTGATTAAAATTTTAATTTGTACCTGGCAAAGACGGCGTCGATGATTTCGTCTGAACAGAAATCGATTTTGTTTTCTCCGGACCATACTGCGTTCCGAGTGTCTTTGTTTTGGAGACCTATAACAAAACGAGCATAATTATTTGCATGTTTAGTAAACTAGAGTAAAAGTCCGCAGTTTTTGGCCAATATTTGTTTTTTTCCCGGTCAAAAGAACATTATTGGTTCACTGTCAAAAGAAATATAATTCTGAAGCAAGTAATCAAATTATTTGTTTTCACCATTAAAGCTATAAACCTTTTAGCGCTCTGTCACTATAATGTTGGTATTAATAATTATATACAAGAATAAAAACCTACAAAGAGGGAGGTTAGTTATGCAAATAACGCAAATATTGAAATTATAAAAAGAATTGTGAGCACGAAGAATATTCGTGAAACAACATCCGACTAGTAGCGCAGTGCAGCTAAAATGTGTTTTCTGTACAATTCGTGGGGTTAGCGCATGAATGTTGTAAAGGAGATACAAGGTTCATGCGCTAACACTACGAAATATCAAAATGAAAAAGATGCATGCGAAACATATGCCGTTAAGCACATCAAAAGACTTAATATAAGATGTATTGTATGACTGAAGTTAAGATGTATTTTATGGCTTTACGTTAGAAAATGATGCCAGTACAGACGATTTTTGACACATTTTGCCTCCGTGCAAAAGAAGCCAAAAGTGCGCGACATGGCCATGTTTGCGACATCATGGTAACACGATATAAATAAACTGTCAGATAAAGTATAAAATTAAATAGGAAATAATCGTCTAGTTTCAATTGGTACCATAAACTTCTGGGAACTAGAGAAACAAGCTTTACATGTAGTATGCTTCTATCTAAGCAACTATATATAATGAGATCAATGAGGACTGCAGACCTGAGTTTGTGTTTGTGATGTTCTATAAGATTTCGCTACCGGTGCTGGCGGCGGAGGTGGAGGTGGTGTTTGCCTTTTCTGTACTGGTACAACGGCTGCGGCAATTGGTTTCTGTTTTGGCTTGGACTCGGTAGGCTTCTTGTAATCTTGTTTAGGTTTCGATTTCTCTTGTACCGTATATTTGGTCTCTGGTATTCGAGTCCTGTTAAAGAAAACTGGTTACAAAATAAAATGTTAGAGGTAACTTATTTCTAAGGTATTGTCAATACCATTTGCAATATAAACTGTTCAATGGTTTTTTCTAGATGTAATATGGTATATAGTGCTTCAGGGAAAACCTATGAGTTTGGACTTTTTATTTATTGGTCATTTATCAAATCTCTTTCAAAAGTGCAAAGAAAAGTTTTTAAGTTGTCAAAGGTTTAATTGGTCAATTTAGGTGACCATTTATAAGGGTTCAACATTACTCAGCTGAGGTCAACAATTATATTGTATGGGACTTACCTCTTAGCTGCTACAGTGTCTTCTACAAATCCATAGTTCCAGTGTCTCATTCCTGCGTTATTGTCCTCATTGAGCCTGTAAGTCACATCCCCCTTGTACATCGCCACTGGTCTGTCCACATATGACGGTCTTGACTTCAGAGGGTCAATCACAGAACTCGGCCGAGGCTTGTACGGGGTCATTGGCCTATATTCTTTGTGCTGGTATGTTGTTGTTTTGTACTCCGGTCCAATTTTGCCAAGCTTTATATCCGGACCTTTTGGATTGCTATAGCAATCAAATGTAGGTTTTGGCTGTAGCGCCCGTTTCTGTGACAGTGTTTCGCTGTACTTTCCGAAGGTGCTGGTTTTGTTGTCATAGTATTGGTTGGTACTCGGACTCTGGATTCTAACCATTCTGTACACAAGGCAAACAAATGTTTACAAGGAAATGAATTACTCACCTGTGTTATGTTATATACGGAGACGACTATTTTGATTAATTAAGAAATAATCTATGGCTTGGAGTGCTTTATCGAAATTGAAGCACTCCCCGGAGTTGATGTGCCTGGCGGAATTATTACGCAGGCACATTACCGACGGGAAATGCTTCAATTTCGATAAAGCACTCCAAGCCATAGATTATTTCGATTCTTATAAGCCGAATTTATGAATACTGTTGTAACTACTACGGACTTTTTTTTCTGTTCGGCGGTAATGTGTAAAATAGAATAAATAGTGGCTGTTGAAATTCACTCCCCTATTCGGGCAACCAGTCAAGATATCATACATAACTATGTTATACAAACTTATTTTAGTTTAATCATCTAATACATAAAATATATAAAAAAAAATACCCGACTGTGACATTATGTAGAAGACGTCAGATTCAGAACCTTACAAAGTAGACAATCGATTTTAAAGCGAACCGTTAATCTGAACTGCACATCGTTTTAACGTGGAGTATAGACGTCAGTGTGATGACGTCAACGTTTTCATCCATCGTTTTGTCTCCCGGAATGAAAACATTGTATGAAGTTATTCCTGAATTTTCTTGGCCCTTTTCAAGGAAAACAAGGTGAAGGTATTCTTAGGCTTACTTGACGCAATCAAATATAATATTTAGGTTCTTAAACACAACTTTTTCATGCGACTGATGTTTTTATAAGATATAATTTCTATTTATTTATTTTATTTTCTGCGCGGGAGTAAATTAGAAAAGTCGGAAGAAGCTACTTCCATGTCCGAAACTCCGCCTTCTTTTCCGAGTGCTTTAATCATATTAATGCACTCAAATTGCCTAGAGAAATATATAATTAAAGTTTGAGTCTATGGTGACAATACGCAAACGAAGCAAAAAGAACAGATTACCGTCTGACGATGTTGTCCGATACTTTGACCTGAGCTAGGTTGTTTTCTTTGGGTTTAACGCCCGTTTAATAGTAACAACCGTTCCACTAGACACCCATCCTTCGTAAGAAACTGCCAACTTTCTCGGGCATAAAGGTTCAGGATAGCTCAAAACAGTGAAACAAACCAGCGACATTAAATACATAGAATGTGCGCAATATGTTAAAAAAGTAGTTGAAAAATTAAATCATATTTACCTGAATATGTTCGTCTCTCTTTTTAAAATTTGTGTGTGTTTTTTATCCGATGTATTTGATATTATGGCACATTATACTCATGTGGGCACTATGAACATGTAATATATGTGTAACATAAATGTTTTGACAACCAACCAATGACGTGCGATGTCATTTTTTCTATTTTGAATATAACATATTTAAATTGCATGTTTTAAAATTTTGTTCATTTTGTATCAGTTTATTGATGGATTAGTTACGCTTTTACCTCTTTTCATCGATGTATATAATTCAATGGATCGAAGATAGATCAATACGTGATGTACAGTTGAATTATTTTGCATTCATTAACTCGGAGTCATTCAATAATATCCGCGGTAGCGTATCGGATACACGACTTGTTTAATTAAAAAGTACAGATATACTAAACTAATTTACCTTTTTTTTTTGTATGAAATTGTTATGTAGACATAACAAACACCGGATATAAGGAACACATTTAAATGGTCCCAAGGAATTCGTTATATACGGATTTTACTATATTCTTAAAACTGTAATTATAGATCATAGAAAGTCCGCACTACTAAATGCGACCAATGCAGATATTGTTCATAATCAGCTTACACATCGCTATCTTCAATGTTCCATATTGTGACAGTAAATGTTCAGTGGGCATAACTTTTATTTTTAAACAGTTAATGATAATTTCCAATGACAGATTGACAAGTCAATGTAAGAAATTCAACAGGTTTGGAGTTAATAGACTACTGGGCAATGTAAAATACCGTGCGGAACATTTCACAATTTTGTCTTCTTTTCTTGTTGAGGCCCCCGCGATAATGGTGACCCCGTTTATTTGCTCCGTCATGGGCGTGATAAGGGTCGGAGCACATCGCCTACCAGCCGTACATTAATCAGATATAATCTGAAAGTACGAAAATGGTATTAATTTTTTGTCGTTTTTTGCAATTTTGTCTTAAATTTGTCCACGTGGTAACAACCTGCAGTTTGAACAGATTGTGTGCGTAAGCAAATAAATCGCTCGATGCTGCGCAAAGTTATACGATGGCGTCGAAACATTATATGACGGTGATACGCAGATATATTTGACGGCGATGCGTAAAGTTACCGATAGTTTTTGTTAACTAAACATTGGAGCTAAGAGCTCCCTTCAGCGTAATTGTTCTCGTTATATCTATCCTGTTGTATACTTGTTTTGTCATTTGCCTTGTAGCATGTGTACAGGGTCTTTCTTGTGCCATTTACATTGCATCTGATATGTTGTATTATGTCCGTTCCTAGTTTGTATAGTTTGTGCTTCATTTGTTTAGTTGTGTATTGTCTTGTAAAAATATGTGCTTTGTTCTGTATTTTCTGTATCTGTCAACTTGTGCTTGTTTTGTATTCTCCTTATTTGGTAAAAAACATACTCATCTTTATGGTGGAAAAATAAAATCAATCAATCAAACTGTATTGCTGTTGTAGTTTCTCCAGAAATAAGACATAAATAACAATTAAAAAATTATTTACCTCCAAATTTAAAGAAGAACATTGACACACTCCTATACCACAAGAGAAATACGTTTTGAATTTCAGAACGCCAAGGCTGGGGGTTATTATGTCCCCCACCCCCCTCCTCAAGAGGAAAAATAGTTTTATCATTTCCGTCCGTTCGTCCGCCTATGTTTGTCAAATGTCTTATGATTAAAATAAGGACTTAGGCTCTAAGTTGTTAATATTCCGAGAAAGAAGTTTACACGATAGAAGTATGGCCAGAAGCTCAGCTGTCTATTTATAGTAACAGTCTATAAAAGAAGATATAAAGGCCACAAAATTCGACACTCGTTTTCACTTTAGGACGCCATGTTTTCCATCTGATTACGTAAATGCATTTTAGGGAGATAAATCGAGTTGACAGAAAACACCACTCGTATCTATAGACGGCGCTTTGCAAACAAAACAAATGCAAGTGTAAACATTTTTAACACTTCAAGCTGTAAAAGACAATATGAAAATCTTTAAAAAGCAAACTGTAACAATCAATTTTAAAAGAAAAATCAGAAACAGCGCGATTACAAGTAGCTAAAACGAATTGTTCAATGTTTTCATAGAATTTCACGCACTGTTTAATTGTACGACACATAACGTGTTTTTACAGTGTTATAGTCTCATATGAATTAATAAAGTTTCTGTAGCAAATAATTTTTCGAAATTCGCTTTTCTCCCAGCTAGTTTAATTTGTAAATGCTTTCGCCTGCTGAAACATCATAGGTATTTGAGTCCAGCAAAGTACACAAAGAATCCTTCAGTTCCACAGCGGCACATCCAGCAGTTTTGATGCACATATGACAGCACTGTTCCCAGCTCCTCGCAAATATTGTGCTCAGTGACACCCCGGTCCCTGTGGCATCGTTTACGCGTTTGAACAATACTGCAAAAGATAGTTAGATACAGTTTGCAAACAGTTGGACTCTGTCATATATAAACGACGTGCAGTGAACATTGTCTTCAAAGAGAGTTTTTTGGGATACAAAGTTAAGAACGGATGCCAGTTCTTACGAGACATATGTAAACAGTTGAGATGTTATGTTGCACGCTTATAAAGGTATGACTTTACTACATAGGTGGGTCTTGAAACGAGCCAATTTGTGTAGGGAACTTGCGGACTTATTAGATATATGTGGTCTCTGATAGGTTTAAAATGATAGGTAGCACTAAAGTTGTCAAGAATTTAAATCGAAAGTACAATCGTCGAGTTTAACAAAAAATAGTTTATTAATTTACTGATTAATTTTACGGAGTTCTATTGCTATCTGAAAATATTGAATTTTTTGACATTATGTACTATATAAAAAAGGACATTTTTGGGCGTGACTAAGGTGGTTCTACAGATTTATCCGCAATGTAACTACTCAACGAATGTTTTGGTATGCGGACCGTGCTTAATTTTAAATGTTATACAGTAAGCCTATGGAAAAAGATTTAGTGTAGTCATACCATAAAGGCTACTTAATTGGTGTAAACGTAGCAAAATCTATGTAAATGGATTATTGTGTATTCCAAAAAAATACGGGTTATAACACTTTATCACTGGACTTATATTTCCTTTATCAAGATACATGTAGTTTTAATTGATGGTTGATTAGACATTTATTACTGTAACAACACTGTGTGGTCTATTTCTTTCTTTAATATTTCTGTTTTAGCAGATTTAGGAGGTGTTTAAAGGACCTTTCCAAAAATGCATAGATCTACACACTTTCTACACACGATTAAAGATTTGTATACATAGTGATTTCTGTGTAAATTACAGAAATACTTTACCAAAGGTCGGTTTGTAGCCCATGACATTAACTTCACACAACATTAACGGCTGTGAAATGTCCGGACTGCGGGTCACACGGATCCACCGTGCATAAATGGTCTGGTTCATCTGGAATTCGTAGGAAGTATATACTGTCTCGGAATTGTAACCGATCAGGTCATAGCTGGCTGTGTTCATTCCACCATAAATCTGCACACCCACAAGTTTGTCATCTGTCATGAAATTACAAAATACATTGCCAGAAATATCAAAAGATCTAATAAGATATCCTCCCTTGATTATCTATCATCCATGCCTGATTGGGTTGTTTTCCCTTAGACAACGAACACTGAACAGTCATGTTGTATCTCGCCAGAAAGGAATCATTGTTAATTCCATATACAGACAAATTTTAACCGACACTATTTTTTCTAGATTGTAGTTAACCTTTAACTGGTGCATTGCAGGTCTTAGAAAAACTTTATCTTTGAAGTTGGAAAACTTATTTTTTGTTTTAAAGGGGCATTGATCAGCAAATGTGGTATTCACGTGATAGTTGACCAAAGGTTGAACGAGGTCTTTTGTAAGTGATTTGAAGGGCATAAAGGGGCTCTAATTAACAAAGAATGTATTACAGTTTTGTATTCCTTATTGAGATGAAAAGCACATGTAAGTCTTTCTGGTAGTGAATTTAAGAGCTTTGCACTCCTTTAGCGATACAACATTTAGTACATTTTCCTAGGTCTTCAATATATTGATAGATTATTTTACTAAATGTTACACATTTTGATAGATGCTCTGTTTTAAGTATGATTTATCAAGCTTTATTTTTCTGCTATTGAGAAGGAATATCTTGAAGTGTGGATAAGCACTTAATCATGAAGCAAAACAATACCACGGGCAAGCAGTAAAATGGTGTGTTTTTTTTCATCTTGACTATAAATATTCACAGTACATACAGAAATTAAGTTAACTAATAACTATAGGTCAATCGCACTCACATATCTCATTTGGCACCGCGATTGACCTACTTTTTGGCAACCAATCAAATTCATTCTTTGGCTGAAACTGACTGGAAATTGCAGTCAGGTAAAACTCTCCTTTTTTGGACTCAGAAAAAAACACATTTTGTTAAGTATATGCATGATAGGAGACATGTCGAGGTCTTATCCAAGAAAACAAGCTGATATAAATGCTCTCATGGACGGACCTTTATAAAATTTGCTTCAAATCAAATCAAAGAAATTAAGTCGATAGTCTGCAAGGGTTTTCTTTTGCAATCTAATGTCACGTGACTAAATTCTGAGAACCGAAAAAGTTATCTACACAATGTAGTCTAAGATGTGATTACAGATTCATACTTTAAATTAATATAGATATGCCCGTTCTACTTACTTCCGATTTCCTTACTTCTGACTTTAAATTTAAAGGGATTTTTGGTTGACTTATTTTTTAAACATTATAGTGTTTGATGTTGTAAATCTCATTTGTGTTTATTATGTTACTTTTTATTGTTTTATAATATATACTTACTACAGCACGTGTCTATCCTGTTGAATATTTCTACGCTGTCAATGACAAAGATGTCGCCTAGGTCTACCTCCCAGTAGGACCCGTATGCCCGACGTGTATGGGTACATGAACCACCTCCCCAGTTCTGGTTCGAGTTGCCATCTACCGCCAGCTCTGGTCCACCATCATCGCTGTACTCGCTTGTGCTTTGGTAAGTGCTTTTACCGAGCGCAATATTCATTAGGTCTGAACAAAATAACGATAAGAAGGCTGAATGAAGAGCATCGAATATATAAAATGTAATTTCGAATGTTGCGATAAAGGAGTCGGTAAATTTATCACATTATCTTATTATGTAGATATTTACTCTAAACATTGGTAATATATTAGTGACGTGTTTTATCAAAAGGGGCCCACTGTGTGTGTGAATGGCGTTTTGACAGAAAATAGGTTCAGTTTTATCAACCGTGTATTTTTTTATTTGTCGGACCATGTATCTACAATTCACGATGGAAGGCAGTTGTTTTCCGATTGAGCTGTCGAAACCCTTCTTAAATAGTGGCGCAGCCAAAAACCCACACTGCTCTTTATGATACATTCACTTTTTATGATTCTGTGAGCCCTATCGGCTCCATCGTAGAAACCCCCGTTAAATATTCCGTTACCGATGAAGCATAGCGTAAACAGGGGAACGTGGGTATTCTACGATGATCGGCCCTTTAATCAACACTAAATCGGTCGGAAACTTTATCAATTTTATTATCATCTATTTAGACTAATCTTTAAATCAAAATTACTTCTTTTACTCCTTTTTTTATTTTTACATTATTCACGAATATCCTATAAAATTATCATTTATTAATTAATAATAATGTTCATTATTTTTTATCAATAAATATTAATTAATGTATTAGTTTTATTAATTGCAAAATAGAAGTGTTACTTACCATAACAAGTTACCTTGCCGCAGCAGAACACTGCCACATGTACAAGGAATTGTGCATGAGCAACTTTGAATTTCATCTTTTAAAATTTAATGGGATACTTTGGTTATAAACTGAAATAAAAGATATAAATGTTTAAATCCGCATGTTTAAAACGTGTTGTTTCTTACTGCAACCTGGCGACCATGTCTTAAGTACTTAATGTTCTATATTGCAATTATACCATACAATGTACTTGCACTTGATAAGAATTATCACATCTTTAGAAAAATGTTTGCATGTTTAATTCTAATAATGAAATGACCAGTGTACTTTGTCTGAACAAATACTTAATTTCATTAATAATTCACTAGTCCCAGTTTTCATATTGACAATTCCCAGGTGTCATATTAAATGAGGTAGCTGAATTGATTTTGAGTATTGAAATTCCGCTAACTAATTTCACAATGTAGCCAAGTTGCAACCGCAATATTCATATAATTATCACGAGTAAATATGTTCGAGCAACTTCGAATTTAAGAAATAATCAATGTGTCCCTGAATTGTTGGATAAAATAGAGTCAGGAGTTCGAATGTGTATTTTAATTAAATCACGAATTACGTCATTTCGCGGCACGTCGTCCTTCGATACGTGCTGTATTTTATTTTATATTTTGAGGATTGCCTAACCATTTGGCTAATTAATTTTAGAGTTTAGCAACGATGCAACCGCAAAACCATTATGTCCCGTCTTGAGCAAGAACAATGACATAGTCTATGCTGCTATTAACATTGAAAATTATATTTAAATTGAATATGCAGCAGATCAATGAGAAAATGCAAAACATTAAATACTTATTAAGTAAAATGTCTGCCTTTCCAGCAATAATGTCAGAAAAAAAGCGTCAACACTTCAAATGGCAAGTGCATACAACCAAGTCAAAAATACTCGTATACTGTCTGCATGTCCACTCGTCACAAATGCGGCAATAAGCACAATGACTAGCATAAAAGGCGTGCCAGTGGTGCATATAACTCCCGAAATAATAATAATAATACTACCCGAGATTACCATGGTTCTGGTGAAAAGAACTCTAACGATTCTTGTTCTAGGGTGACCCGTGGTCGCCTTAGCAGTAATAGGCAAAATGGTCAAGGTCTACAAAACAGAAGTAATTACAACGGAAGGCGGAGTTCTTACTAGGTATCCGCAGGTTTCTGGAACGTATTTGCTTGGAAACAGTTATAATAAATAATAAATCAGACAATCACATTCTACGAAGTGCTTGTATAAAATATCTAAATTTAGACATTATAAGTATTGCTGACACTCATCTGAACAAGGACGATACGTTAAAAGTAGATGGTTACAAGTTTTTTGGTCATTGTCGCAGAAATCAGCACAGAAATGCGTAACGAGGGTCGGGTGGAGTTGGTTTTCTAATCAAGAACGATTTTTGTCATAATTTTAAATGACAATAAGGTAGGAATACTTTGGTTAAAACTTTTACACAAATTGTCTGGATTTACTATTTCGCCATGTGTATGTCACGTAAAGGAAATAAACAGCTGTAGATTTTAAATCATACCAAATATTGTAAACAGAAATTAATATGCATTTTTCACAACTAAATGCATTTGCAGATGTGTTGTTACTTTTTGTGGAGATATCAAAATGTCTCTTTCATATGTATGAAATGCTCCCTTAGAATATTGCTTCTGGATTGTAGATGGTTGACATTGCAGTGATTGACTAAACCTTGCACGACATCAACGCCAGAGGTCGTTTCCAGGATGTCGTAAACATCAAATATTTAATAGGAGCTTGCGAAATCAATTTGGGTTCATTGTTTTACAACATCAGAAAAATGACATAAGAATCAATTTCATTATATGTCAAATCAAATACAAAAACAATCTATTTTGAAAAATAAATAGTATATTGTATTTCAACGTTTATCAATGGTGTCAATAAACCTTTTTAATACGTCAAACTGTTCTATTGTATATCACGTAACAGTGCAAAATTCAACAATAATTATACAACTGTTTTCTGATATTTTAATAAAATGTAGATAAAGTCATGCGTAAAATGAAAAAAATACTGTCCATTATGAAAAGTGATTTTAATCGACTTCTAATGGATTTTATGTCTAATTCAATGACTTATGTGCGGGACCTATATTTTTTTCAGTTGATTTCCGTGATGCCTGTGTGTATCGCGCAATTAATCTTTTAACGTAGACGGCGCCACAGAATGCCACGAGTTAAGCAGATTCTACTCTGACGTCATCAGTAATTTCTTTCGAAAAGGATGCTTTCGAAGATTATGATTGAGTGAGCTTCGCTCCAAGAACATGTAAGCCGCTAATGAGAAGAAACTGCAGATGGTTCTTTTGGTGGTATATTGAGATGAAGCGTCCAATATTAAATACTATCTGAAACACTATTGATGTTTGCTATATTCACAGTATCCTTTGGGAAATATTGTTATATTTGTCGATGTAGCTCAACTAGACAAAGTCCAACAGAGCTTATGCGGTGGTGGTCTGTCCGTCGTCCGTCTGTCTGTAAACTTTTCCTCTATAACACTATATAGGTCACAATTTTCATTTATATTTGATGAAACTTGAGATGGGGTTGCCTGCAATTGATCTGAAGATGGTCCCTTTTGTTTTTGGGGTCAGTTCCCCCACTGGGGTCACGACCGTACTTCCTCATATGACACCAGTACTGGTTTTTCCAGGAAGCGGACTCGAGAGTGACTCGATAAGCTACAAGCTTTCTTCACAATCGAGCTAAAATAAATTAGCATAAACTAACACTCTGCAGGTCACGATTTTCATTCAACTTATATCAAACTTGCTTAGAAGGTTGCTTGCAACATTTAGATGATCCCTATTGCTTTTATGATCAGTGGGTCCAATGTCAAGGTCACAGTGACCTTCGTTAGATTTTCTTTGATAACGTTCTAACGGTCACAATGTTCATTCAACTTTCATTAAACTTGCTCAAAAGATTGCCCGCAGCCTGTAGATGATCCCTATTGTTTTAGGGTCAGTGGGTAACAAGGAACTTTGAAAATCATTTCCGCTCAATATCTTCAAATCTACATGACCCACAGTCTTCAATCTTCATATGATGATTGAATTTACTAAGAAAATGATCCGTAGTGTTTTTGGGGTCAGTCGGCCAAAGGTCAAGGTCACAGTGACCCGAACATTGACAATCATTTCCGCTCAATACAGTGAGATCTATATCATCCTTAATCTTCAAACTTCACATGATGATTTATCTTACTCACTAGACGGTTCTTACTGTTTTTGGGGTCAATGGGTCAAGGTAACAGTGACCTCCGTTAGCTTTTCCTTGATAACACTCTGCAGGTCACAGTTTTCATTTGACTTTCATGAAACTTGCTCAGAAGGTTGCATGCACTCTGTAGATGACCCCTATTATTTTGGAATCAGTGGGTCAAAGGTCATGGTCGCAGTGACTCGAACATTGAAAATCATTTCAGCCAGTCTTGAAACTTCATATGATGATTGGTCTTACTGAATAGATGATCCCTACTGTTTTGGGGGGGTCAATGGGTCAAGGACAAGGCCACCATGACCTCTGGTTGCAAAAGATTTTCAGAAAACGTGCTTAGAACAGCCCAGTCAGTCAAGCAGAGTGATGCCGTTTTCGTTTTATATGAAACAATCCTCGGGCAGCATCTGGTCAACCAGATGCAAAACAGAAACGGATCACCAGCCTTGTTTTCTTTAGGCCGTTAAAACGGCCAAAACCACTGTTTTGACAATAGGTACGTTTCAGAGTTAGTCCATGAATTTGCCATGAGTATTGCATATTCATTGAAAAGTAGTCACATGTATAACCATTATAACGATTATATTATCCATAAAATTACTTCAAGGTCCACAATGTAAACCGTTTGGGAAAAGCGACAGTTTAGTCCGATTTATTTTGATTGGCTGAGGGTTGGTCAAATTTTTTTTTTGAGACTGTCAGTGAATTTTTTTTAATTAAAATTCAAATCCACGAGAACGGCGAGTAATTGCGTTCATTTAAGGAAGTGGACAAAAATACATGCAAACCACAGTTTTCCGTAGATACTTCCGTGATCATAATTTTACAATTCATGTTAACTATTACAGGAGTGTTTAACCATCGTACTTTACTCCTTTTTATCGTGAACAATGGCTAAATGTGGAACAGTGGGGATCTTAATTATTTCTTCTGTCATGGTCTTGTTTGGTAAGTTCCTTTCCATTGCACGTACTTCCGGAAGCGCTGTAGTGTGGGATTAGAGCGTCGGAGATTTAACTGAAACCTCCATGATCCGATCTTTCAGAACGATAACTGATTAGAACCCTAGAAAGAAATCAGATAATATTTATACAGTCAATATAAAGAAATTAGTTTCAACGGATGGGAGTGTCAATGGTCTAAGACTGTGTGACGCGCTTGGCTTTGTAAGCCAGATATAGCAGGTTCGATCGCCCGCTCCTCCACAAACAACTATTTTAAATGTCTTCGGGTGAGCCCGGTGTATCGGTGTCGAACACAGGGTATGTTAAAGAACAGGGTGTGTCTCTGGAACAGGACGTGTTGCACTGTTCCACGAAACCTAAAATGCTAGTAACTAAACTCTTCTTGGGGCGGGGGTGGGGGCGTTGGGCATATTGATTATCCGGTAACATGGATAAAACTCTGAATTACAAAATTTAGTACAGACACGGCACTGGTTGTAAGGGTGTACGGCGGATCTCCATTGTTCTTCGTATGCTTCTTCCTTTGATTTACACATGTTTATATTTTGGAAGATGCATTTATTGGTTTCTTTTGATGTTGCTCGTGATACTGCTTATAACAAACTAAAGTATTAGAATGAAGCTTTTATATCCGACAGCGTTATAACCGATGCTAACAAATCATGGTCGACCACATTATTTCTACACGATTTGTTCGTTTGCAACTACTATGATATTTGAAACATATTCATCCAAAATAGTTCCAGGTAATTGTGCGAATGAGGAAGATACACTTGCGTATGAAGATTACATCGGTAAGTTTTCGAATACATGTAGATATAACATAAATTGATTTTTTCAATTTTTTCTTTCGGTAAGTTTCCAGATAGACTACATGTATCTTGTGACTTTTCAAAGATTTCAAGGGAAAATTTTCAAAACATTTTCATATATTCCATAGGTTAAATTACGAATATTTCATATGTAATAAACATTCAAATATCTTCCATCAGCGGGATAGTAAATGATGAACGTAGCACACATTGACTTTAGCGCACGTGTACTGATCTCTTTCAGATGGAAGGCATTGTCTAGCGGTGCCTGTTGAACGCAAAGTGACAAAGCCCGGGTATGTGTTGATGCAAGGAGAAGTCGTTATTGATGGTATGGAAATGCATTATTACTGTGCAAAAAAAGGTTTGTTTTCATTATTGCCTACGTCATCAGTTTATGTTGACATTTACATATTAGAGACTAAAGTCAACGTGCTCTTTTCTGGAAATTCGGATTGCCCGTTACCAGTATTAAACCGTTAACTTTTACCAGAGATTGGCTCTTTCTCTCTTTGTCACATTGCCCATTTATTGTTGATCGCATATACCATTTTGCTAGGTTGTATGCTACTGTTTAAAAGTTCATTGTTTGCTGCTATATATAGTTTTTCAAGTAGGGAAAATAAAATGTTGTAAAATAATGAACATCCATCACGACGGTGGGGAATCGCGTGATCATGCATCTCAAAGTAATCTCTAAACTAAAGTAAATCTATGAAAAATGTTAGAAAATAATGAAATCCGTTTAGCTGGAAATGTAACTTATGCAAGATAGAATTATTCTTAAACTAAGCAGGTCTCAATCATAGTCACCTTCCGATTGTGCTGAACATTTTAAGAAACTAAAATGATTTATTTCGGTAGCGTTCAGAACAATCGGAAACAGACTGTGAGTTCTAGAATACTTTTATGTTGCAAAACGATATGCTACATTTTACATTTACAGCTATTCAAACGACTTTCATTATTTTCTTACATTTTTCATAGATCAACTTTTGTTTAGAGATTATTTTGATCATGTGATTTCCCATCGTGTTCACACAGATCAGTATAAAATGACTTCAAAATTATTTCTGTCCTTTGTTAGAAATTGTATAATTATAAAACTTGTTGTACATGTATATTCTTTTTTTTTCTGAAAGGATCGAAAAAGAGGGAAGAGCTCTGATGAAATCGTGAAATGGAATATATTTTGGATTGAAGCGTGTGAAAACGACGTTATACAGGCTGGAAAACAATACAGTTGAATCTTGTGCTAGTGGTCACCTGGATTCAGCAGCCTTTTGTCTTAAGCAGGCAATACTGGCGTCTCCTAGAGGGCCATTTTAAAGGCCAATGGGCACAGTTACAAGTAGCTCTTATTTTACCAAGAAAGATGTCTTGCCGGCAGAAATTACTTTTATTTGTACCGAAAACATTTCTTACTTTGCTTTTTAAATTGATCAGTACATGTTAGAAATACAGAGCAGAGTTTTTTGTCTCAGTGAAATTCAAAAAAGGCCAAAAAAATAATAACGTCTTTCTTGCAACTCCTCTTTTAATTATAGAAACGACTTGAATACAAAAGAAAGGCATATTATGTCAACAATGTTTTTGACTGAATAGAACATGGTTCTATCATCCTATCAATAAATTCATTTTTGTATATCATCAAATTCGAAGTGATCCTGGGACTTTAATGAAATATTACCGTCTATTTGAAGCGGCTACATTCAGTGCAACCCCTGGCTGGCTGGTAACTACAGGTATGACTGTAATGATAAATATAAATATTTTAAAACTAGTTTCCCCCGAGGACAGCTGAAAGCGATGTACAGGATTCAAGAAGAGTGATAACTTTCCCATACATTGTGGGAGAGTGATGCAGCGGACACACAAAGTGTACGGAAGGAGGATACTGTCGTCGTGTGACATAGAAAATACATTAAAGTTACTCGGAACTACGGTTGTTGTAACTATATTGAGATGCTGAACACAATTACAATATCTAATGTTTGTTTCATCAACCTTTTTAGGGTACATGTATATGTTACAATAACATTTTCCATAATATTCTAGGTCCTTGAGGCTTTTCTTAATTGCCTTTGTTAAGTAGATCAATACATTATTTGCATGATATAATGATGATTTTATGTTGAAAACATACTTCGATGGTAAAGTATTATTTTGGATATCCCTCTACCTGTAAATCTCTCTTGTATGGCAACGAAATAAAATGGCCCCGATAAACTACCTTAGCGTATTTGACCTGAAAGGGCCCGGGACCACTAATGATTACAAATGAGGACAAATAAAAAAACAGAATAATAAAAATATTACTTATCCTATTCCACTGCCGAAATCTCTACCAACAACAACAACACAAGAGAGATCACTTCGAAGAAAGGAACTGTTATTTTATTAGTCTGATTTTATTTATTTCTAAAGCACCAACTTCAAATACTAATGCGGCATTATCATTGATTTAATACATTTAAATGCACAGCAACCGAAAATTGCTGTCTCTAAAAATACGCTATGTGCAGTAAGATGCGCATAATGTCACTTTAAGCAAACTATAGGTTATTTAATTGACGGGCTTAATAATCATGAATGATAAATTTAGTTAATGTCAAATAGCTGTAAAATGTTTATTTGAGTGTATGTTTCAACCGCACGTCAACAGTTTTCTGGGTTCAATGAACATTAGGTTACACATTCATAAAATGAATAGCTAATTTGTGCCCTAAATCCGTTTTCGAACATTATCAACTTCATTACGATTCATGTGTTGAATAAAACAAAACAAGAAAACCAATGGTAAGTACTTTTCATCATTGTTATCATCATCATCATCATCATCATCATCATCATCATCATCATCATCACCATCATCATCATTGTCGCCGTCTTTCACGTCATTATAATACAAACTTATATACATGTACTGTATAATTGTTTTTTCCACGAGATGAAAATTTTCCCAAGAGCTTCGTGATTTCTTGTAATGTTTTATACAAATTCCTATCATTAATGCTTAGTTATTTCCGTGGTGGAACACAACTGAACCCGAGTGATATAGAATATGGATATAACGAACTCCGGATATAAGGAACAAATTTAAATGGTCCCAAAGAATGCGTTATATACGGAGTTTACTGAACTTGTATTGTGATGAATAAGGAAATAGAACGGAATCAGATTTTCAATCTCACATAGGAGGCTACGAAACTGACTGCTTTCTCACAGCGAAGCTCATCTTATATTTTTGTACACACTATTTGAGTTTAAAGCTTTACTTCAATTTGGTTTTTGTTGTTTTGTAGCGGAAATGAACGTGTTATTCAAAAACCACACGTTAAGATGTATGCTCACTTCCGCCATATACTGAATGTTATATTTAAAGGCATTACATAATTATATTTTTTATTTATATATACCGCTCAAGGAAATTTGTTTTAACATCTTACTATAACAAGCACGTTACAGGTAAATTCAGCAACAGACCGTAAATTATATTTGACATTCGTATTATACGAGACAGTGGTAAGAATTTTTATATGATATGATTTATTATACAGATGGTATTTTATATTCAAAATGATGATGATGATGATGATGATGATGATGATGATGATGATGATGATAAATCAATCTGTTAATACTCTGATTTGAAATTAAAACGTTTTTTATGCATGGAGACACTTTAGAAAATACACAAGTTGTTTTTAAGTTCAAGTTGGATTACATTCTTCTGTACGACAATAAAATACCAATTATATAAGTCTGGAGTGTGTTTTCTGCCCAAATTGAATTCGAGTGTTTTTTGGTGAGAAAACATTTACGATTCAGTCACAAACTATAATATGTTTTCTGTGTTCTAGAGATCTGGTGAAAGAAAAGCCAACTACATATGGTTCGAATTGTCAAAGCATTCGAAATGTGAAACGAAAGACAAAAGACACACTGTTGATTCAGCAGGAAAAACACGGACTGTACATGTAACGACGTTTCTTCATCTTTGATTGGTCCATCGTCATAGTACTTGATCTGTGATTGGTCCATCGTCATAGTACTTGATCTGTGATTTGTTCATCGTCATAGTTCTTGATCTGTGATTGGTTCATCGTCAAAGTACTTGATCCGTGATTGACCATCGTCATAGTACTTGATCTGTGATTGGTCCATCGTCGTAGTACTTCATAAATATCTCTGTCTTGGACAATCACATCCAGTGCTTTCATTATTGATACTGATAACGGGTCGTACCGACTATACCTCGAACGGGGCTGGTGGACCTAATAAGCACAATTACAAACTTGATACTGATATAGCTGTGCATTGCCAACAAATGGAAATCCGAGAGAAAATAGTTTATGAAAACTGTATGACAGCTTACACATACATTAAACCGAAAAAGATTAGATATTACCGTCACGCAGAAAAATAGAAGTAATGGATGATCGTCAAGGTACAAATGGATCCATTCCGCATGCACGTTTCAGGGAAAGACAAACATAATCATCCGGGTTCTAACCAATTATTGCAGAAACTGGCCATTGCATATATGACAGTATCTTTGGTTTGCTTGATGATTGTATTGGTACTTCACGAATGCTTGACCTTGGACGAAGGTGTAGCTAAAGACTACTGTTCATGCACGGATTCAAACACGAGTCTGTGTTACCGCACGGGTACAAGGAGTGACATGATACACGTAGGGGATGCTGTATTTCTTGAAAACCCATTTCTTTTAGAATCTGATTACAGAGCAACTGATAATCAGCATATTGCTGAAACTTTTACATATATCTACATATGATATGTATATGTACATACATTGTATTACTTAAATAACTGATATAAAACATGCCAATCTACAAACTGTTTTTGACCGTCAAGTATTATGCAATATATCAATTAAGAGAACACGAAATGATTAACAAATATTCGACATACATTCAAATGCGTGGACGAACTAATCTGAGTTAAAATGCTTGTGATTAACGACGAACTTGGGTAAATTCCAAGCATGTTTGTTGTACGACTGCGTCTAAATTAGTTACCATTTACATGTACAGTTTAATTTACTACGTGTGTGGCCATTTAAGACCTTGTTCCTGAATATCTACTGGTACTTGAGGTATGACTTCACTAAGTCGGTGGGACTTGGAACCAGCCAATTTGTGTAGGGAACTTGCGGACCTATTAGATATCTGTGGTCTCTGATTGGTTTAAAATGATTAGTAGCAAGCCCAAATAACTGAGAACCTTGCTAACTGAGAGCCTAACTAACTGAGAACCGTACTAAGTGAGAACCTAACTAACTGAGAGCCTTACTAAGTGAGAACCTAACTAACTGAGAACCTTACTAACTGAGAACCTAACTAACTGAGAACCTTACTAAGTGAGAACTTTACTAAGTGAGAACCTAACTAACTGAGAACCTTACTAACTGAGAACCTAACTAACTGAGAACCTTACAAAGTGAGAACCTAACTAACTGATAGCTTTACTATATGAGAACGTTACTAACTGAGAACCTTACTAACTGAGAACCTTATATCTGAGAGCCTAATTAACCGAGAACCTTACAAAGTGAGAACCTAACTAACTGATAGCTTTACTATATGAGAACGTTACTAACTGAGAACCTTACTAACTGAGAACCTTATATCTGAGAGCCTAATTAACCGAGAACCTAATTATCTGAGAACCTAGGTTCTAGCAGAGAACCTTAGTAACTGAGAACTTTACTAACTGAGAGCCCAACTAACTGAGAACTGCGAATTCGCGAGGTAACATTCGAATTTCCAATTACTAGCTGTTATGTGCGAATTAACATTTGACTTTCCAACTACAAGTAGCAATTGCAAGCTGCGGCTGTATATATATATCGAATTAACCATACCAAGCTTACAGAATTTAAAGGTGCTGATAGCAAATACTGTTAGATATCGAGTTCCTTTGTATTTTATAAAATTTGCTGATAAGTTTTTATTTATCTGTTACCAGATCTCCACTGTGATCTCTTTGTTTTTTGTGGCACATAAAATTTTTATTTCCATAACGTGTTCAAACATCATAAAAAATTAAACCTCTCTATGTCTAGTCACTTTGTTTATTGAGGATCACAATGGAAATAAGGGAAACTTTGTATCTCTTGTTTGTGCTATCCTTGGTGTAATATATGGTTGATTATACATGTATATCATCTTCTCAATGATTGTCAATGTCATTATCATGATTATTATTTTTATTAATTTATTTTGTGTCATTTTTATAATATAGTATGTTTTTACAGTGATGGAATCATTATGTTGTTTTATAACCATGTTCATGTACATTTAATATTGGAATAAACCTATTTATCTATTGTATAGACAACGAATGAAAAAAGGAAACAAAATGTTAATATGTCGCATTTTAGCTATGAATAATTCAGTCAATATGTATTGTAGCTCGGGAACATATCAAAACAAGTTCATTGCCATAGTGACATACTGATAATTTAACCTTTGTAAAAATAATAAATTAACTGGACGAATGAAATATTGTACAGCTCTATTGTAACATGATTCATTTTCTGATCGCAAATCATTTTATATTTCAGTGATGGTTGTCAAGATAATGGCATTGTTTTATGAAAATGATTTAATAATTAACGCCACTGAATACACTTTCAAACCGTACCTTTCAAAAATTTCTAATTGCTCCCATTGATTTAACAATCAGAATTTTCCATTCAAAGAATATACAAAAGAGTGATGTGTATAAAAAAAGTCCATTTCAACAAAAGTAAAAGTACTCACCTCGTGGTTTTTAATTATTCACTTGTAGTCTGTGGGGGTAATAGTTCTTGTCATTTGTTCACTCACCATTATTCTCCACTATCCGTTACTATCAGAACATTCTGTCAATCAATGACAATCAATGTAGATAGGTGTTAAACGTTTACTCCGGAAAAGCATCAGATATTGCAGAACTTTGAATAGTCGTGTATTAAAACATGTTGGTGCACGGCTTCTCTAGTCATGACGGAGCAACATTTTGTGGAGCCTGCGTTTATATAATTATCTTGTTAAAAGTGTCTGGATTAGTAGTTGGCTCAGACACCGCATCGAGTTCTAAGCAGTTCCAGCGACAACCGGACTTTGCTCAGACAACATGTCCTGATGATGATACCGTGCTATACCAAGAAGCTAAGGACATTACTCGATGTTTGGTATTGTGTTCCAACACAGTGACGTGCTACACAGTTTTATATGACGGTACACATTGCAGTGGGTGTAGGGACACCTATGATGTAACTGGTATAGGTGTATTGTTCCCGGGTAATGCAGTTGCTACGACTCACTTTCAACGGACATCAGGTACAGTTGCGATATCTCAGAGAACGAACAATAATTACATATCCAGATTTTGAAGCGTATTTACAAGATAGTTTCCCTTTATTGGCTGTGTTCCATGTCAAGCATGATTGTTTCCCTTAATAAATAACACATATTTCTGGATAAAAATCAATATCAGGTCGATACAGGATTGCTGTAGATTTATTTTAATTCCACAATTTTTCAGAGTTGAATTAACTTGTACAATCTATTTTTTATTTGTAATACGTCACACGACAGCGTTACTATAACTGTTACATTAAAGTAGTAACATAATTATACTTACGTAATTCGCGTTCAACTCTATGGGTTAGACAATAACTTTAAGATGCTTACACGGGACATATAGTCCACAAATTCAAGACGATAGAAGAAGAATAAAATTGTGACTATATAACTGCAATGAAAGCCGGTTAGATTATACATTTGTATACGGTTACATTTGGCGCCCAGCGTGAATAACCCACGTGATTAAAAGTAGAATCACCTTTAGAACGTCCCACAGATATTCATACTTTAAGAATTCTGAGGGATAACATGTAGAAGTAAAGGTACAATACGGCACTTTTACTTCATTGTCATATGTCTAGCCTTTATCGCGACGCTTAGAGTACTAAAGTAGCCGATTTCGAATCCCACTCTTCTAAGGGTTACACAGTGAACAAATCAGCAAAGTTCAACAAATAATTTCATTGTTACTGTACATTCTGTAGCACATCACCAAAGGCCCATTTTACTTTGAGATGTATTTTCTCAAATAAGTTTTACCCAATTAATCATGTTCATTAAATGATGAAGAAATTGTTAAATTTATACAATTTTAACATCAAACGGTGATTCAGGCACAGTATATGCCGCTCATCCCGTAAATGTTATTATTTAAAGGTCCAATACTAAGGAAAGCGAAAATTCAAATATACTTTAAAAACAGAAATAAGTTATTTTTGATAAAAAAAGAAAGTTGGTATGTAGAAATTCTAAATAAACCACAGTACATGTACAATTATTTTTCTATGCATTATGAAGAAAGTTTAAAAGACCTGGGTGGTCATTTTGTCGAATCACTGAGATTTCAACATAATGCACATACTTTTCTTCGTGTTCCAAACCTTTTCTGTAAATTTTAACCTGACAATCTTCATTATTTAGTGTCTTGCATAAGGTAATGTATTTGCCATTGAAAAAACTGTCACTTAATTTTCGCTTAGTAGTGGACCTTTAAAGAATTTATGTCTTTTTCTGTAACATTTAAAAAAAAATAGATTTGTTTGTCCTAGAAGACAAAGATTAAAAATTAACGGTTTAGAAACTTTTCAGAAAATCATTTCCTATGGTTTAAACGTCAATGAAAATACATAACGTCTCATGTAAAGCTACAGATTTTTCCCCGTTAGAAGCGAAATGAGAACTAGGCGCGTCTTTTCTTTCCATTTCTAGTCTCAAACAGGTGTCACGATTCTTACCGTTATTTTACCAGTGGTTTCGAGAAGCTGTTTAAGTGTCTGTCATGTAGTTTTCCTTGTTTTACCATTTACAGTTTGTGGCGACGGCTGGTACTACTTGAAGCGATCTTGCTACCGCCTCAGTTCCCATGGCACATTTCAAGAAGGACAAGTAAGATATTGTAATGTATGCATGCATCTCTGTGCGTATCATATAATACGCCGTTTACTTGGCGCTCGTTTATGCGCTCTGGTCACTTCTCTACAGGCACTCACAGAATAGTCATATTAACTATTGTGTGTCTTTGATTATAATGAATCCCCTAGAACACAACAGATATATATTTCAAAACTTCGTATATAAAATGAGAAATAGTCAATGATTTAAAAGTTTACATGTACCATTTGATTTGTTTTGGTATTGTTTGGTATACGAACCAAAAACTAGAAGCGGGAATCCTGTGTGCCTATCTTAGGCCCTTCCTGCGGGCTATAAGGCGCAGAAATTAGCGCCGTGGCTAATCCTTTTAGTTATATTTTGTTATAAAGTCTTCAACCCATAAAGTCTTAGATGCAACTAACCAAATGCTTATTAGTTGACATACAATACAATATCAGGTTATTATTTGTTATTAGGACCCACTTTTTCCTCAGTGATGTAGTGTTTATATCAATGGCCTTCCAATTTAACAAGTTGAGTTCAAATCTCATCCAATCCAATGTTTTTCTCCTTTTTGTCAGTTTTACTATTTCTTTTGTTCAGCTTTAAAACCATTTTTGAATGTTTTTCATCCACACCAGGCTAATTAGTATGACTACGTAAAAGTCAAACTAAGCACGTGTATAAAACAAACACGGTAATGGCTGATTTCAGATCTTGTCAGAGTGGAATTGATACCTCATTCATGAAATTTGCATTTTGCTCTGATTTGATCCCATTTACTTTTTGTATTAAAAAATGATTTTTGCAATCAAATGCAGCATGAGCATTTGGACAGGCTCATTAGCTGGTGGGATTTAAAGACTAAAGGTGTTGTAATTGTAACCCTACAGTGTATACTGAATACTTTATCACCAAATTATAACTGAATATTGACGAACTATTCTCTCTGGTATACCGCTCGGTTAGAAGTCTGAATTGTAGAGATGAGGTTTGGGATATAAAATTACTAATATCATTTTAATTTGGTGATGAATTATGCATATAAAAATAATGCATCTTTACCACGGTTTGCGGCGCTTTTGATGGCTTGCATCAAAATTGGTCTCATGTTTGTTTTGCATGCTTTATTTCACAGATCGATTGTGCAGAAAAAGGGGGTAATGCCGTGACAGTAGAGTCTGCAAGCGAAAACGATTTTATAAAGCAACAACTTACTGCACTAGACACGGGTACACGTGTTTTGTTGTTATTTTGTTTAATATTTTAAGTACTTTACAAAATGTTTAATGCTGTTCTAGTTTCCCTGGTGTTTTGCTTTGATCTATTTGATATAAACGTGTTTTCTACGTTCAAGCTTTATTGCAATTCTTTTAATTTAGCTCTTTTTTTACCGTAGCTTTACTTTGGTTTCATTTTGTTACCGATATAAAGGTTTCCTTTTGTTTTGCTTTGTTTTAAGCACCTCGCCGATGTACTTTTAAAAAAAAAGATACTTCTTGTTTCTAATAAGTTGAATGTACTTAAAAAAAATCTCAAACTGATTGCTCAGTATTCGGAATATTCTCATGTTATCAAAATAATCTTTCAATATATTTTCCAGATACACATACTTCATAATTCTTTTGTTTTATAACCGCTGATTTCAGATGCATCTGCATTTTACCTTGGAATCACGGATGACTGTAATGGTGACGGTGTATGGAGACAGACAGGCACCGGGGACGTCGTGCCCTTCTTTGATTTCTATCTGGGTGAGCCAAACCACCCTGGGATCGAATGTTGTATTGCCATGTACAGGAATTGTAACTTCCAATGGATAGATATGGGGTGTCAGGCATCTGTCCCAACAATATGTGAGAAGCAACCAAGCCAGTGAAATAGCTTTGACCAAGAGCAATTAGTTATATCATGTCAATGGAGATCTCATTTTGTGTATTGTTTGTTACAGATAGTGTAAACTGATTAGTCTTTAACTGAACTTTTCACACCAATGACAAAATAAACAAGCAACAAGTATAATGCTTTTGCCGGACAGGCATGTATTGTTTGACCACGTGACAGTGAAACATAAAATGGCAGGATTAATAAGAGTAACGTTTATCAGATAGCTAACATTGCTCCTTGAACAAGCTGATACTTCAATTCAATTTTTTTTAAACTTATATGTGCACGATCCATACCCTGTAACAGTGATACGTCTCATAAAGATGGTTACTCATTTTTCTTTACATTAGGAATTTATGAAA
This sequence comes from Saxidomus purpurata, assembly GCA_022818135.1. Lineage (NCBI taxonomy): Eukaryota > Metazoa > Mollusca > Bivalvia > Venerida > Veneridae > Saxidomus > Saxidomus purpurata. The sequence goes on along the minus strand of JAFMSR010000017.1, from coordinate 41,387,850 downwards.
GCGGTCGAAAACCCAGAGATAAAAATGCATTTTACATTTAAAAATACTGGAAACCTGTTCTCTTTTGTCAATGTCATACCGTGAGTGTCGGGACTCACTCATACTAAAATCCTACCCATTGAAAAAAGTTTTATAACCAACCAAAAGGTCAGAAAACGTTTACCATGTGTTATATACATTCATCACTAAACTGATGAAATGTAAATGTATATCATTAACATTTTATAACATATGTTGGCTTAACATTAAAGCATTACAAAATTATACAAGAAAATTAGACTTGACTGTGTTTACTGCACGAGAGCGTCCGGTAGACTGATTTAAAATATCGAAACGCCCTTTATCATCAATTTACACCTCACTTTGTTCATGTCTTTAGGGGTGTCATACAATCAAGTCAGATAACTCTTGTATGAATTTAGTACAAATTATGGCCCTTGTTTGACTTTGAAAATTTGGTTAAAGTTTTGCCTGCTAGGTACTAAATTTGGTTAAAGTTTTGCCTGCTAGGTACTATCATGCACATATCTCTGTAACCACTTATGATATATTGACTTGAAACTTTGTAAATGTCTTTAGGGGTGTCACACAGTCAAGTCAGATAACTCTTGCATAAATTTAGTGCAAATTATGGCCCTTGTTTGACTTTGAAAATTTGGTTAAAGTTTTGCCTGCTAGGTACTATCATGCACATATCTCAGTAACCACTTATGATATTGACTTGAAACTTTGTAAATGTCTTTAGGGGTGTCACACAGTCAAGACAGATAACTCTTGTTTAAATTTAGTGCAAATTATGGCCCTTGTTTGACTTTGAAAATTTGGTTAAAGTTTTGCATGCAAGGTACTACATTTTTTGTATCATGAACATATCTCAGTAACCACTTATAGTAGTTATATCAAACTTAGCAATAATGTCCAGGGGTACATTTTGTATCAAACAATTAATTTACCAAAAATTAAATATGTAGTGATAGATTTTGACTTTTTTTATGATTCAACTTTCCTAGTTTATACTTAATAGTTAGCAGAATTTTGTTTTGCTATTATACTGATAAAAGTTTTGTTTTATAAGCAAACACCCACAATAGTCGAGCTTGCTGTTTATGGACAGCTCTTGTTTTTATAATATAGTCTGTTTTACTGTGATATATGGAATGTTGTTTTATAACCATGTTCATGTACATTTAATATTGGAATAAACCTATTTATCTATTGTATAGACAAAGAATGAAAAAGGAAACAAAATAATAAGATGTCGCATTTTAGCTATGAATAAATTTTGTAAATATGTATTGTAGCTTGGGAACAATAGCAAAACAAGTTCATTGCCATAGTGACATACTGATAATTTAACCTTTGTAAAAATAATAAATTAACTGGACGAATGAAATATTGTACAGCTCTATTGTTACATGATTCATTTTCTGATCGCAAATCATTTTATATTTCAATGATGGCTGTCAAGATAATGGCATTGTTTTATGAAAATGATTTAATAATTAACGTCACTGAATACACTTTCAAACCGTACCTTTCAACAATTTCTAATTGCTCCCATTGATTTAACAATAAGAATTTTCCTTTGAAAGAATATACAAAAGAGTAATATATTGATGTCAAGTGTATAAAAAAAAGTCAATTTCAACAATATTTAAAGTACTCGCCTCGTCGTTTTCAATTGTTCACTTGTAAACTGTGGGGGTAATAGTTCTTGTCATTTGTCACTCACCACAATTCTTCACTTTCCGTTACTATCAGAACTTTCTGTAACTCAGTGACAGTCAATGTAGATAGGTGTTTAAACGGCATCAGTTATTACTGAACTTTGAATAGTCGTGTATAAAACATGTTGGTGCATGGCTTCTCTAGTCCTGTCGGTGCAACATTTTGTGGAGCCTGTGTTTATATAATTATCTTGTTAAAAGTATCTGGATTAATAGCTGACTCAGACACCGGATCGAGTTCTAAGCAGTTCAAGCGACAACCGGACTACCATCAGACAACATGTCCTGATGATGATACCGTGCTGTATCAAGAGGCTAAGGACATTACTCGATGTTTGGTATTGTGTTCCAACACAGTGACATGCTACACAGTTTTATATGACGGTACACATTGCAGTGGGTGTAGGGACATCTATGATGTAATTGGTACATTTGTATTGTTCCCGGGTAATGCAGTTGCTACGACTCACTTTCAACGGACATCAGGTACAGTTGCGATATCTCAGAGAACGAACAATAATTACATATCCAGATTTTGAAGCGTATTTACAAGATAGTTTCCCTTTATTGGCTGTGTTCCATGTCAAACACGATTGTTTCCCTTCATCAACAAACAAATATTTCTGGATAAAAATCAATATCAGGTCGATATTGGATTGCTGTAAATTTCTTTTAAGTCCACAATTTTTCAGAACTGAATTAACTTTGAAATATATTGTACAATTTATTTGTAATAGATCACACGACAGCGTTACTGTAACTGTTACATAATACTTAATATGTAATCCGCGTTCAACTCTATGGGTTAGACAATAACTTTAAGATGCTTACACGGGACATATAGTCCACAGATTGTATTCTTCTAAACATAAATACACTGTTTGAGACAACTTGTCTTTGTAAGTTAACGATGGTCCAAGGGCAAAAGCGCTGCAATTTAAACCAGATTATGCAAAATGAGCCTTTCGTATTACTCAAAGAAACATCTATCTTGCAAAGATTGACTGACACGATAGAAGAAGAACATAATTGTGACTACATTTTGTATATACATGCAAGATAGCCGGTTAGATTATAGTTTACTGCTAATTCCGCAATGCTTTGCTTTCAACACGAAGTATAAAGTTTTTGTCCTTTGTGATTGCCGCATGCATTATTATTCTGCAAATCCGTGCACGGGTCAGGAAAGAAACAACTTTGTCAATAATGAGATAAAATGATAATACAATGTATATAATATTCTATTGACCCCTCAAAATATGTGTTTCCGGTCTACTACTTCCGGTGGACCATACCTTTTTATTGCCAACCTCAAACCTTTTTTATGAGAAAACGATCAAAAATACCAATTTTCACGTGTTTTAGAGCGATAAATGCAAAGAAAACTTTCAAAACCCAGCTGACAGACCTTTAATTATTTGGTGAGGAGACCCGAAACATTAATATTTAGGGGTCCTTCAAAAGTAATCCCTACACATCAAACACAGCACTCACCAACAGTCAGGCTTACACCCAGAAGAATGAGACCTCAAGTTATGAGAAAGGACAGCAGCCATTGAACATACTAAAACAGAACCCAAAGCCAATGGGATAACTCAGTATCAAACTCTTAAACACCCACCCGAATTATCATTTCATTTAACCAGAGACATAGAATTATATTTTCTATGTCTCTGATTTAAATGGGTGTGAAACTACCAAATTTAAGTTCAATCAGGTATTCGACCGTTATTTCAAAAGTGCCGCTATTAAACATTTCCGTGTTAAAACAGTAATAACAGTAATGCTTGCATCCTCTTTATTCACATCGAAACCGGAAATGTAAGCTGATTATTCCGTCTTATTCCAGTTACTCCATTTCAGTTCAAGAATATATTACTATATAAACTTTTCTGTTCTAGTCACTATGTAACAAATCATTCGCCCTGAGCGAGATTCGAACTCGGCCACTCTTACAACGTTGCCAATGGCAAAGAAGTACAAGTGGCGTATTATACCTCTTCCATATACACTTCCTCCGAATTCTTGAAGTATGAATGTCTGTGGGACGTATAAGGGGTTATTTACGTTGGTCGCCCCATGCAACCGACATATGTGCTCTTCACGGAACTTTCAGAGTGCTATAACCAGTTACAGGTTATACAGCGACTAGACCAGCAAATTCCAGCCAATAATTTCATTGTTACTGTACATTCTGTAGCACATCGCTGCCCATTTTGAGTTTGATTTAAGTTTTATCATTTGAGTTTTACCCGATTAATCATGTTCATTATATGATAACTGAGAAATGGTTCAATTTTACATTATTTCATACAATTTTCACATCAAACGGTGAAGTAGAGATTCAGGAACAGTATATGCCGCTCATCCCATGAATGTTATTATTTAAAGTACTTATGTTTTCTCTGTCATATTTCAAAAAATCGTTTACAATTCTAATGATTTTTCCCCGTTGATGTGCCGTGATTTGAAGCGAAATTAGGGATAGGCGCGTCTTTTCTTTCCATTTCTAGTCTCAAACAGGTGTCACGATTCTTACCGTTATTTTACCAGTGGTTTTCGAGAAGCTGTTTAAGTGTCTGTCATGTAGTTTTCCTTGTTTTACCATTTACAGTTTGTGGCGACGGCTGGTACTACTTGAAGCGATCTTGCTACCGCCTCAGTTCCCATGGCACATTTCAAGAAGGACAAGTAAGATTTCTATATCAAACACTTCGTTTATAAAATGAGAAATTCAATGATTTAAAAGTTTACATTTACCATTTGATTTTCCTGTTATTTTTGGTACTGTTCGGTATACGAACCAAACACGAGAAGCGGGAATCCTGCATGCCTATCTTTGGTCATTCCTGTGGGCTATAAGGCGCAGAAATTAGCACCCTGGCTATTCCTTTTAGTTATATTTTGTTATAAAGTCTTCAATCCATCAAGAAGCAACTCTTCAGTTGCTTATTAGTTGACATACAATATAATATTAGATTATTATATGTAATTAGGACCCACTTTTTCCTCAGTGATGTAGTGTTTATATCAATGGTCTTCCAGTTTAACAAGTTGAGTTCAAATCTCATCCAATCCAAAGTTTTTCTCTTTTTGTCAGTTTTACTATTTCTTTTGTTCAGCTTTAAAACCATTTTTGAATGTTTTTCATCCACACCAGGCTACTTAGTATGACTACGTAAAAGTAAAACTAAGCACGTGTATAAAACAAACACGGTAATGGCTGATTTCAGGTCTGGTCAGAGTGGAATTGATGCCTCATTCATGAAATTTGCATTTTTGCTCTGATTTTACCCCCTTATACTTTTTGTATTAAAAAATGATTTTTGCAATCAAATGCAGCATGAGCATTTGGACAGGCTCATTAGCTGGTGGAATTTATAGACTAATTTTAAAGGTGTTGTAATTGTAACTCTACGGCGTATACTGAATACTTTATCACCAAATTATAACTGAATATTGACGAACTATTGTCTCCGGTATACCGCTCGGTTAAAGTCTGAATTGTCGAGATGAGGTTTGGGATATAAAATCACTAATATCATTTTAATTTGGTGATGAATTTCTTTGTTATTTATTCAGATGAAAATAATGCATCTTTACCACGGTTTGAAACAAAACTACTGCGGCGCTTTTGATGTCTTGCATCAAAATTGGTCTCATATATGTGCAATCTTTATTTCACAGATCGATTGTACAGAAAAAGGAGGTGATGCCGTTGTAGTAGAGACTGCAAGCGAAAACGAATTTCTAAAGCAACAAATTATTGCACTGGACACGGGTACTCGTGTTTTGTATTTTAAGTACTTTACAAAATGTTTAATGCTGTTCTAGTTTTCCTGGTGTTTTGCTTTGATCTATTTGATGAAAACGCGTTCAAGCTTTATTTAAACTTTTAAATTGAGCTCTTTTTTTACTATAGGTTTACTTTGGTTTCATTTTGTTACCAATATAAAGGTTTCCTTTTGCTTTGCTTTGTTTTAAGCACCTCGCCGATGTACTTTTAAAAAAAGATACTTCTTGTTTCTAATAAGTTGAATGTACTTAAAAAAAATCTCAAACTGATTGCTCAGTATTCGGAATATTCTCATGTTATATTTCAACATATTTTCCAGATACACATTCTTCATAATTATTTTGTTTTATAACCGCTGATTTCAGATGTAGTAGCATATTACCTTGGAATCACGGATGACTGTAGTGGTGACGGTGTATGGAGACAGACAGATACCGGGGACGTCGTGTCTTTCTTTGATTTCTATGGGAATGAGCCAAACCGCCCAGGGATCGAATGTTGTATTGCTATGTACAGGAATTTTAACTTCCAATGGGTAGATCTTGGGTGTCAGGCATCTGTCCCAACAATATGTGAGAAGCAACCAAACCAGTGAAATAGCTTTGACCAAGAGCAATTAGTTATATCATGTCAATGGATATCTCATTTTGTGTATTGTTTATTACAGATATTGTAAACTGCTTATTCTGTATGTTATATTTACAGGTGTATGTAGCGTAGCTGGGTATACACAGGTGTATGTAGCGTAGCTGGGTATTCACAGGTGTATGTAGCGTAGCTGGGTATTCACAGGTGTATGTAGCGTAGCTGGGTATTCACAGGTGTATGTAGTGTAGCTGGGTATTCACAGGTGTATGTAGCGTAGCTGGGTATTCACAGGTGTATGTAGCGTAGCTGGGTATTTACAGGTGTATGTAGCGTAGCTGGGTATTTACAGGTGTATGTAGCGTAGCTGGGACCCAAACACTGTATTTTACTTAAAAATAGCCTTGTGAATATATGTCTATAAGAAGGTAATCAACAAAGTTTACACACCGACACAGTTTCAGCCTCATTTACTTCATCAAGAATAACACATAATTATCAAATCCAATTGCATATATAGCCTAAGTGTTTATATTTTCCGTAAAGTTTACTTCAATGCCCAAATGCAAACCGTTTTGCAACAACTACTTATAGTTTCCGAAATTATACAATTTTTGCCAACTCTAATCTCAAACATTTACGACCCTAAAGCGGTCATGACATGTTTCGTTTTTTATAGTAACAGTACATTATTTTTCTATATTCCTTTAGTGCTCTTTGTTCAGTGAATGATTGTCTAAATGTGATGAAACTGTTTTTGTTCATGGATGAATGTTTAAATATGTCTGTCATACGTTAATTTATTATTTAGGAAATGTTTAGAGAAGGCCATGTTTTAACTAAGGTATGTTAATGTTCTTTTGATATATCTTTACATGTTACCTTTTATAAATAAAGAATTTATTATTATATATTATTATTATTATTATTATTATTATTATTATATTATTCCCTATATCAAGCGTTTAAACAATGTTTCATCAAAATACTACACAACAGACGTTCGTAGAAATGAATATTTTCTACTTCTACTAACCTCTAAGTTTTATTACGATCCGCTAATACAGTGCCCTGTGGTTTTCAACAATTGTGCCATGTTATTTTAAAATATTTCAATACATGAAAGAGTTACCATGTATACAGAATTTCATTACCATTAAACTCAAAATGTGACCTTGGCCTTTGGGGTAGGGACGTGGGTCTTATACGCGACATGTAGTCTTGATGAGCGGAACGTTCGTGCCATGTTATTATACCCCCCGAACACAAAGTGTAAGGGGGGTATACTGGATTCAGCTTGTTTGTCCGTCTGTCTGAATATATGTCTGTCTGTCTGTAGACGGAATCTTGTGGACACTAAATCTCCAATACCCCTGGTCAGAATTTAATGATATTTCACACAAGTTATAAGTACAATGCCTAGTTGTGGATGGTCCCTGTTTCGGGTCTACGTCAAAGGTCAAGGTCACAGGGGCTTGAGATAGTGAAATCTTGTGGACGCTAAATATCCAAAACCACTGGTCGGAACTTAATGATACCTCACAGAAGTGATAAGTACAATGCCTAGTTGTGGATGGTCCATGTTTCGGGTCTCTAAGTCTAAGGTCAAGGTCACAGGGGCTTGAAACAGTAAAATCTTGTGGAAGCTAAATCTCCAAAATCACTGGTCAGAAGTTAATGATACTTCACAGAAGTGATAAGTACAATGCCTAGTCCAATAATTAAAGCATCAAATATTACATGAATTTTATATACTGTGTCAGTTGGGTGTGGGGGGAGGGGGGGGGGGATATTCATCACCTTCAGTGATAGTTCTAGTTTTAAAATCCTTCCATGCACGACAAAGTTACATCCGGACACGAATGTGTACATATACAGTGTATACAGGATTCCATTACCTTTAAAGTCTACGTGTGACCTTGACCTTTGACGTACGGACGTTGGTCTTGTGCGCGTCATGTCGTTGTTTATTCACAATCCTTCACTGCATGTCAAGTTACAGCCCGGACACGAAACAAGAGGACCAAGATGGCCCAATATCGCTCACCTGGCTATAATACAAGGTCAATAATCGCATCGCAGAAAGGGTGTATTTTGACCCAGGGTCCTGATTTGAGCAATCTTTGTAGAGGTCACTACATAATGCTACTACATAATACCCAGTTTGGTAGAGAACCATCCAAGCAACAGCCCTGCAAAGTTTTATCAGCATCGGCGTAACGGTATCAGAGGAGATTTCATATGAAGAAAATGGTGGACAGATGTACGATGGGTCCTGAGCAGTTGCAATAATGTAACAAAACAAAGAGGGACATTACTGAATGCTCTTTAAAGACCCATTAGCACTTTAATGGGTTATTTGGTTATGGGTTAATGGTTATTGTATCAAAAGTGCTCATGGAACTTTAAACAAAATTACATCACTTTATTTTTTAAGTAATTAGATCTCACATCACAAAACAACTAGAGTTAAACATTGAATGGAGCGCGACTTGCACATTCTTCTCGGTAAGTTACAGTTGTACTTCAACGAGTTAAAAATCAGACACAGTTCATTTTATATCTTTTATTGACATAATTGGGAAACTATCCCAGTAATTAATTATTCAACAGAAATCTTCACCAGCTTCATTCAATCATGAAGAAAAGACATAGTGTGAAATGAATTAAATATAATGAATATAATGTATTTAGAGACATTTAAATGTGTAACAAATAACTAATTTACATATACAATGAGTCCTTTTATTTTACTTATGACTTTAGTTGAAAACAATGGAGGAACTCAAGAACACTTGAGACCAAGTTCAACATTAAACTGTTACTCTGCTGAATTTACTAAAAATGGACTTACCCATGTTACACTTTGGACAGTACCATTTGTTGTTCAAAGGGGTACTAACTCAACATTTATTGACTGAACAGTGAGCAGTGCAGATCATGATCAGACAGTACAGATATGCCGCCTAATCATGATATACACTGCTCACGCGGGCAAAGTCACTTAATGAAAACAGAGTAAGAGTTAAGGATGAAACAGAAAGCCTCTTCAATAAAGATATGATTAGATATCTGGCAATATCAATGAATTTTCTTATCACAATTTCTTGAATTCTTTGTTATTTCAACTTATTTATCATTATACTCATAATTTTTCAACAATATCAATTCTACAAGGGAACAACATAAACACTTATCCATATGTACAATTATTCAAAATAAATATTCTTACAAGCTGTTTTCTTTTTAAATGCCTATTTTGTACATGCCACAGATGTGAAAAATTCTAGCAATTACATTTTTCATTAAAGCCCATATATACACACACAAAATCTTTAATGCCAGAGAATAACAGCTTTAGCATTTACCCTTATATATCTCTGATCCTCTTGTATTTTTTAATGAATTGTGAATTATCTGCAGTCAAATCAGGTTAACCGCATTGTCAACATCAAATTTAACCTAAAATATCTTCTTAACATTACACACATTGTTTACAAAAGTGACATTTGAGAAATACAAATGTACATGTACTTTCAATGGATTTACTCATGATAGCTATTTAATGAGACATTTTCTTGTAAAATATGAAAAATGTCTACAACACATTCTTCAAAACCTGCATACTGCATAACACACAGAAAACACATGTATGCAATTTTACAAATTCCAACGAAAAAAGTATTAAAAAATATGAAGAAGCCAACAACTTCATTCTACTTCACAGATATGACAGCACTTACCCTATACTACACATATAAACATTCAACTACCAAAGAAAGGCTAACTTTTCAAAACGTAGAACAACAGACAGAAAAATACCCTTGCTTTCATTTTTTTAATTACATTATTTGGGAGAAATACTCTTTTTTCATCATATTGTTTAAAATAAGACTCCAATCCTGGTACCTTTTTTCAATTAAAATTATAATAAAACTAGAAGTCTTCCTAATCTTTCAAAGTTGCCTGAATATGGCAAACATATAATGTTTGAATGCAGCTTAATGTAGGGACAGCCTAGCGCAGAACTGAATATATTATATTAGGTGAAACAACACTTTGCATTAAACTTTCAAGCTGTTGTTGTCATAGTAATCTAACAAATCACAGAAATAAATGTATCATGGTAATATGTCAAGATTTCATCCTTATCAACTCCATTTCACCCATATCACCTCCATTTCACCCATATCAACTCCATTTCACCCTTATCAACCAACCCTTATCAACTCCATTTCACCCATATCACCTCAACCCTTATCACTCCATTTCCACTTACCTCATTTCACCCTTATCACCCCTTCATCACCCCTCCATTACATAGAAAAATTCTTTCACAGCAACATTTTCCTATCACATTATCATATCAGATACATTTTTTGCATTTGTAACACTCTATGCAGTTATCAATCTGCTATAACTGTTAATATACTTCGAGGGTTGACAGCAAAACTGCCTTAAATCCTTTTTTTTTATATAAGTTACAACAGTTTTACAGATCTCTATAGATGTTCAACATCTGTCAAAAATAAAAATATTACTTTATTACATAACTAAACAATTCTATGCACCATTATCTGATGAAACACAGGGGAGAAAACACTTAACAGTTTATAGTATACTATTCAAAGCATACTACTTTTAGATCCTAGAATCACCATGTTATATCACACTGCTCAACTAGCACAGCTAAACATTAAAATATCTATAACACAACAAAATGTGAAACAACTTTTCTGCCCAGGGAATAAAATATATGAAATATCTCCAAAGTGTTGGTACACTAAATACTAAATTCTACTATATGGCACACTCCACACTGTTGGAGATATCTCTACTATAATAAATACCCTGTTAAATTCTTACATTTAACATGTCTATCATTTAATTAGGGCAGTGAAAAATTAGGATGCCCAGCGAAAAATCCATAACTGAATAGTGAACAGTGCAGATCATGATCAGACAGGCCGACCATGATCTACACCTTCCCATAGGCAGATTCACTCTTTACCAGCAAGCTAAACGTTCAAAGTCAGCGGGCCTTGCTTCAAAAATAATTGTTTTTGCTAGATACCAATTTCAGACATTCAGTGCATTTTATTCCTGTGCCAAATAAAGATCATTATTGCTGTGCCAAATAATGATCATAAACAGTTATTTAGACAGTAAGTATTGCAAGCTGTGGAAAATACAAAAGTAACATAGCACTTATGCATAAGAACCAGTCTGAGAGCACCGTAGTTCTTTGCATGGTGAAAAAAAGCTTTCCTTTGCAAGTAAAGGAACACATAAGCAAGATGAGAACACATAAGAAACTTAACAACAATCAAAAACTATTTAACATGTAAGTAAAGAAAGTATAAGAAAATGTGAGAGTATGAATGTAAAAACTTTTTACGCTGTCAGGAAAATTATAAGAAAACATTTTCAAAATCAAAAGCACACTAATCAAGGAAATTTTATATGTAAGTTTTGTGGAAAAACAAGGGCACCACATGTCAGCACATAATTCCACTCCATATAGAGGCCACACAAAACATAACATTGCATTAAGGATTGAACTTTCCAAACTTGTTTGAAATGTCTTCCGAAATTTCTTTTTGAATACGAAAAGAATTAGTATTTTTTTCAAAATTACTGGCCAAAGTTACTTAAACAAGGACTTCTCAACTCAAGAGAAAGCCGAATACTTATGTTGAGTAAAACTTCTACTTTTCAAGATTTTCTGACCATGAGGTTTTTTAGTGTGATAAAATGCATTACTTATCAAATAACAGGTTGATATGATTTCGAGAGAAAGATTAGCTTGAGCTTCCATTACACTTGGTTTGAAAATAATTATAACAACTTCACGGAATTAGTCACATTTGACCAAATGCCCTGCAAAAATTCAATGTGTGTGCCTTAATAAATATTACTATGTCACTGCGACTGCTGTTAAAGTCAGCATCTTTTAAGCTCACCTCAACAAGCTTGGAGAACACAACATTTACCCTTCTCATCACTTTCTTAATTGATATTTCCTTAACACCAATATTACTCATTTTAGTGTTGTCAAATGTTTCTCATTTGAGCCATTTAGTCAATAAATAATATGTATATCTATTCTATAATGCTTGCAGATTGTGACTGGCGTCTACATTTTCTTCTTCTGAATCTTCAAAAGTGAAAAAAATAGAAAACATACAAATACTACAAAATCTAGCATCAAAACAATAAAGGCTGACTTCAATTTGCTAACGATGTTAAAACAAATTGACCATATGGTGCAATTAAAGCTCACAAGCGCTACAAGTTTACCCAATCACCTAAACCCTGTCATGATTGGTTATCTGGATTTCAAATATGAGCCAATCACTACATCTGTTACATCAAGGTATTACATAGTACAATTTTAAACTCCAATACACATCAACCAGCTACCATCAAATTTAAGTCAGCCTCCATGCCTACCTATGTTCAGGACCTGTCAACTCCGGTAAGAGAAATCAGAAAATTGTAACTAATGAAAACAATATTACCTACATCACAAATCATAAACAAACAAAATTACACAATATACATTCATGTCTATCACTGTTTACCTAAAAAATACACTAAATGGATTGTGACTATCATGTAAAATGAAACAGTTACTGTCTTTGAAATGACATGTACTTTGATGAAAATGAGACTGAAAAATGAGACTGAAAAATGAGACTGAAATGATATGATATGGCGTGTGATTAAGCCAAAATATGAAATATTACATGAACACATTCATTCTGTATTGTTCAATTTTTGAGATCAGTTTTGCCGTAATATTACATACCCGAAAACAAGTTCAAAATTAATATTTACACATTATGAAATTTTGTAAGAAATTAAGTTTTTTAAAAATTGCCTTTTCATTAACTTTCTGAGAACAATTTAAGAAGTATAAAAAAAACACTTTAACAAAAGCCAAACAATAATCTAGAAAAGTCCACCAAACTACAGATCATGATTTGACTGCAAACATTCAGCTATTCTTGGGTCTACACTGGTCAATTAAGCCTAACAAGCCCTTAGCAGGGTACGAGTTGAAGTTACATTCAAAGCATCAGTTAAACAAATATACAGCAACAAATATACAGCAACAACAACACAGCAACAAAAATTCTTTATAACAAAATTATAAAAAAATTCTTAAACAATTTGTACATAGTACAAAATAGCACAATATACTCTCAAATTATATTGCTTTAAACAATAATGCTGGTACTGAGGGGCTCAGTCTGGAATTTACAAACAGCATCTCAGGCACTGCAAACACTATACTTTATAACTACAGGTATGTAAAGAAAATGATCATTTTGCAACTTTTAATAACTTGCAATTTGGTCAATACATGCAGGCACTAGTTCTTAATATAAATATCTGAATTTCAGAAATGTTTTGATTTCAAAGGGATTAAAAAGGTTATACATCATAAATTACTTACATTCTTAAAAACTTAAATCAACTCACTTTTAATCCTAATTTTACCATAATAAACAGAAAAAAAGTTTTACAGAAAACTGATGAGTCTTTAACCCAGCTGCACCCCTACAGCACATTCAAAATCATATACAACATGAACGCTCAACTCACTTTGCAAAAGAAATATACAACTCAGGGCATAACTGCACGTAAACTTATAGGAATAACTTAAAAGCCTTTACGAATAATATTAAAGCAGGACTAGATTCAAGCAAGATTTGATTCTTCTTTCACAGCTATCAATAATTCACAACCTAACGAAATTGTTAAAAAAGAAATGTCAATTAATAAAAAGTGGCAAGTTATAATAACGTAGAAAAGTTATGTCAAATAAAACAAGGAATAAAGAACACATTTGTAACATTGGCTGTGCTTTTATGGTAAAGATTATCAAATTAAGCAATTAAATGTTAGCCAAAGCTGTAAGACAGGCCAGTTTTTCTCAGAAATCTATTGTTTCTTCAATTTGAGCCTTACTGTGCGAAAAACCACATTTGGACCTAAAACAACAGTACTTAATACTATGAAATAAGCATATAACAAGCCACCTGTAATTTCACAAAGGTTCCCTTAGACAAGTTTTAAAGTCAAGTTGGTTTTTGCACAGCATTGCTCATTTAGTCTGGACATATCTTTGATCTAAAAGTTTTGTTAAATATTACAATGTACGTTTTAGGCCTATACTGATAAACTGTGACATCTCTTCAGAGAGAAAAAAAATTACATAAACATGTTATTCACCATAAATGGTCTCAACCAAATGGACGTATTTTTCTTGGCAGTATTCGTAGACAAATTGCTTTCCATACCGATATCCTTAATGTCGTCAGAGTCGCTGTCATAATCTACATTTATCTCAATACTGTTATGACTTGGAAGAACGTGAGACCGTGGTTTCTCCGGCGACCAGCTGGAAGACAAGATTTCAAAATCTGCCGGTGTACTGTGGTATCTCGTCCTGGATTTACCCTTGAGTTGTTGTTGTCGAGCGTTCATGTGTGAAAACCGTCAACTACTTGGCTGATCCTCAGGTTTTGTTGACAACACTTCATCTACTTCGAATGGCGATACTTCCGGTAAAGGTTCCCTCCAGTACTGAACTTCACTGAACTCACTCGCCCTTGGTCCTGGATATTTGTGGAGAGGAGGGAAAAAATGGTCCGCTACGTCGGTAAGTTTGGTATACCTGAAAAGGCCCAATTTACTTTTCAGACATATGTAATATAACGAGGATCTTTTTTTGTGTCCGTTTAAAGTTACATAGACAGAACATGTCCCAAATTAAAGATCTGTTTTTTTCATCTTCTACTAAGTTTTGAATCCCGAGTTAACTATCTTTTTTTACAAAAAATATGTCAAACAACCTTGTTCTCAACTTTTAAAAAGACTTTTTAAGGTTTTACTCTTTTGTTTCTCAAATGCATGACACTTCAGATAATCCTATTCATGCTTAAACAAAGTGAAGCTGGAAAAATGGTTTTATAATCCAATAAGCAAGTGAATACTTACGATGTCTGAAATGTATAGGATAGCTCATGTTTCAGCTCACCATATGGGTTGATTGTAAAAATACGGAAAATGGGAATGTTGATTGCTTTGTATGCATACACGTCCTGAAATCAGATAAAAGGAAAAGATGTAAATCTATTATATACGTGATCTTTTCCCTTTCTGGGGCTGATATCTATTAAAAAAATTATTCAGCTATTTCAGGGCAGACCATTTACTATACCACAGTTTTTCCTCTCTGAATAACTGTCAGCCTTCTCAAATAGCAACTTAATCAGTCCAGTAAACTTTTGAACCTCTTAGAATAGTCTCTAAATATCCTCATTAATTCATGTCATACATGAAATGGGAAATTAGTGTTTTTGACCCGACTTGACTTGACTCACACACAAATTCAGGTCAATTGCAAGGCTCAAACTTATGACCCTACACTAATGAGAGGCTCAATTCAGTGACCTTATATACTCGATCAAGAAGACTGGAAATACATATCATAAGGACAGAAAACGAAAGAAATCTAACAAGGAATGCTATAAGATAAATACTAAATGCTTATTATGTATTATTTAATATGTAGTACAATTTGTACCACAGATGTAGTTGAACTCTACGTTACATACAAACAGTGACTCTTCGATATGCAATTTTGTGTTCAATGCTCATTTCAACAGTGCATTTCTATTTCAATTATCTACAGAAAGACAGTTTACCTATTACTGTACTAGTTCCTGGGAAGGACCAGCTCTGCACTTCAATACTCCATTAAAAACAACCAACTTTCTTACAATAAGTCAAACTGGTACCTGGGATCGAACCTACGACCCTTTATCAATGAGAGGTTCAGTGGACCTTAACTACAAGCCCACAGAGGCGGGTCTAACTATCGTAATTTAAAAATCTGTTATAAACTGGCCGACATGCATTTGAACCTCAACATTAGATTTCCCACTTGTTTCCTTTCGTTTTCTCAATGGTCAATCTATTTGCTCAGGCAAAGAAAGTTTCACTTACGTTGACTTTATTGCCGAATCCCGCATAGAAAGGTTGAGAGTTTAGTGGAAACAGGGAACCAATATCTGTCAAACAGCTGATCTTGAATTCCTCAGGTTTACGCTCAATCACTTCCCTACAAAATAATGTATATTTAAAGTGTATGCAAGAATACTGAACTCTTAACTTACATTTTCTTTCAAAGCATTATTGACAAGTAACTAATTATCTTGAATAACTAAGAGAAGTAAGTGTATTGCTAAGTCTCTACATAAAATTATAACAAGATTAGCAACTTTTCCTTCGCACCTTTTGATTTAATTACTACACATCCACTGGCGTCTGGCTGAGTGTAAATTAAGGATAACATTCAGGGACTAATTTCTTATATCTTAATTTAAGACTGAAGATAAAAAGCAGGGTGACATATTTCAAGCCCATAAATCCCCTTAAAAAATTCACAGTAGCATTATTTTTCTTAATTTGGAGCTCTTCTCTTCAACAACACTTACTTATGGAAAGCACTGATAAGCGAGGTGGGTGACAAGAGTAGCGGTCCTTCGGGTAGAGTCATCTTCCCTTGTTTAATATTCTGCAGTAAGTCTTTGGTGAGTTTTGACTGGCCTATAGCACGAGCGGAGAGGTAGAGAAACTTGTACCCGTTACCAGAGATGCGACTATACAGCTGGGCAACGCCAGACTGTGACCAGTCACGTCCCACAACAGGTAATATCTGACCCAATACATCGGATCTGAAATAAAAGAAAGCATCCAACTGATTTTCTTCTGTTTAAACCTGCACCCTACTTAATCACAATCTTTCCATTTTAACAATTGCAGATCATAAGTAATTTTCATACCTAAATCATAATGATCATTTAATTTTGGCCTGAATGCTCAAATGGAAAACTGAAAAGGTCGATATAAGAAATTAAGCAAGTCCAG